>JAMPIV010013910.1:0-365578 GCA_024509875.1 Oreohelix idahoensis | reverse complement strand
TTGAGTGGGACAGACAGTTTTTTTTTTTCATCTCAGTGACTTTTGGGGATCTGACCGCCAAATCAAGGGAAGAAGCCGCCCCCTGGTCTTCGTATCTCCGCTCGCTGCTGCCCGTTTCGGCTTTCCCCGTTTGCTTTCCCTGCGATCGGTTCTTCGGTTGACACCGAGACGCGAAATTAGCGGCAAGAAACTGCGTCTCGTATCAAGGACCACTACTGTCTTTGATAGCGCCGACAGTCTCCCCTGAAATCCCTCAATCTGTCTCTTTGATCGTAGTCGCATTATCTGTTTGATTCTGGCAACGCCCCCCACTGGCCAAGTTAATGAAAATAACTGCCTATGATTGTTCAAGAGATGTTAGTGGGCGTGATTTAATCTCTCCTTAAATCAATGCGATGACCAGAATAAACGATAGGTAAACTCTCCGCATATCAATCAGCAAACGTGTTTGCCCTCTGTGTGGAACAGTTGCATAGCTAATGAATCCACGTGAAAGAAGTCCCGTTTTTACAAGAGATATGTTGCGTGATAAATTCTCGCAACATCGTTTTATTTCAATATCTGTTTTATAACGCAAGGGCAACAACTGCTTGTAATTTATAGTCACTTTTCTCGGTAAGCATTTGTCTTCTCGCGTTGGTATCGAATGCAGTTAACTTTTGAGCTGTGGTCATTTTTGCGCTGGACTGCGCATGACTTGTCTTGTTGTTTGTCGATCGGTTTCCGCCCACCACTAGTGGGAGTGAGCGATTTGGAATGGCGAAAGAGATGCCTCGTTGAAGAGGGGATCTCCGCTATTTTTGTTCTGTCAGGGATGTGTAGTCCTCTTATGGATATTTCGTTTAGTCGAGATAATACCTCTAGTGTTTTCCCACATGTCGGGAGGCGTGATATTTCTGTGTATTTCATGAAAGCAAGGTAAATTGACTTTTTCATTAACTCTATCGATTTTGGGTCGTGAGCGATTTCGATTCATAGCCTGTCTCCGAAAGTCGTCGTCACGAGATGTTCTTTCCCAGCTCACATGTCGCTGCATTGTACTGCATCGGTTGATGCATGTACCAAGGACCATTACTTGCTACTTTGTTAAATGAACTAGGTTTAGAAAACCTTTATTATCTAGAGGATATTCTTGAGGACATTATTTATACTTCGGCAGACGTGTCTGTCTTGCTGAAGTCAAACTAAGGAGAGTGAACTGATCTCATACATCTGGTTATCTCCTGGCTGTTATAGAAAAGGATGGAGTTTTCCACCTGACTACATTTACAGCACTTTGAAATATAACATGCATCTGACTCATCATTGTAATGCTGTCTACCGTTTATGATAATGACTGTTTGATGTGCCTACACATTTGCGTAACCATTTTGTCACTGTGGCGTCCACAATAAATAATGAAGAAAAACGTCAACGGCTGTTTCAAGACTCATTGACTTTATACGTCGTGAGTTTACTGACGTCCTATGTGGATTGCCCTGTTATTGTTGTATGAACATTGTTTTGACTGAACACATCTACACACTACACAAAACCAGACATGCGGATACCATCCATCATCATATGGCATCACGCATCATTTGGTGGCCATAAGCTGGTTTGATTCTGGTACTAGCAAACACGGGGTCCCTTACCCACTTCATTTTCAACAAGAATTCATCAGCATCCTTCAAGAAATTAACATTCTTCAATACAGTCAACATCTTCAAAATTTTCAAAGTACTCGGCGTTGCCCGGTAAAAGTCAAAATTTCAACTTTTTGACGGAAACAAGAATTTGACAGTACCCGGCGTTGTTACATGTTGCCGGATAACTCGGACTGCTGTTATCTTTTACGCAAGTCAAGCAAGTTGCTGCTGTCAAGGTTCCAGTGCTGTCGTTTTTTGAGAAGGTCAAGTGCCGGTTGAAGCGGGTTGTTTTCTGAAGAAGGCCAAGTACCGATTTCCATCAACTTACTTTTGGATTAGAAGGTCAAGTGCCGAAACAACTCAACACACAGTATGTCAGAAGCTCTTGTACCATCGTGTTAGCAGTGGAAGCAGTTCAGATGTGCCATCATCGTTGGAGCTTCGCTCTTTAGGACGTTGATTGACATCCGTTTTTCTGCTGTTCTACGATTGGAAGCCTTTAAGTTAAGTGGCCTGTTTGTATGTAAACTGTGCCCTTATACTTCTGCTGAGTCTTCTGTGTATCATCTCATTCTATATGTTATATGTCTATATGTTATTTGTATATTTATATGTTTATATTTCAGCGGGTTCTCGGTTGGGTGGTGTCTCCGTTAGATTATGCCACGTCATAGAGGTCGTCTATTGTGAGCGTTTTCTGTAAGGTTTGCAAATTTCCGATACTGGAATTTGCTAAGCGACTTCTGTTGCTATTTATGTTAGCTGTGATGACATGTTTTAATATTGTTTTCGTTATTATTTCACATTCTTTAGTTTTGTTGTGATTTGTTTGTATTTGTTAGCCTACTCTTGTCTATAATTTAGTTTCATACAACATTTTTGTTTATACACTGTGGTGTCATGTATTTTGTTTAATTCTATCGCAGATATCGTCACATTTTTTGTGATATTTCATTAATTTCTGCTTTATTTTTAGTTGATTTCTGCGAAAGTTTTTGTATTGTTGCTGATCTTTGTTATTGTTTACATTGTTAATGTTTACATTGTTTGTATTGTTTGCATTTTCAATGTTTACATTCTGCATGTGTTTACATAGTCATTGTTTACAGTTATAGTAATTAGTTAATGGGCTATGCTAATGCACTGTTACTACTATACTGATGATAAATGAATGATGAATAGTGTCGTGCACTATTGAATGAGAAGTGCACTTATGATCACGAATTGAGTGCTGATATTTCATATACAAGTTCTTTGATTGGAGACTTGTTTCCCACAGAGACTGGGATAATATAAGGTGATGTGAATATACAAGTGCTTAATTAAGACTTGTTACACTTAGGTTTGAAATAAATTAGTTAATTATTTCAGGTTTTGGACTCATATGTTAGACAACATGTCTACATTTGAGCACTTTATTGAGCAGGGTAAATTGCTTGGCAAGACTGGTGATAAGTTAGAAGAATTTGCAACTGCTCGATATGATAAAGCAATGGAAGCTGAACAAAAGAAACTGCAGATGGAAGCTGAACAAAAGAAACTGCAGATGCAGGTGGATGAAAAGAGATTCCAAATGGAAATGGAAAAACAAAAAAAGGAATCAGAAGCTGAGGAAAGAAAGCTACAGCTAGAGGCTGAGAATAAAAGACTTGAAAAAGAAGCTGAAAATAAAAGACTTGAAAAAGAAGCTGAAAATGAAAGACTTCAAATGCAGGCTCAAGCTGAAGAAAGGAAGTTACAAAGAGAGTCTGATGAGAGGAAAGCAAAAATGGAACATGAAGAAAAACTCTTAGCTTTAGAGTTGGAGAAATTGAAATTGACGAGCATGAGTAATGGTAATGATTCAAACAAGGGTTCATCTTCTGGGAAGGCTAATAATGATACTTTTAAGATTAAGTTACCAACATTTAGTCCTTCCAGTGATGACATAATGTTCTATCTGGACAGATTTGAACAAGCATGTACAGCTCATAACATAGACAAAGCAAAATATGTTTATCAGTTATCAGGGATACTGACAGGTAAAGCTCTAAGTATATTAAATATGGTGGATGAACCTGACAAGAGCAATTATGAGGTTGTCAGGGCCGCTTTGTTAAAGAAATATCAGCTTAACGAAGACGGCTATCGTCTACAATTTAAAAACATGTTACCTGAAAATGGAGTTGAATTCTCCGAGTTTATTGCAAGAATACGCATTACTTTCTCACGATGGGTTGAACTATCTAAGACGGAAAAAACTTATGAAGGACTTATGGACTTAATACTTAGAGACAAAGTCATGTCGTCTGTCAATGAGTCTTTCCTTGCTTTCCTTCATGAACGTAAACCTAAAACAATAAAAGAAATGGAAGATTTCTGTTGCCAATACGTAACTGCGCACCCACACATAACCATGGGTAACTCTAAGGTGAAAGAAGGTTTACCAGTTGCTTCGGCAGCTCCGTATGGTCAAAACTTTGCTCGTAGATCCCAACAAAATTTTGATAGAAAGGGCAGCGGTAATTTCTGTCAAAATCATGGAAACCAATTTCATGGTGATTCTTCTTCGAAGAATTGGAGACAACCTGATAGTGGTCGTTACTATCACCCTAATAATTATAAGCATTTCAAAAGAGGATATGGTAATAGAGGTTATTCCTGCCGAAGACCTCAGAACCAAACAAATAGATGTTCGCATCAATGTGAACATGATAGTAATCGTGGAAACTGGAATTCGAACCAGTATAACAATTACAATAGAGACAATAATAACTGCAGAGATAATAATAACTCTGATAACTTCAGAGGTAATAATAGTCGGGGTAGATCTCAACACAAAAAAAAGAGATATCAGCAGGCTAATGCTGTACAACAGGAAACTGAGGGAGCCTGTAATCATGTTGTTGATAGTAAAAAACTTTGACGCTGTCACTAGTTCTGCTTTTGACTTTGAGAGAGCAAACAAATGCCCCCAATGCAGTACTTTATTCGAACCGGGTACCATAACTACTTTGAGTTGTGGTCACCCACTTCCCGCTCTTCCTGCTGCTGTTGCGCATGACGGGAGGGGTTCTTTAATTCTACATAAGGGTCTTGTTAATGATACTCCGGTCTCACTACTTTTCGATTCCGGATGCACCACTATTGGTGTTAGACAATCGCTTGTAGATCCATCTTGTGCTACAGGAAGGGTTATTAAATGTGTCACATTTGGCGGCACTCTAGAAAAATATCCTACTGCTGTAATTCGCATTGCCACTCCTTTCTTTACTGGAGATGTGCATGCTTGTCTCTTACCTAATCCTATTGCGGACCTTATTATTGGTCGTATTCACGGAGTTAGGGAGTGTACCCCACAGCAGATTGCTGCTTGGGAAGATAATAACATGCAAGCTACAAATGCAGTAGTTACAAGAGCACAAGCTCTACAAACACCCGAAACTTCACTGAATAGTGATAATGGAGTTGATAGCCAAGATAGTCACTTAGTAATCACTCGTGACTCTTTCATAAAATTGCAAGAAGAAGATCCTTCTTTAAAAAAATTCTTCGTTCTTGCGAAGAAAGGTGATCCGAATCAGGATACAAATAGAAAATCTTGGATTGCAATGAGAAACGGCGTACTTGTACGTATGGTACAAGATTCGACTACGTCGGCACATTCGCAAATTCTTGTTCCCAAGAGCATGAGAGTCCAAATATTACAACATGCTCATGACTCGCAATGTGCTGGACATATGGGTTTTGCCCGTACGAAGTCGAGAGTCCTTGCGGCTTTCTTTTGGCCTTTTGTCAATAAGGACATTCGTATTTACTGCCGATCATGCAAGGTATGTCAGGAGGTCAAATCTAGAGGACCACGACATGCTGCGCCTATCCAGGCTGCTGACATTCCTATTCGGCCGTTTCAGAAAATGGCCATAGATATTATTGGCCCTTTTAAGGTCAAGTCGGCCAGAGGACATCAGTTTATCCTTACATGTGTCGATATGTGCACACGTTGGCCAGAGGCTATTCCTCTTAAGAGCATATCTACTACAGATATCGCAGATGCTCTTTTGGTTGATATTTTCTCGCTTGGGGTTCCCCAGAGAAATATTGTCAGACCATGGCACTCAACTCATATCTGACACTATGTCACAGGTAATGTCTACCTTACATATTGAACGATCTCTCAGTAGTATCTACCATCCTATGTCTAATGGGTTAGTTGAGCGTCTGAATAGAACGCTCAAGACTTTGCTTGGTAAGATAACTGAAGATCATCCTCAAGATTGGGACAGGGTTTTGCCCGCGGCTCTCTTTGCCTATAGAGAAGTCCCTAATGAACACACAGGATTTTCTCCCTTCGAACTTGTCTTTGGCGCGCGTCCACGCGGCCCTATGTCTTTATTACACGATCTCATCACTGCCGATGATATTAGCGATGAAACTCAATCCTCATATGAGTATGTCATTGCTCTTAGACAAAAGATCATTGAGGCATGTAAGCTAGCAACTGCTTCATCAGAAATTGCTAAAGAGAAGGCAAGGCAGTTTGCTAACAAGAATAGATGTCTACGACAACTTTGTCCAGGTGACAAAGCATTCGTCCTACTCCCCAGTAGGGAAAATAGACTTCTTATTGCATGGAAAGGTCCGTATGCAATAGTCTCTCGGATTTCCGATGTTGACTATGTGGTCCATATTGATGGAAAGCATAAAACTTTCCACATAAACATGCTTTCGGAATTTCACGAACGTCCGGACTATTTGCTGCCTATTTTCCAGGCAACGGATGATGCTCCTGCACCTCACGGTCATTATTCATCCCTGTCTGTCATTCAGGATGAGGAAGCTACCTTCTCTGATGTCAATCTTCCCCTTCCAGTGGTTCCATTACATTCCACGGAATCTTGGAAAAACGTTTCTGTTTCTCCTAATCTTTCTGGTGACGAACATCGACAAGTCTCGTCGATGTTACAAACATTTCAGGATGTTCTCACTGACATTCCTGGACACACAGATGTCATAGAACATGACATAATTCTTACCGACAATAATCCAATTAGGGTTAGGCCGTATCCTATTCCTATACACTTTCAGTCGCAAGTGGAAAAGGAATTGGATGAAATGATTCAATTAAATATAATTGAACCATCGACTTCACCATATTCTTCTTCCATGGTTATTGTCCGGAAGAAGGATAAGAACATACGAATTTGCGTTGATTATCGCAAATTGAATCAGGTCACAAAGTTCGACGCTGAACCGATGCCTTTGTTAGAAGATCTACTGATTAGACTTTCTAATTCTAGATTCTTCACTAAACTTGACTTGTCTAAAGGTTATTGGCAAGTGCCTTTAGCAGAGCATGCCAAACCTCTTACTGCTTTTTCTACACCTAGGGGTCTATTTCAATGGAATGTTATGCCTTTTGGTCTCATGAACGCCCCTGCCACTTTCGTTCGCATGATGCGTCGAATTCTGTCACATCGTTCGGATGTCATCGCATACTTAGATGACATCTGTCTCTTCAGTGATACCTGGGAAGATCACTATTTAGGGTTATATGACTTACTGTCCACTCTACGTGAGAATAATTTGACAGCAAAACCTTCTAAAGCTTTTGTTGGTTTTGGTGAAATCTCTTTCCTGGGTCATGGTCTCTTGAAGACAGAAGACCACAATACTTCCAAAATACTGAACATCTCTGTTCCTAAAACGAAGAAACAAGTTAGGAGTCTCTTAGGTTTAATTCAATTTTATGGGAGATTATTCCAAATTTATCTTCGATCATGGCACCTCTCTCAACATTGTTGAAGAAAGGTTCGCCTAATCTGGTCCGTTGGTCTGAAGAATGCCAATCTTCACTAGACCAAATCAAGAATATATTTTCTTCTCCTCCCATCTTAAGATTACCTACTCTTGATAGGACTTTTGTTCTTCGGAGTGATGCTTCATCCACTGGGATTGGAGCAGCACTGATGCAAGAATATGCAAATACTCTGCATCCTGTTATGTACATTTCTAGAAAACTAAATGCGGCAGAGAGGAACTACTCGGTTTTTAGACCGTGAGTTGTTAGCGATGGTTTGGTCAATTCTAAAGCTACAAAGATTCCTCCTGGGCGCACATTTCATTCTAGAGACTGATCAGAAAGCTCTTACAGCTATTCAGACTAAGAATTTGAAGAGTTCGAGATCCACTCGATATGCTATAGCTCTTCAACCTTTTCACTTCACGGTACGAGCTATCCGTGGTGCGGATAATGTGATGGCTGACATTTTGTCTAGATGCCCACATGACTCCAACTAATACTTCTGTCCTATATTTCTATATATTACAGAGTCATAACACACCTATATTTCTACAATAGATTAGCACATATGTACTTACTTTATATGTACACACTATCGTGCTTTGTTGTCATCTTCTTCTGTTCGTTTTTTAAAATGATAGAGGAGGACTGAGTAGTTAATATAAGGGCCGTTAGTTTACTAAACAGCCACAATTATTAATAATGTATTGTACCTGATGAAGCATATTAGTTATTAATTAGCATTATATATGCTTGTACTTTCTCAGAATGTCATTGTTGAGCTGAGGACTTACCTTACGAGTTCTAGATTGTGTACTTACCCTCGGAATACCAGAGCATATGTCCTGGATCGTCATGTAGTTTAACTTTACTATGTACTTATGTCATTACATGTCAAAGAATGTACTATCTAAATTTTCCTATCAGATTTGTACATCCATTTTTAAAGACAATATTAGAGTATGCTGTTTAATGATGATTATAGTAACTTGCATACGTATATTGTGTTTACATGCTAACGTGATGTGTGTTGGTGACACCTCCCCGATGTGAATATTTTTTGAGACATATTTATTTTTCTGTTGAGGTATATCCTCACCAGACACTCTATAATTAGCCTATTGTTTGGCAATTTAATTAATTATCAGCGCATAATTCGTGCGTTTTGAGCCGCTTATCGCTTGCTCTTTGATATTGAAAAAAAAAAAAAAAAAAAAAATATGTTCCACATTTTTTTTTTATCGGGAGGAGGTGGTGATATGATGCGTGATAAATTCTCGCAACATCGTTTTATTTCAATATCTGTTTTATAACGCAAGGGCAACAACTGCTTGTAATTTATAGTCACTTTTCTCGGTAAGCATTTGTCTTCTCGCGTTGGTATCGAATGCAGTTAACTTTTGAGCTGTGGTCATTTTTGCGCTGGACTGCGCATGACTTGTCTTGTTGTTTGTCGATCGGTTTCCGCCCACCACTAGTGGGAGTGAGCGATTTGGAATGGCGAAAGAGATGCCTCGTTGAAGAGGGGATCTCCGCTATTTTTGTTCTGTCAGGGATGTGTAGTCCTCTTATGGATATTTCGTTTAGTCGAGATAATACCTCTAGTGTTTTCCCACATGTCGGGAGGCGTGATATTTCTGTGTATTTCATGAAAGCAAGGTAAATTGACTTTTTCATTAACTCTATCGATTTTGGGTCGTGAGCGATTTCGATTCATAGCCTGTCTCCGAAAGTCGTCGTCACGAGATGTTCTTTCCCAGCTCACATGTCGCTGCATTGTACTGCATCGGTTGATGCATGTACCAAGGACCATTACTTGCTACTTTGTTAAATGAACTAGGTTTAGAAAACCTTTATTATCTAGAGGATATTCTTGAGGACATTATTTATACTTCGGCAGACGTGTCTGTCTTGCTGAAGTCAAACTAAGGAGAGTGAACTGATCTCATACATCTGGTTATCTCCTGGCTGTTATAGAAAAGGATGGAGTTTTCCACCTGACTACATTTACAGCACTTTGAAATATAACATGCATCTGACTCATCATTGTAATGCTGTCTCCCGTTTATTGCTGTATTGAATGTTGCTGTGATAATGACTGTTTGATGTGCCTACACATTTGCGTAACCATTTTGTCACTGTGGCGTCCACAATAAATAATGAAGAAAAACGTCAACGGCTGTTTCAAGACTCATTGACTTTATACGTCGTGAGTTTACTGACGTCCTATGTGGATTGCCCTGTTATTGTTGTATGAACATTGTTTTGACTGAACACATCTACACACTACACAAAACCAGACATGCGGATACCATCCATCATCATATGGCATCACGCATCAAAGTTACAACAAAGTTCAGGGTCAGCCGAGTTCGTCCATCACAGTCTAAGATGGAAAGAACTAAGATTAAATTATTGGAGTAAAGTAGCACAAGAAGTGACCCACCCAGCACATAAAGCATTTATCAAAAACCAACCAAGTGTATGAGACGTCCCCCTAAATAAAGATAGATATCCAACAGGGTGGAGAACTATAGAAGATCTAACGCAGTTCAAAGAACTCAAACACAATAGAAAATAGAAATAAATATAGAAGCAAAATACCACCCTGGGAACTAAATACACCAATCATAGACTACTCACTTACTGAAAAGATCAAACAAAACATAGAAGATAAGGAAGCCAAAATGATAAGTAGAAAGTTCATAGATCAACTAACAAAACAAAGTCTGGCTGTCTACACTGATGGATCCAGGGGTGATAGTGGGCAACTAGGTGCAGGAGTTGTAATACCACAGTGGGGAATAAAAAAGAGCTACAGTGTAACTGAAGAGGCTTCGATTTTTACCGAGAGATGGTAGCAATTCTAAAAAATTTAGAAATAATCGAAGATAACCCACCAGAAGCTGTTACGATATTTACAGACTCACTATCATCACTACAAGCACTGGAACACCCAGGTAAATGTAGCCGGCCAGACATAAAGGAAGAAATTCTAGCAATTAATACATCACTAGGGAACAGAGGATGTAGTGTGAGGCTAGTGTGGGTTCCAGCACACATAGTTATAGCTGGAAACGAGTTGGCAGACCAGAACGCCAAGAATGGAAGGATAAGTAAAAACAATATAAGAGCAGGGCTGGGAAGGTCGGAGATAAAGAGCCACGTGAAGCTAACTATAAACGAGAAATGGAAGACAACATGGAAGAACAGTAGAAAATGCACACATGCGTTCAAACTGCTAAAAGAACCAACAAGGACATGCCAGGTCAGAAAACAACTAAAGATACCCTCGAACAAAAATATGTGGCGTCTCCGTCTCGGTGCAGCATACTTCATGATAGATGAACCACACTGCCAAGAATGTTAGGAAGAAAATGACATAGACCACTACCTGATCCACTGTATAAAATATGATCAACAGATGTTAATTTGTGTTATTTTTTTTTTTTTTTTTTTTTTTAAATCTCGTTGCATTTCCTTGTCCTATGAGTAGTTAATGGGTTTGCTAATTTTTCTGGTTTTATTAAATTTTTTTTAAATGATTTGTTAATTTTTTGGTTTGTTTTTGTTGCTTAATTTCTATTTGGTTGAATGTCTTTTCTGAAGTATCATTTTTGTTATTGTTGTTTGATATTGCCACTGTTTCTAACCTTATATGTTTTCCTTTGTTTTATGTATATATCGTTTAAGGATTGATTGGGCTTCCCCTGGGGCATCTATACTTAACACCTTATCCCCTGTCATGTCTATATTGTTATTTCTAAAGTATGTTTTTAATTCAAGCCTCTGTTGATCATTCTTCTTCTTCTTCCTCGTTCGCCTTCAAACTTCCACATTTATGACTCTAATAAAGGCAGTAGTCAACCCAAGGCTCCCAACATCTCCAAACAGTTTTTCGTTGACAGAAGTGGGTTGTTGCCATATGCTACTCAGTAATGAACGGAGTAGCATATGGCAACAACCCACTTCTGTCAACGAAAAACAATATCAAACAACAATAACAAAAATGATACTTCAGAAAAGACATTCAACCAAATAGAAATTAAGCAACAAAAACAAACCAAAAAACTAACAAATCATTTTTTTAAAATTTAATAAAACCAGAAAAATTAGCAAACCCATTAACTACTCATAGGACAAGGAAATGCAACGAGATTTTTAAAAAAAAACAAAAACAAAAAAAATAACACAAATTAACACCAAGTGCAAAGGACAATAGTTATCTATATACAATACAAAACTAAAAATAAAATGACAAATACTAATATAAATTAAAACCAGCAACTGCAAAAGACAATAGTTATTTAAATTAAATACAAAATTAGCACACACAAAAATGACACTAAATACTCCAATTATAACCAATTTTCAGGTTGAACTGGGTAGACCAAGATGGAACGAGAAAAGGCAATAACGGTCAGCTGTTAAGTGCCCGCTCTCCACCCATCACCTCTTCAAAACAACAACAACAATCGCCAGCACAAAGGCTAGTTTGTTGTAACTCGATCCTGACACAGACGTGCTATCGTTTCTCATTCTGTCTCTCATAGTAACATTAGGGACCAAGCGTGACACTGATAGCAACACCACGAACATGTACTTGGCACGGTCATTTTTGTACAAAATTATTGCAGTTCAATGAGTAACAGGAGCGGTATAAATTTTGCCTCTTTTGTGTTCAAATTCAACTCATCGTCCTCCCCCGCCCCCCACACACACTAAATACAAGTGACCACACTTGCTATAAAATTTATTACCCTCAGATCAGCCGACAAAGAACAGAGCGACCAGCGACATTAGTAAGGGACAAATAGCGGTGTACTTTGTTTTTTTTTTTAATGTAAAACTTTTGCCTCGTTTTGGCGAGGCGCATCCCGTTCAACCTCGTCGGTTATATTAGGGCGCATGTCCAAATATAAAAGACCCTTAGGTAGCGGTGTACGCCTTGTAATTAGAACTAAGAAAAATGATAGCCTACTGTCCTTATGCTATTAAGAAAGTGAACACGGGTGTACTCAATGACTGGAAACCATTACTTGATCCGGAACACCTTGGACTCATTGTCAAATCTACAATCTGCTGGGTCTTCGTCCACACGCGACAAAGTAAAGAGCAAACTGTTTAGGGTCTAGATTTTTCATACAAGCATTAGTCTAGATTGCATTACATTTGGAAGGAATTATTGTGTTGTATCCTTGGAAACTCACTGATCAAAGGTTGGTTTTAACTTATTTTCTCTAACATTTTTCTCAGTTAGCCCCATGGTTAAGTTCCTTAATTATTTCACCAGGTTTGGTTTTAGCTATTTTACACGTAAGATAATATTTATGTTGTAATATCGCAGCGTGGCAAGGTATGGAAACAGCATCATGGCGGTGCAAGGCCGGATTTAGTCATGAGCTAAATAAGCTACAGCTTAGGGCCTCACAGTCTATTGGGACCTCTTTTGCTAAGTTCAGTTGTTACACGGCCTTATTATCTGTTACCAATTTAGGGCCTCAACAGCTTTCTATAGCGTAGATCAGGGGTCGATAACCCATAAGCTTTTGCGATCTACTTTGGTAACACTGAGCCCTCTAAAGATCTACATATATATATATATATATATATATATATATATATATATATATATATATCTATATATATATATATATGTGTGTGTCTGGATGTAATTTTAAGCTGGAAAAGGGGGGGGGGGGGGGGGAGAGAAATGAGGAAGCTTTCAAAGAAAATACCGCGTTCCTATCTCAAGAAGTTCACAAACATACTGTATTTTAGTAACCAGGTCGTGAGTATTCATTGGGAATGCAGAAAAAGTACCTTTGACCCCAGGAACACCGCGATTTTAAATGCCGTCTGGAGAGGTCTAGTCCGAAATTTCCCCTATTTAAACAGTCTTTTACTTTCCCTTCAGTCGCTGAAGGATCTACCAAATAATCGCCACGGATCTACCGGTAGATTGGGATCAACCAGTCTCCGACCCCTGGCCTAGGGCCTCGCCATGTCTAATAAAACTCAGAAAAAAGATGCCAGGAGAGATGGCAAGGGATGCTGGTTTAAGTTTACCAGGAGAGATGGCAAGGGATGCTGGTTTAAGTTTACCAGGAGAGATGGCAAGGGATGCTGGTTTAAGTTTACCAGGAGAGATGGCAAGGGATGCTGGTTTAAGTTTACCAGGAGAGATGGCAAGGGATGCTGGTTTAAGTTTACCAGGAGAGATGGCAAGGGATGCTGGTTTAAGTTTGCCGGAGTAAATGAAAAGGGTAATGTTTGAATGTCTTGATCGCATTTATCAAGAACTGCAGATTCGTTCTAAGGGAATGGATCGAATCCTATCAATCTTTGGGGTCAATCAGCCAGGCAGTTTGATTGTTGTAACGGAAGAAGAAATTAGAAAGCATGTTTCAAATTTGACAAAAATTTTCGATGAATTCTTCAACGAAGATATCATTTTGGAAATTGGACGACTTCGAAGGCATTTGGAAGCTGCCAAAATCAGTGCTGAGGAGAAGCTGCCAAAATCAGTGCTGAGGAGGCTAAGAAATGGACAGCATTGAAGTTTCTGGAGTTTATTGTGAAATGGGATTTTTGTGAATCTCTACATAGCTTGTTACTGTGTTTGAGATTCTTTTTAACTGTCTGTGTGTCTGTTGCTTCGTGTGAGAGAAGTTTTACAAAATTGAAATTGATTTTAAAAAATGTTCGCTCCACAATGAGTCAAACACGATTGACAAATCTGGCTTTAATTTCTATTGAGCATGAATATGCAAAGAACATGAATTTTGATGAGGTCATTAATCAGTTTGCAGACATGAAGGCTCGAAAGCAGAGTTTGTGAATCTTGTCCATTTAAGTTTTAAAGAAGAGGATACAAGTTGATACTTTATTTCCTGTGTGTGTGTATATATATATTTTTTGCAAATGAAATGTAGTACAATTACGTGTTCACTTAATTTTTAAAGTAATGCATTTTTTTTTTTTAATTTACGGTTTGGACACAGCTGTTTAAACATCCATTTGTAAGCACAATGCATTTTTCTGTTGTGCATTTTAATTTCACAATTTTTTCCCGGGAAAAGCGGGGAATTGGTGGTGCCAAAGGAAAGCGCCGCCCCGGGTACCAAATGCTTCAGGTCCGCCGCTGGACCTGTTTGCGAGAAAATTTTGATAACAGTCAACATCATTTACCCTTTAACTCCTTGCCTTCATATTCTCTTTTCTGCGTGTTTTTCGGTCTCCGAAAACCAGGGATCCCAAAGCAAAGAGCCTTGTAATGCAGTCAACAGATGTTCTTATTGTGTGGGGGTGATACCGCCCACTTTGGGAGACGCTGGTACGTGGCTCCTTGAATCTTTCAAGGATAATCCTCTTTAATATTTTGTCTCATAACTTTTTCGTTCGCTCATTTTGTTTTGAACGAAAAATACATGTCGTTGTTTACAGCTGTGCTGTGATATTTGCACCGGGCCGTGCTCGACACATCCGATTTCAGCAAGCATTTTTTATTCGGGTTTGCTTTTATGGCAGAGAGATTTATGATTAATAAATTTCAGATATCTATTCTTTATTCTACACTTGTCTTTTCCTTTAATTCCGCTCTTTTGCCTTTCTTTCGCTCTTTTACCTTTCTTTTTTGCATACGCTAGATTGTTAGCAATTCGTACCTTTGTCATTTCTTCTAGTTAGCATGCACAGTTTATGGCTGTCTGCTAATCTCTTTGATGTTGAGAGTACGAGCAGACCTGATCTCGCTCACCTGTAATTTTCTTGGCAGCGATCATTAAAAATCGCTGTAATGAGATCAGTCAGTGATGGAAAGGGGAGACAATGTGTCTATCACCTCTGCCTGAATTTGTTCGTTGTAAATTAAAGTTACAACATGCTAACCGCCATATCAAAGACTCTCGCTACAATTCTTTTACGACCAACTCTGCAGATGGCGAGAGGAGGCGATAATATATGTAGATTCTATGTTATCTAGATCTTAATAGAGACCTAGCTTCGGCATTCAGCGAAGAAATTCGTGTGAGCAGATCTTTGATTTCGCGTGTTTCACATAATTTGAACGTAGAACTAAACGTAGGTTCTAACATCTGGGATTCGAGTCTGTTTCGGGTTTTAGACGTAACCATATTCCTTTCATCAGAGATATATTTATACCAGAGCAGTTTAGACTCAAATTCATTCCAGACTCGGCAGTTCTCTGGACAACCTAGCTACGTTCTAGAAATCACTTTATTTTAGTAGAATTTCTCAGTTTCGTTGGAGAAAATAGTCTTAGTAGGCTGTGTTGAGGTAAATATATTGATAGTATTTGTGAGTGATTTAAGTGGTAAATCGCCTATTATATCTTTACTAGATTTATTTGTAGAGCGATTAATTGAAAATCAGTTATATTTTCTCTAAGTACCGTGTTACAGTGGATAGCAAAATAAATTACTATTTCTAACTAAAACTCATACAGCTATAAATAATTTAACTAAATTGCTAGTAACCAGTCCGAGAATATTTTAACTAACTAGTAAACACACTGATTCATCATTGAGTTTTGACGAAATATACTAATATATATTTCTAATTCATGATGATTGATTTTTTTTCAACGACTAGAATTTATTTCACGGAAGTTTAAACGATGAGACAAGCGCTAAGCTTATAGTCTCTAACTTAAAGTTAATAACTGAAGTGAATATTATTATTTTACGCGAGGGTAGGATAGGATGTGTGTATAATATTATGGTTAAGTATTTTGTACTTTTCTCTTCCTTATACAGTTTTGGGTCAGCCCAACCTCTACCAGCGGTTTTGTTTCAGTATATGAGAAGACACTAGAAGAAACATTTATGTAATTTAAATAAGTGAGTTTCCAAGTTACCCCTTGTCTGGCATGGCGTTTGCATCCAGACAGAGACAGAGTACTAATCTCACTAACTTTAAAACTAAATTAAATAACTGTGCCTATCGAGCCAGATTATAATTATTCCCAACAATCTCAGTGTACATTCAGCCCTGTGGCGAGAAATATCATAATCAATAACATTTCCGACGAATTTTTGACTAATTGTGGTGTGACCAAAAAAATTGTTATACGGAAAGAAGTCACCGACCTGTCATTCCTAGTTACTGGAAACTTCAAGCTATTGACACTGTGCGCGCTATTAACTCTCTTGCCTGGACAAATTAAATGTGACATAAACAGTAATCCTAAATAATAATAACCAAGGGAACGTTCCCTGGAGAAGTGAATTCAACCTGTCTTTGTGGAGCTGGGGTTCCCTTGGCCAAAAATAACACGGGAGTTGCTGTATGTGCGTGTCCTAAGTATTATTCCAGAAGTTACTACTCAAGTTGTAGGTAAGAAAGTACGCCTGTGGCCACGGCTGAATGAATAGAGAGAACGCAGGACTGAGTGATTCCTTTATGATATGATTTGTGCACCCACTTTGTAATTTCATTTATGCAAGTTTGTTGCAAATGATGTTTTTCCTCTTAGAATAGATTAATGTATCAACTCTGTTCTTAACTTTAGAGGGAAATCGTAGACTATGGCGTATAAATCCGTGACTCTTTGGGGCTATCACTTTTCTTCTAACAGGATCGTGGGCTAAACATAGAGGGAAAAGATTACACCTATAGGTCTATTATTCTTTTAATAATTCATTAACCTATGTGTATTTATATGTGCTTGATAAGCAAACTTAATTGTTGTGGACAATTTTCTTTATGTTAATAAAATTTATCTGTTGTAGAAGATAGGCTGAAAGAGATAAGATTCTCGATTTCAGGGACAGACTCTATTAGTTTCTACTATCTCACTCGTGAAAATCTATTTCTTATTTTATCTATCACTGAGCTATCACCTGTTCTATTTCTATTCAGAATGGACCAACCCAAGTCTTAATTCCCCTATCAAAAATCTACGACAGCTTTCCTTAGCCTTTGGCTGTCCCCAGCCTACCTGCAAGGCAGCAGCTAGTTTTAAATCATATATTTTCCTTCTCCTAGATCAGCGGTTCTTAACCTTTTCTTTGCCATGGACCCCCTTTAAATATCTTTTGTTGCAGCGGACCACCAAGACTTAACTCAAGATTTAAAACCATAAAGTGCATCAAATATTTATTTAAAGTTGCTCATCAAGGGTCTTCAAATTTAGAGAGAAGGGAGAAATAATTAAATGCACACACTCCTATTATATTTTAATTGAAATGATTTCATACAAATTTAAAATAATAATATATGAACACCGAACTATGGCCTAATATTACTTGTTAATTTTAATTAATGAGAAGGCTGGTGTTGCATTTCACTTACAAGCCTTGTTATATCGGGCTTAATTCTGAGTTCTGACTCTACGTTTTTCAAACGGTTTCTATACTTATTTTTAAGACAAAAAAGAACAGAGAATGATTTTTCACACAAGTATGTCGTTACGAAAGGCATCAATACTTTTAAAGCCCTCTTCGATAGTTCCGGAAAATCTGCTTGTAAGTGAGCCCAGAAATTTAGAAGGGACTGTTTCTTGAACTGCAATTTTGGGACCCCAAGATGTAGCAATAGTGAATGCAGTCAGCGACCCATAGCTGTACTGCTTGCATCAGGACCAGCGAACCAGAGCTGGTCAAGACCGCAATCCACCTCCACGGGGTGGTCCTGGAAACAGTCTGCAGCAGTGCAGTCTGGCTGAGCGAGTGCGGATCGCAATGGGAAGGCAAACCCGGTCCCTAAAAAATGCCGTGCTGAAGTCGGATGTGTCGACCGAAAGGTGCAGATATCACAGCTTAGGCGTAAACAGACACAACGCAACCACCGTCCTTTTCAGGGCGAACGAGGAAGAAGAAGAAGAAGAAGAACTGCAATTTCAGAGCACCATCCGTGGATATTTCTATAAGCTTGTCTTCCTCTGCTGCTGTGAGCCCCTCTAGTTCATACACATTAACTGAAAATGGATCTCTAATCCAGTTTTTGTTTGCATCAAGAACAAGAAAATATTCACGGAAACTATGCTGCAAATCTTTCAAATGTCGTGCGATAAGTGATGTGTCCTCCTTAGACAACTCTTCATCGGTGGAACCAAGAAAATTTGTGAGGTTAAGAACTGCTGTCCTAGATGATTTGCCATCCACGGCTTACGGGCATCGGATACTCGGAACTTTCTAGTTTTAATATGCCAAAGACTGTCAGAGGCTAAGTTTTAATATGCCAAAGACTGTCAGAGGCTATGTATTGCGCATGCCTTAGGCGTATTTAAACGGAAATTGAGAGCGCATTCTCAACCCCACTCCCTGTTATGACAACATTTGGGGACCTTCTTAATTAACAGTAACATCTGTTCTTTTATGACAAAATATGGAGCGAAAAAAAAACAAGAAAACTGTTAGTAAGGTGTAAGACATAGCTTTAACTGTAAGATGTGTGGGAGAAGCTAAACGATAAGATGTGCGAGAGAAGCTAAACGATGTGTGGGAGAAGTTAAATAGCAGAATGTATAAGAGAAGCTAAACAGTAGGATGTGAGTGAAGATTAAAAAAACTAAGATGGGTGGCAGAAGAATCAACATTATGATGTATAAAAGAAGTTGTAACAGATGTGTTAAACAAAAGATTTAACAGTAAGCTAACCGATAACAGACTATCATGTCGCGTATTATATGTTGATAAATTGCTGCTTTTTTTCGCTCTTTATGGACCAGAGAGCCACACCGACAGCTAGCTCCTTGCAGGAAGCCAGCATCAAAGTCTCCATGCTATAGTAACAGTGGTTTCTGTAGCAGGTAGTTTCACATGACGACATTGCTGTCGTGGAATATTCTAATCCACATATATAAATTATCAAGTAAATATAAAGCCTAATAAATACATATAATAAATAAAGGAAGAAGAATGGTAAAGAACAGTGCTGTCACAATGACAGTACTCGAAATCCCCCTTCTTTTCTGCTTCGTCTGCAAATTGTAACGCTTTCACGTTGATATTAAAGGCCTTCTGCAACATACACGCGTTTCCCAAACACACAATAAAATGTGCTGCCTTTCTAAGAAAAACCTTGAAATATGCAAGTTGACCTAAATTTTAAATTCCATTCATGTCTTTTTTTACACTATGTTACCAAAAACAAAAGACAGATGGACTAAAGGATAGCGAGAAGGGAGAGGCAGTAAGCCGAACACTAAACACGCGTCGCGCGATACACAAATGCTGCCATCACGCGTGTAAGACTACATGCACTAACTTTTTTGGACGAACAGTGATAAAATACACTACCCTTCCCAGAGTTAGGTTTTAAAATCATAAAAAAAACGCTTATTAGGAAAGATAACAATAGATGGGTTTACGTTTGAAAACATTACAGTACCCAGACAGCACATCTTCGAAACAGGAGGTAGAAGGAATTGCATATTTTGAACGCAGCCACGTAGCTCTTTTAAATTTGGATATTTGGGTTCCTTAGGGCTTGCTGACAAAGAATATGTAAAACGTTACGCAAATAGTCCAGGAATTAATAAATTATAACCAAAATAAAATAGTGGGGATGCCTGACAACATGGAATCATTTCTGCTCATAAAATTTTTTTTATAACGTGTTTGAACAAAACCTTACGTTACAGAAATAGCCTACCATGTAAACTCCAAATTGATTGGAGCGCAACAAATGAAAGACTAACCACGATAGGTCGGGCTATAAATACTATCTATCGTTGTTAGGGGAGACGGGAAAGGTAACATTTTTTCAAACACTTGTCGAAACGTGGCTCCATTGGCTAGACTCGCTGATATACTCACTTAGGAGCGTTAGTTCGAAACCACTTGTTTAAATAAGCTTGATAAAGCAACAGTGCGTTGAAGCCAGCTCATATATTGCTAAATAAAAGCCTGGAACATAAGCAGATGGGAATTTGTGCCAGTAAATGTGCCAGAATTCATTGCTAATCAACGTATCTGTGTTTATTCTATGAATTGTGGTAAGCTTGAACCATTCAGTATCTTTTAATGAAAATTGAATGTGAATTGTTAATTATTGCCTGTATATATGTGTAGTTCAGTAGCAAACATGCTGTAAAACCTATAATGCTCCTGCCTGAACAGAAGGTGTCGGAGGAAAGTAAAACTGCATGGAATGGCCAAACAGTACACTGACACCTAGATTATTGATTAGACAGAAATAATGCTGGAAGTGCAGAGGCGTGGTAACCATTAAGGAGGTAAATACTGGTATAAAGTATTTCAGATGAAGCTGACAGTTGGCCTAACGCTCTGAACTCAATGTTTGTGATGTATTGTGATCAGTGTAAAAAGAGAGTATAAGTTAGTTATGAAGTAGAAGGTACATCCTTCTTGTTTTCAGGGACCGTGGTCTTGATGGTATTGAGCAGCACCTGGTTAGAGCTGTGCTGAATCCAGAGTCGGACAGCATACTCCTTGGTCCATCTAGCTTTCAGTGAGGTGTCTCCAGAGCCCAGGGGAGAATTCGAGCAGAAGAGTCTTTTCCTGCCGCCATCACGCAAGATAAGCTGATTTGGCCAGCTGAGCTCAACATTATGTCCCCTCATCTTGAAATGACTTTGTAAAAAATAACATTCAGAGGGGAATTTAATTGTCTTAATATCAGGAACTGAGAACATCTCCAATACTAGTCCCTAAAGACAAACTATTGCAGTCATGATGACAAATACCAACAGAGCTTGAACAAAACAAAACCAGTATTACCTCATATTACTACTACACAACTGACACACATAGGATACTTTTAATAATATATGTCATTACAATATTCATATTGATAAATTCTGTACATATAATTTGTAAGTAAAATTGATTGTGATTCCTGGTTCCCTTTGTAATTGAATCAGGACACATATTCATTCATAACAGCAATGAATACATATTGTTATTTGAAAAGTTATCAGTGACTCCTTCAGATATTTTCATAGAGTGTTATATGTATGTGAGTGTCACAGTGTTGTCAAGAGTAGTGGATTAAATTAAATTGTTTATCTGTCTGTTGTTGTGACTTACACTTCATCATACACATACCCTAGACACATAACGTAGTCATCACACTATTCCAGAATAATTCTGACTGAGATATATAGATATGTGGTAGCAAGTAAGGTTATCTATAATACACTACACTTATTAGATATAGATACCTTCACAGCTGATCTCAGTCAGTACACTAAGTCCCCTATAAATATTTATAACATCCCACTTCACCACAATTGCCAGCCCATGAGTCAAACTCATATCATTCGCCTAGTAAGGCATACCTTGATGGAGATGTGGTCTCTATTCATTCTTACCTCTTCAGAGACCAATGGGAGTATTTCATGGCGTTTTTTATTAGGTCTTCGTATTATTTTCCTGTGACTTTCACCTGTGGAGCATAATGTTTTAATTACGATAAGTTTTCTTCAGATCTTGCTGTCTTGAGTTTCACGTTCTTTCCATCATCATTATCATCACGGTCCTTTAGTTCCACGTGAGCGTTGGCCTTCAACAAGATAATGCCAAAGTCTTATGTCCTGTGCCATCCATTCAGTCTACTATGTCTGCATCATGAACCTCCTTTAACGGAGAATCTATTTCTGTCTGAGTTACCAGTCTACTAAGTCTGCATCATGAACCTCCTTTAACGGAGAATCTACTTCTGTCTGAGTTACCAGTCTACTAAGTCTGCATCATGAACCTCCTTTAACGGAGAATCTACTTCTGTCTGAGTTACCAGTCTACTAAGTCTGCATCATGAACCTCCTTTAACGAAGAATCTATTTCTGTCTGAGTTACCAGTCTACTAAGTCTGCATCATGAACTTCCTTTAACGGAGAATCTACTTCTGTCTGAGTTACCAGTCTACTAAGTCTGCATCATGAACCTCCTTTAACGGAGAATCTACTTCTGTCTGCATCATGAACCTCCTTTAACGGAGAATCTACTTCTATCTTAGATGGCTGAGTTGAATGACCTGAGTTACCAGTCTACTATGCCTGCATCATGAACCTCCTTTAACGGAGAATCTACGTCTGTTAGATGGCTGAGGTGAATGACCTGAGTTACAGGGTGTCCATAAATTATAATAATAATAGCCCCTTCAGTCATAACTGACTATGGGAATGTGCCCCTGAGGTGACAGCCCTCAGCTGCTTATTTTCCTGGTGCTCCTTTCGACGTTTTCTCCTCACCTCTGCTTCTTGTGTGAGCCTCTCTTCGCCCAATCTGAGGTGGCGCCGTAAATTGCATTGCCACTTAGTGCGATCGGCAGCTTCATCCTCCCATGTTGCTGGATCCATGTCCAGTGCCCTCATATCTCTCTTGCACACATCTTTGAACCTCAGCTGTGGTCGCCCAACCTTCTCTTGCCATCTGCTAATTGTCCGTAGAAGATATCTTTTGGGATGCGACCATCTTCCAAGCGGCGAACATGGCCAAGCCAGCGAAGTCTGCGCTGTCTAAGAAGCGTATACATACTTTGAAGGCCAGCACGTGACAACACCTCGACATTTGTCACTTTATCTTTCCACGAGATGCCGAGGATGCGGCGTAGACACCGCAAATGGAAGGTATTGAGCCTTCTTTCTTGCTTAGCATAGGTCGTCCAGGTCTCGCTGCCATATAGGAGTGTGCTGGTGACGCAGGCATTATATACCGCAGCTTTGGTCTTAATTGTGAGTTTAGACTTTCCCCAAACACGCGATGTGAGGCGGGCAAAGGTAGCTGCAGCTTTGCCAATGCGGCTGTCGATTTCTGTATCCAGTGAGAGTTTGTCATTGATGGTAGACCCTAGGTATGTGAAGTGGTGCACCACTGCCAATTCATAGTTATCGATAGTGATAACTGGTGCAGCATCCACATCCTGACTCAGCACATTCGTTTTCTTTAGACTTATTGTGAGGCCAAAGTCCTTGCATGCTTTAGTGAAGCGATTCATCAATCTCTGAAGCTCCTGTTGGCTTTGAGTGACGACTGCAGCATCATCAGCGAACAACAAGTCTCTTATAGTGACCCTTCTGATTTTTGTTTTTGCCTTCAGCCTTGAAAGATTAAACAGACGGCCATCTGATCTAGTGTGAAGGCATATTCCTTCAGTTGCATCTCTGAATGCATGTTTCAAGAGTAAGGCAAAGAAGATTCCGAAGAGGGTCGGAGCCAGAACACAGCCTTGTTTAACGCCACTTCGTATATCAAAGGGCTGTGACGTGCTTCCAGCATATTGGACTGTTCCCTTCATGCCGTCATGGAATGACTTTATCATTTCCAGCATTTTAGAAGGGCAGCCTATTTTCAGGAGGATTTTAAAGAGTCCATTCCTACTAACCAGGTCGAATGCTTTTGTATGCAGGACCCAAAGATGCAGCAATAGAGAATGCAGTCAGCGACCCATAGCTTGACTACTTGCGTCAGGGTCAGCGAACCAGAGCTGACCAAGACCCTACTCCACCTCCACGTGGTGGTCCTGGAAACAGGCTGCATCACTGCAGTCTGGCTGAGAGAGTAGGGATCGAAGAGGGAAGACAAACCCGGTCCCCAAAAATGCCGTGCTGAAGTCGGATGTGTCGGCCGAAAGGCGCAGATATCGCAGCTCCGGTGTAAACAGACAACGCAACCAACGTCCTTTTCAGGACGAACGAGGAAGAAGAAGAATCTTCATGCACAACAAAATTTATGCATCATTGTGTTTTTCTTTTCATAGTCTTTGTTTGATTTCTATTAAACTTTTGTCATTTTGTCTTTAACCTTATAACGATTTTTACATCTGACTGGATTTTTTTCCCTAGTTATTTATCTCCATAAATTTTATTTTCGAATAACACTGACAAACAACATTTTTCTTTCTTATATAAGAATAAGTGTTCTTATGTCAGTTTTTTGCGCTGATTTCAAATTTGAAATCCGTTTATCTCTATCACGTCAGGTTTTTAAGATATTTGTGAATACATATATTTTTGGGAAACCGTTATGTGCTCCGTTTCATTTTTACTACATAACTTATTAAAAATTAATAAAATGCAAAATAATTCCACTTTTTATACTGCTAAAAGATGCATGACATATGTTACGCTATTTTTCCAATAGTTACTGTATTTTGAAATAATTCTGAGCGAAATATGGCTTCTAGAAGTTGTAGAAATTCAGCTGATCTGTTCTGTTACGTGTGCGGATATTTTACCGATCGTGTTCACCAGAAAAACTTTACACCATTACTAAAGAAAGCATATGAACTTTATTTCGATTCGAAAGTTGATGATGCAAATAAATCTTGGAAGCCAAATGCAGTTTGTTCGACTTTGTGCAAATACATTGGCAGGTTGGTTACGAAAATCGCCGAAGCATAAGTCGATGCCTTTTGGAGTGCCAGTAATATGGCATGAACAAGACAAATCACGCTACTGATTGTTACTTCTGCTTGACAAATATCCATGGTTTCACTTTTAAAACTAGAAAGTCTGTGGTTTATCCAAATATTGAATCGGTTTCGAAACCAGTGTCTCGTGATCCAATCACGTGTCCGATCCCAGTTCCACCAGAACAATATCCGTTGGACGTCAATGAACCATCAGAAAGTGATAGTTTACCTGCTTCAGAAACTAATTCTGACTCGGATTATATACCGGTGAATGATGGTGTTCACTTAATTAACCTTTCAGATCTAATACGTGATCTCGCTCTTACCAAAGGACAAGTGGAATTACTCGGTTCGCGACTCAAAGAATGGAATCTTTTAGCGCCCAATACTTTGATATCTAAATTTCGTCATAGACACAGAGAACTTGTTCAATACTTTGAGATGGATGATGAAATTTGCTATTGCAAAATTCCAGTCGCCTACTCTGTTCATATGAAAGAAACTTATGACAATATGGCTATACTTTTGGCAAAAATAAAGTACAATGACTACCAATGGCGGATTTGTGGAGACCTAAAGGTCATTGCAATTCTCACGGGCATGCAGACTGGGTATACTAAATTTTTGTTGCTTCCTATGTGAATGGGACAGCCGCAACAGACAGGAACATTATGCAAGAAAGGTGTGGCCTATCAGGGATCGTATGCAGCTCGGGCATAAAAATGTAATACACGAGCCATTAGTTAACAAAGACAGCATCATTTTAACACCGTTACATATAAAGTTGGGGCTCATGAAGAATTTCGTAAAAGCATTAGATAAAATGAGCAAAGCTTTCACTTATCTTCGAGAAAAGTTTCCGCAAGTTAGCGATGCAAAGATAAAGGAAGGTATCTTTGTAGGACCTCATATTAGGAAAGTTATTGCAGACAAACAATTCGAGAACTTGTTACATGGTAGTGAACTTCACGCATGGATGGCATTCAAATCGATCGTCGATAACTTTCTGGGAAATCACAAATCTGTCGACTATGTGCATATTGTTAAGCAGTGCATAGATGCATACAGAATTATGGGCTGTAACATGTCCCTCAAAATCCATTTGCTCGATTCGCATCTTGACTTTTTCCCTGACAACCTTGGCGAAGTCAGCGATGAACATGGAGAACGATTCCATCAAGATATCGCCGTAATGGAATCACGTTATCAAGGACGGTGGAGTGTGACCATGCTTGCCGATTATTGTTGGATGTTTCATCGCGATGTACCACATGCCATTCACCGACGAAAGTCGACTGCAAAGAAATTCAAGCCTACATAACTGTTATACTTCTTGTACGAATGATGTTATAATACTGTATGCGTTGTTAAAAAACTTCAATTGCGTATTTCTCGAGATCCCGACCTGATAGAGAAAAACGGTTTGCAGATTTAAAAACAGCGCATTAAAATTGACCAGAAAAACATAGAAATGTTAGAGAAAGAAAAAAAAAATTTTTTTTTGTTAGCCAGTGTAATTTATCATTCGCTCCACTGACCTGACTATGTCATGTATTCTGTATATTTTATCTGACATGACATTTTTATTTAATTCCCTGCAGCTGGAACTGTCTGGTACAAATGATTTTAAGTTCCCGATAAACAGGTGACTAAAAATTACTAACGCACACAGAGGAATGGTAGCTGACTGCATAATTGACACCGTTGTGAACTGTATGAGCTTATAACTGATATAGACAATTACAAACTGTATGAGCAAATAACTGATACTGTACAGACAACTGCAAAACTGTATGAGTATATAACTGATACAGACAACTACAAACTATGAGCATATAACTGATACTGTATCGATAACTACAAACTGTATGAGCATATAACTGATACAAACAACTACAAACTGTATGAGCATATAACTGATTAAGGCAACTAGAAACTGTATGAGCATATAACTGATATAGACAACTACAAACTGTATGAGCAAATAATGGATAAAGGCAACTAGAAACTGTATGAGCATATAACTGATACAGACAACTACAAACTGTATGAGCATATAACTGATACTGTACAGACAACTGCAAACTGTATGAGTATATAACTGATACAGACAACTATGAACTGTATGAGCATATAACTAATACAGGCAACTACAAACTGTATGAGCTTATAACTGATACTGTATAGATAACTACAAACTGTATGAGCATATAACTGATACAGACAACTACAAACTCTATGAGCATATAACTGATTAAGACAACTAATAACTGTATGAGCATACAACTGATACAGACAACTAAAAACTGTATGAGCATATAACTGATTAAGGCAACTAGAAACTGTATGAGCATACAACTGATACAGACAACTACAAACTGTATGAGCATATAACTGATACAGACAACTACAAACTGTATGAGGATATAACTGACACAGACAACTACAAACTGTATGAGCATATAACTGATTAAGGCAACTACAAACTGTATGAGTATATAACTGATGTAGACAACTACAAACTATATGAGTATATAACTGATACAGACAACTACGAGTACAAACTGTATGAGTATATAACTGACAAATAGAGCAGATTATATAACTGACACAAGACAACTACAAACAATATGACCATACACCTGCCACATTAACATAATTATCAGCATCTCATGAAGCATAGTCACAACTGCAGCTGGTCCCATTGCAAGAAGCTTGCACCATTGCAGGAAGCTTGCACCATTGCAGGAAGCTTGCACCATTGCAGGAAGCTTGCACCACATTCATGTGCTCTTGCAGCTGTGACATCTGTAGCAATATGAGGTTGCCAGCCGATGCACCACCTCATATTTGAGGTTGCCAGCCGATGCACAACCTCATATTAGTCACCACCCACAATACACCAGTGGAAGCAGTAGTCTTTGTCCTTCCTTCTCCACTCAGAGACCCCCAGAGACTACATGAAACATAATACTGATACAGATAGCTGCAAAACATAAGGATATCAATGATTTAGATAACTGTGAAACATATGAGATGTGGATATATAAAAGAATGGGGCATGTCTCATGGAATGAGAAGAAAACAAATAAAGAAAACATAGGGTATGAAAAGAGAATTAATGAAGGAGATCAAAATTAGGCAGATAAAATATTTTGTACATGTAAAAAGACATAATACCTGAAGACCATGACAGAAGACAGAGATGAAGGCAAACGCGCAAGGGGAAGACAGCGCTATAAGTGGGAAGATAACATCAAGAGATGGACAGGAAAGAGTGTATCAGAGTGCACTATCAAGACAAGAGACAGAAGACGTTGGAGATCCATTGCGGCTGACTTTCAATGTGAAGATGGCACCTGAGGATGATGAAAGATATGACAGTATGATTAACATAATGAGCTGCAAGATAACATATACCTGAGACAAGTGATTCAAGATTTATCATTAATAAATGCAGACTATTTCAACACATCAATGACGTGGGCAGCTACAAAACATGAATACATCATCACCCTTCATCTCACCAAGGAGCATAGGCCTTCAACAAACTTATGCCAAGTCTTCCTGTCCTGTGCCATCACCTGAAGGTCTTTCCATGTCTGTCTCCAGTTCTCTTCTCTATGTGTTCTTTGGTCTCCCTCTATCTCTTTTACTCTTGGAATTCCAGAACAAGGACTGCCTTGTAATGCTATCAACAAGTTTCCTCAATGTGTGTCCTATCCATCTCCAGCATCTTCTTCTCATCTCTTGCTCCACTGGCATCTGTCTGGTTCTTGTCATCAGTTCCTAATTAGTGATCTTGTCATACCAGTTAAATTCCTTTATTGTATGCAAGCATCCATTTATGAAAGCCTGTAGCTATTTGATTACTGTTTTTATTGCTCTTCATTTTTCGACAAACAAGATGTAGAGGTCAGCTAAAGAAAATAGCACAGATAGCTGCAGAATATTTCAACATATTAATGACCTGGATATGTCCAGCTGCGTAGTTCCCAGGGGCATCTAAAGAGACAAAACAAGAGTAAGCTTACTGCTCCCACTGGCATCTTGTAAAAGGTCACAAGTATGAGGTTGTGCTTGAACCTGGCAATCTCATCATACAAAACTAAATGCTACAGAAGCCACTGCAGCAACGGAACATAAATGCTTTGAAGCACACTTCCTGCAAGGGAATCAGTTGTAGTAGTAACTCTGTGCTACATAGTTGGCACAAAGGAAAATTATCATATGTGAATAGGCTGAAGAATATTCTCAAGTGTTGTGAGTCTTACATGCTAAACATAAATTTCTTTAAAAAGCTAATCTACAGACATGCAGAAATTTGGTTACAATTAAACAGGCAGACCTGACACCTCTTTGGAGGAACTGGTGTGGATCTACTAACCTCATCATGCAGGGGTATGCAGCAGTGAAAGAGCTGACAGATTAGCTTTGAGAGCACCCATAGTGGGGGACACTGGATATGGATAAAGGAGAGATACTAAGGACATTTAATGATCGCCTGTTAAAGAATGACTCTGCAATCGAGGAATCAACAAGACAGACCGTTGGGATTAGATATCAAATGTAAGACTAGCAAGGTTGGACGTATGAGAGAATGAATCCATCATGTGTACAACCAGTGTGGAACAGAAACAATCTATATTCATAACCTTTGACATTTGCTGAGGGAGACTGAACACCTCTGGGGACAAGTGATATCGATTCTGATCAACAATAACAACTCTTAATAAAATAATGTACCATATCAGGGTATATCATACAACTCATAGTGCACAATCTTTGAAGAGCAGAACACTACTCAACAAGCAAATTAAACCTCTCACACAGGCCTAAATGCGGCAACTGTACCAACTCATATGAGACGGTTCAGCATGTGCTGCTGACTTGCCTAACTGTACCCACCCATACGAGACAGTTCAGCATGTGCTACTGACTTGCTTAACTGTACTCCCCTACCCCATATGAGACAGTTCAGTATGTGCTGCTGACTTGCCTAACTGTACCCACCCATACGAGACAGTTCAGCATGTGCTACTGACTTGCTTAACTGTACTCCCCCACCCCATATGAGACAGTACACCATGTGCTACTGACTTGCCTAACTGTACCCACCCATACGAGACAGTTCAGCATGTGCTACTGACTTGCCTAACTGTACACCTCCCCCCCCCACCCCATATGAGACAGTTCAGCATGTGCTACTGACTTGCCTAACTGTACACCTCCCCCCCCCCACCCCATATGAGACAGTTCAGCATGTGCTACTGACTTGCCTAACTGTACACCTCCCCCCCCCACCCCATATGAGACAGTTCAGCATGTGCTGCTTACTTGCCCAGGGCTCTCCACGGAAATAATAAAGCTACTACTGGGCTCCCCAACAAACACAAACACTCTTGGCAGTACCACTTTGCAGTACCACTTTGCAGTACCACTTTGCAGTACCACTTTGCAGTACCACTCAACAGCTACAGAACATATGAAAATTCTTCAACTTGGTATTGTCTGGAAAAGAGTGACAAGCTCTACAGCCCTAGTTAAACAACAACAACAGCAACAGTCACACGGCTCCTGGGATTGAAAGAGTTAACGTGACTGTCACTATTATTCTTATTGTCATTAACTCATCCTTATATTTATTACTACCCTCTCTCTCTCTGACATTCTGACAAAGAATGTTTGTATTTACAGTTCCAGAAAACTTCATGTTAACTAGCTTGCATTTTCACTCGTCATTAGGTTATAAATATAATAAGAATATAAATATCTAACACCAGAACATCTACACCTTACGGTAGAAGGGGAACGACTAAGTAAGTAAGTAACACCACATATTGAAGTCAGCATCTATTTCATTATCATCATTTTCCTTTGCGCTCCTTACAGAGCATACAGTCACACTGCATCTGGTCCCTTTCCAGGAAGCCTGGATGAAGCATTCACATATTCTTGCAGCAGTGGTTTCTGTTGCAATTTGTTTTACATGACGATGCTGCCAACCCCATGTATAACCTCAGATTAGCCATCTTCTACAACAAGTCTGAGAGTGCAGTAATCCTATTCTTTCTTTGTCTCTTCAGAGACTCCCCCATGCAAACAACACAGGACTAACAAATATTTGTTAAGAAATCAATTAATTACAAAGTTAAATAAAGCAACAGCAAATGTAAATAAATAATGGAGTCTCTAAAAGTAACAAAAATATAATGTATACAATCTGATCGTATGAATACAAAAAATAAGATATTACATAAACATCAACATGCACACATACTTTTCATGTTTTAATTTTTAAAAATCAATTTTGTTAACGTGATAAATTAAATATGATTATTTAAAATAGAAATGAGCATAGATAATCATAAATTTTAATTAACAAGTCTACGGTATGAAATAAATGATTATCTTCACATCGAAGGTCAGCTGGAATGATCTCCATAATCTGATTATGTTTCAAATTAAGTTTAATTTACCGTATGAATGGTTTAGATTTTGTGTGTTTGTATATTTTTTTTTTTTTTAATTTAAATTTTTAAATTTATTTTAATTAATTAATTTTTTTTCTTTTTCTCCCTCTTTTTTTAATTTTTATTCTTTTTTACATACTTAAATTTGATTTGACTGGATGTTACAAATGTATGTTATTATTTTACCTTGATAATGTTGAATGCTTAAATAATGCTCAAAATACATGTGCGATTGAAAGGATATGGTATGTAAGATGACAGAGAGAAGAAGGGCAGAATGTAAGATAGGCCTGCGTGCCCAATTCTTAACCCTTTGAAAATAAAGTTTGTTCGTTCGTTCGTTCGTTCCAACATCTTCTGTCTCTTGTCTTGATGTTGTGCTCTGATAGACTCATTACTGTCCATCTCTTGATGTTATCTTCCCACTTAAAGTGCTGTCTTCCTCTTGCACATTTACCTTCAACTCTTCCTTCCATTATGGTCTACTGCAGTTTCTACAGTTACAGACACCATATATAAAAAATTATAACCAATCAGGGTTGAATATGACATTTTTATCCACTCAATAAACAAAAATAAATCACTCTTTAATAATGCTACTATTTTGAACAAATGTCAAATACCTAATAAATTTAGTAATTTTTATACTGCTATTTTTTGGCTTTTGGATCTGAACTCATTTGTGAAGACCTGTTAGCACATATCTTTACATTTGGCATTGAGATTACTGGATGGCTAAAGTGGACAGGAATGCTAACTGGATGAAAAACCATCAGACTATCATATATTTGAGCAGTATCAAGGAGTTCTGAAATATTTGTATTGTGCACGGTGATTGGCACGTAGTGAGTGCCCTGGGGGTGAAGAATAAAGCCAGGTAAGGCAACTGATGATGAAATATCACAGTTCAGATGTGAGTTATGTCCTCCTGAACTTGCTAAACTTTGACATCTTGAACTTTCATTTAATACAGATTTAGACGTGTCTAGATCTGCTATACAGTTCTCCTCACAATGTCTTTCCATCTTGTTTCTGTAAACTCTGCATGAACATTCTATTTCACTATGATGAGCTTTATGTTCACTGCTGTTCCATTTGAGTTGACCTTGATCATCTTCTAGGTCATGGCTGCTGGTGCTTGAACTGGTGTCGCCGAGCTTACAATGGTTGTGGTGATGATTCTGCATCTGGCAATGGTGGCAGTGGTGGTGATGGTCCTCCTGGGAGAAGCGCTTTGTAATGTTGTGCTTGAACTTGTACACATTATCTCTGGGAAATCAGAAAAAAAAGATGCTTAACACCTGTAATCAAATGATACATACAGTTCACACACAAAATGATGCATATTACCAGCTCAGCAGAAGAGAACAGATGGTAATATTCAGACTCCGCATGGGCTACAACAGACTGAGATACCATCTATTCAACAAGCTAAAGATAGAAACTACAGATCAGTGTAACTGTGGCACAGATAAAAATGACTGCTGAACATCTGCTTCAAAGACGCCCAACATATGAGCAATAGAGAAAGCACAAATGGCCGTCACCAGTGGAAAAACTCTATGGAGATGCAAATAGCCTCAAGCTGACCACTGCTTTCTTTAAACATCTTCAAGCAGACGTCTGAGAGTGTATGAAAAAAAGAAGAAAAGCATATGTATCTCAACAGCTGAAATGAAACTTTAGACAGAAATTAAGACTCTAGAACTGGCTACTATCAAAATCATAAGAAATGAGAATTAACATCAAATCTGTGGTTTCTCAGGCCTGTGAGAAAACAAAGAAAGTACAGAACCAATACTCCCTCAGGCATACCGTAACAGATGAATAATGTAAGGTCATGCTTGAGACTAACAATAGCTACATACACCACCCCTGCAAGAGCTTCAGTGCAGGCTTCCTACAGAGGGCCCAATGTGGCTGTAGCATCATGCTTCTTTAGGAACTCAAAAGGAGAATCAGTGGGAGGAACAAGCCAGAATGATGGGAAGAAAACCAGAATTAGTGAGATGAACAAGCCAGAATGATGGGAAGAAAATCAGAATTAGTGAGAGGAACAAGCCAGAATGATGGGAAGAAAACCAGAATTAGTGAGAGTAACAAGCCAGAATGATGGGAAGAAAATCAGAATTAGTGAGAGGAACAAGCCAGAATGATGGGAAGAAAATCAGAATTAGTGAGAGTAACAAGCCAGAATGAGGGAAAGAAAACCAGAATTAGTGAGAGTAACAAGCCAGAATGATGGGAAGAAAATCAGAATTAGTGACAGGAACAAGCCAGAATGATGGGAAGAAAACCAGAATTAGTGAGAGGAACATGCCAGAATGATGGGAAGAAAACCAGAATTAGTGAGATGAACAAGCCAGAATGATGGGAAGAAAATCAGAATTAGTGAGAGGAACAAGCCAGAATGATGGGAAGAAAACCAGAATTAGTGAGATGAACAAGCTAGAATGCGTGGGGGAAACAAACCAGAGTAAGTAAGAGGAACAAACCAGAAAGAGTGGGAAGAATAAACCAGAATAGGTGGGAGGAGCCAACAAGAAAGAGTGGGAGGAACAAACCAGTATGAGTAGGAGGAACAAACCAGGATGTCAATGCCAGGATTATCAAAGCCAGATCTGTCTTTAACTCACTGCCACCAATGTGGAACTCTGGGGTTTTCTCAGGAAAATACTATTGGGCTGTTCAACACAAAGGAAAAATAATTCATTCTCTGAGGTCTGACAGTGTGAGATGCCACCAAAAATATCCCATCAAATCAGGGCTGACCTTGGGGCATTCTGCACCAGGGGTAAATGGTCTGAGATGCACCCATCACCTACTCTTCTAGCAGTGAACGTTAATTAAACTCTAATGGAAAATCAAGTAAGATTCATGAATAATGTTTCAGATAGTTTTAGATAGTTGTTTACAAAACAAAAAATATGATAACAGCTAAAAACAGAAAGTTAAAAACGTCAATGTGACAACAAGAACATTTTCTATTATTTTAGGTAAACCTAACGACATCCTGAATCCTCTGCGAACAGACCCAACAATGATGTGGTTCATGCTGTCCTGCGAACAATAGTAAGTGCCAAGTTAGCATTCAACCTCATATTTTGATGATTCTTTTATTCGAATTGCATCTTTCTTACTATACCTTAAAAACAGTGATTCATGTGCAGATGTTGTATCCAGGATGTTAGAAAACTCAGACACACAATCATTGCTGCCTATGGCTTTCTGGACACAGATAGCTCCCATGCTCCTCATGTGGTTGGAGTATGCCATTTCAGAAGAATGACCTACAAAAGTAGTTTTATACTTGATTTTAGTTGTGGATTTTTTTTAATTTATGAAGAAAACAAAAGACACAAGTATAGGAGTGTAACTAAAAGGGGGCACTTGAGGCTTTTGCCCCAGGTACCCCAAGTCAATGAGGGCACCAAAGTAGTTATTAGAAAAGAAATAAAGAGCATGGGCATGGGTGCATGTGCTACTTGTAGTTGTGGTTCCCTGCAAGTCTGTCTAAAAATACATGGGGAAAAGACAAAGATAATGAGAATACATGAAGGAAATGATGATAAGGTCGAACTTAAAGAAATCTGACTACAAGATGTGGAATCTTACACATATCTTGGCAGTAATATGGACAAAGTTGGAGGAATAGACAATGATATCAAAATAAGAATACAGAAGGCGAGAGGAGCTTTCATTGCATTAGGAAACATATAGTGATCAAGATAAATCAAGTCAAACACAAAAATAAGAATCTTCAACTCAAATGTCCTATTGTATGGCTCTAAAACATGGAGAACACAAACAACAGCCAAAAAGCTGCAGACATTGTAAATGGGTGCGTGCGCAGAATAGAAGGATTGAAATGATATATATGACAAGGTCACCAATGTAGAACTGATGACAAGAATCAGACAAGTGCCCATTGGCGGATCTAGGATTTGTCTAAGGGAGGGGCGATACATCAGAATTATAAGTTCCCCCCCCCCCCCCTATTTACACATATTTTTAGATAATTAAAAAAACAAAATAACGAATTTTGAACAAATATGACAACTTGATAGTTTTATTGTACACTAACTCAAAAATATTCATTTTTTTTTAAAAATATAACTATTTATAACATAATAACATAAAAGTAAGGTACAACTACAAAGAGGCAAAATTTGATTAAAATTCATACATATTTTTTATTACAGCATAAAGCTTTTTTATTTGCACCCGATACAGAAATTATCCGCCTCTTGTAACAAAGTCCTCTGTTTTACGGCTCGAGTGAAGTCCCCTAGTGTCGCCTGCCTGGCACCGTCTTTTGTCTCACTGTTATATGGTGGTTCCCTTTATTGTCTTTCATTGTCCTGCCATGTAGAATTACTTGCAAAGTACGTTCGTAACCTTTAGGCTACTTAGGGGTCATCCACAAAGAACATCATGCAAATTTTGCCATTTTTACACACCCCCCCCCCCCCTCCCCCCCCCCCCCCCCCCCCCCCCCCTCCCCCCCCCCCCCGTCACATTTCATCACAAAAACCTAGACCCCTTTGATGTGATGTCGCAAAACTCTTACACCCCTCCCCCCCTTTGTTTCCTCCTTATAATTTTTTTTATTTGTAATACTGGAAAGAAGCACCATAATTGAATGTAAATTAGTTAACTAGTCATCATCCTCACCTTTCAGCTGCCTAAGGAGCATGTTTTACGCAAAGTCTTCCTGCCCTGTACCATCTGCTCAAAGTCTTCCTGTCCTGTACCATCAGCTCAAAGTCTTCCTGTCCTGTACCATCAGCTCAAAGTCTTCCTGTCCTGTACCATCAGCTCAAAGTCTTCCTGTCCTGTACCATCAGCTCAAAGTCTTCCTGTCCTGTACCATCAGCTCAAAGTCTTACTGTCCTGTACCATCAGCTCAAAGTCTTCCTGTCCTGTACCATCAGCTCAAAGTCTTCCTGTCCTGTACCATCAGCTCAAAGTCTTCCTGTCCTGTACCATCAGCTCAAAGTCTTACTGTCCTGTACCACCAGCTCAAAGTCTTCCTGTCCTGTACCATCAGCTCAAAGTCTTACTGTCCTGTACCATCAGCTCAAAGTCTTACTGTCCTGTACCATCAGCTCAAAGTCTTACTGTCCTGTACCATCAGCTCAAAGTCTTCATGTTCTGTACCATCAGCTCAAAGTCTTCCTGTCCTGTACCATCAGCTCAAAGTCTTCCTGCCCTGTACCATCAGCTCAAAGTCTTCCTGTCCTGTACCATCAGCTCAAAGTCTTCCTGTCCTGTACCATCAGCTCAAAGTCTTCCTGTCCTGTACCATCAGCTCAAAGTCTTCCTGTCCTGTACCATCAGCTCAAAGTCTTACTGTCCTGTACCATCAGCTCAAAGTCTTCCTGTCCTGTACCATCAGCTCAAAGTCTTCCTGTCCTGTACCATCAGCTCAACCTGTCCTGTACCATCAGCTGAAAGTCTTCCTGTCCTGTACCATCAGCTCAAAGTCTTCCTGTCCTGTACCATCAGCTCAAAGTCTTCCTGTCCTGTACCATCAGCTCAAAGTCTTCCTGTCCTGTACCATCAGCTCAAAGTCTTCCTGTCACGTGCCATCAGCTTAAAGTCTTTCTATATCTTCTTCATCACCTTCATGCCTGTCTCTAGTTCTCATCTAAATGAGCTCCTTGGTCTTCCTCTGCCACTTACCACAGCAGTTCCAGAACAAGGACTGCCTTGTAAATCTATCAGCAGGTTTGCTCAACATGTATTCTATCCATCTCCAGCATCTTCTTTTCATGTCCTGTTCTTCTGGTGCTTGTCTGGTTCATTTCATTGGTTGCCTATTAGTGACCGTGTCTGGTTCATGTCATTGGTTGCCTATTAGTGACCTTGTCTGGTTCATGTCATTGGTTGCCTATTAGTGACCTTGTTTGGTTCATTTCATTGGTTGCCTATTAGTGACATGTCTGGTTCATGTCATTGGTTGCCTATTAGTGACCTTGTCTGGTTCATGTCATTGGTTGCCTATTAGTGACCTTGTCTGGTTCATTTCATTGGTTGCCTGTTAGTGACCTTGTCATACCAATACATGACTTATATTTTAGTCAAGCACCAATTTATGAGAGGGTCTGTGGTTAGAGTGCAGGCCTCTCGCAGCAAAGGTAGCGAGCTGGAAACACGTTGGCATCAAGCTACAGTCTACCCAGCTGTAAATGACTACTTGACTCTGCTCTTGGGTTAGGAAAAGCAAAGGCAGTGAGTAGAGGAACTGGTTACTTGAAGTTTGATATAGTATTATGAAGTCTCTAACACGTTACTCCATACAAGGCAGTATCTGCTATGGAACTACTATTTATGGAAGTTTGTTGGTTTAGTTGTTCTCCATGTTTTACAGCCATACAATAGGACTGACTTGACATTTGAATTGACGATCCTCATTTTTGTGCTGAATTTGACTTATTTTGATCTCAATATGTCTACCAATACAAAGAAAGCTCCTCTAGTTTTCTGTACTCTTATTTTAATATCATTGTCTGTACCTTCAACTGTCTATACTGCTGCCAAGTCATATGTAGGATTCTACATATTGTAGTGATGTTTCTTCATATGCACATTGCAGTCGTTTCCTGCATTTTTTTTCTCATCATCTTAGTTTTCTTGCAGTGTATTTTACCACCCACTACCTGTGACCTCTCATTAAGTACTTGCATTTTATCTTACATCTGATTACGGTTATGTACAGATGAGCCAGTTCGTCATCAAAATTGTTAACTGTGCGTTAACTAGTGTAGACAAAATAATAATTTAAGTAAAATAGTGCTTAATTAATCAGGCTTTTACAAAGATTTTCCCTTTCATGTGCTGCGTCACAGCACGATACAGGGCCCAATCTTTGTAGTACCCAACTGAATACATTCGCACTTGACTCCCCCACCATTGACACAAATACACACGTACGTGTGCACACACACACACACACACAGATTGTAAATGCTTACATCAGTTGGTTCAACTTGCTTAATTTTTGTGTCTTTGATCTCATCAAACTGTTGTCATGATGGTGATAACCTGTTACTGTTTTTTAAATCTAATTATATAAACAATAAACTTTATTTAGTCTGCATTTTGTTTTTACAGGTGTGCGTTACATTTTTAAAATAAAAATATTAATAGATATATATCTGGACTGAAGGGACTATTATATTACCTATATATATTGATTGGTTGAAATAATAAAAATGTGTTAAACGTATATAAGTGTCATAGAGAATGACGTAAAATAATTAGAGATGATGTTTAATTTCTACATTTACACAGATTTTTGAATATCTACGGAATCAATTACAGATAGCACTGTTTATGTACATGCGAGATGAGAAACTATATATATAAAATAATTCAAATGTTCTATACACGGATATCACAAACAATATTTTTTTTTCTATTTTCACAGAAAGTATACCTTAATGCCACGGAGAATGTTGTATACTTATATATGTTGTATATCTAGATGTCATGGAAAATGGTGTACATCTAGATATCACAGTTAATGTTGTATTGTTATTGTTGAACAGAATCATCTTCTTTGCACTCCGGACAAACCCATTGGTGCTCAGTCTCCCTCAGTATATGTCGAAGAGTGTGAATGTTAACTGTTCCTGTAGCTATCTGGTTGTATACACGACGGATGCATCCTCTCATACGTCCATCTCTACTAGCCTTACGTTTGATGCCATATTCCAACAGTCTTAACCTTGATGATTCATCTATTGCAGTGTCATTCTCTAACAGGTGATCATTAATTGTTCTAAGTATCTCTTCCTTATCCATATTCAGTGTCCCCACTATCGGTGCTCTTGATGCTAGTCTGTCAGCTCTCTCATTACTGCATACCCCTGCATGACCAGGACAGTAGATCCACACCAGCTCCTGCAAACTTGAAGCTTCTATGAATGTTTTCCATTCATGCCATAGCCAACCATTTTGAACCTTTCAAAGCATGGACTGAGAGTCTGACACAATGAATGCTTTTGTTAATGAAGTTTCAGATATCCACCTTAAGGCTGCAGTAACTGCCTCTACCTCCATTCTCATGCTGGAAGTTGTTATCTTGTAAGCCCCACTTTATTCTGTGACAATTCTGCCTTTTAAACTAGCAGAGAAGTCCCAACCTGATTTCTCATCACGGATTGTTGTATTGTTAAATTTCAACAAAACTCTGTATTTTTATTTAATGACAAAACTAATGTTGTATCTCTAATTGTAGAATATTAGTTGTTGAGCACTTTCATGAAACATTTCAGAAATGAAATCAGTTATGGGAATTAATGTACTTAATGCATAGTTTAATCATTTCCTGACACAATTACACTATCAATGAATGATTCAAGCACTTGGTATTATTTCTGCTTCTTTTTTCTTTTACTTTTCAACTTTCAAAGGAGCATAGGCCTTTAACAAACTTATGCCAAGTCTTTCTGTCCTGTGCCATCAGCTCTAGGTCTTTACTTATGTTCTTCATTTCTGTCTCCAGTTCTCTTCTCCATGTGTTCTTTGGTCTTCCTCTACCTCTCTTACCCTGGGGATTCCAGAACAAGGACTGCCTTGTAATGTTATCAACAGGTTTTCTCAATGTGTGTCCTGTCCATCTCCAGCATCTTCTTCTACGAGGCGTGTTCAAATGAAACCCGTCCGTGCTGCGCCAAGTGGACATTCGTAGGAGGAGCATGATGACGTCACATCTGACGTAATAAGCACATACGAATGTACAAGTGTGTAAGTGTTCATTCTCCTAGTATTCATTGGTTGTGCTGCAGACCGTTATAATAATGGCCGGTGTGATAAGGAATCCGTCCAAAAAATTTAAGTCACAGATTTCCGCCGGTAAGGTTATGCTGACCTCATTTTTTTTACCATGAAGGGCTTCTATTGGTAGACTTTAAACAGCCTGGCGTGAACATCAATGCCATCCGCTACAAAGACACACTAGACAACCTGCATACAGCCATCAAGAATAAACGACCGGGCATGCTTTCGCGCGGTGTGATTCTGTTGCACGACAATGCTCGTCCACATGTTGCGAACATTGTGCAGGAAGCGTTAGCAAGGAAAAGTTGGGAAGTTCTGCCACACCCAGCCTACAGCCCCGATCTGTCACCATGTGACTTTCATTTGTTCGGACCCTTAAAAAAATCTCTAAAGGGACAAAGATTCGACTTCGATGCAGACGTCAGGGCCTTGGTGACCAAATGGTTCAATAAGCAATCAAAGTAATTTTTCTCAGACGGCATCCACCGTCTACCCAAGCAGTGGGATGCGTGTCTGAATGCCTATGGTGACTATTTCTAAAGGACCCCAGCGAGTACTTGCTTCATAACAATTGCTGTATTTAATTCTACTACTCCTGCTTATGTACCTTACATATATTTGTTATAAAGCCACTGGAACGGGTTTCATTTGAACACACCTCGATTTCTTGTTCCACCGACACTTGTCTAGTTCTTGTCATTATTTCCACATTAATAATCTTGTCATTATTTCCACATTAATAATCTTGTCGTTATTTCCACATTAATAATCTTGTCATTCCACTTCAATCATCTATTCTACGCAAGAATCCATTTATGAAAGTATGGTTGTTGTTTTTGTTGCTCTCCATGTTTCAGAGCCATACAATAGGACTACTGACTGAACATTTAAACTGAAAATTCTGATTGTTGTGCTGGACCTGACTTCTTTTGATCTGCATATATTTTCCAATGCAAAGTATTATTTCTTGAATCATTAAAATCCACAGATTGTTAGGCGAAGGCAGTAATTCTCAAAGTATGGGTCATAACTCAAAATTGGGCTGTGGGAAACATTATGGGTCACGTCCGTTATGTTTCCCTTACTTTAAGTTTTAAGTAATATAATAATAAAGGGGAGAGCACACACACACACATATATTCACACATTTAACATGTTTTATTTATTATATTTTAATTGAGGAGAGTGGGGAGATGATATCATATTTTGATATTGGAAATCAAAATTATTATCTTGAATTAACTACACTTCATATCCTAACTAAAACCCATCAATTTTTTACTTGTCAGTTTTTCACATATGTTGCCAGCTTCACCAACTGTGAAATTTGGGTCGGGGTTGAAGAAGGTTAAGAACCACTGGGCTAATGCCTTCTCTTCATCACTCAATCATTTTTTCTGTCTTTCTTTGTAGTTATCACTTCTGTCCTTCATTCATTCTACCCACCTTGTGAACTACAGCTGGTCTCAGATTTACTGCCACATCCATTATTTGAAGACACCATGGAGTTCTGATGCTCAGCCAGCAACGAGAAGTAATGCTTGTCTTCAGACTTAATCTCCAAATTCAGTGTTTGGCCTCCCAGAATATCCAAGCCACCAGGTGTCATTGGGTAACAAGTTGACCCTTGTAAGAAAGTTGATAAGTTGTTGGCGTCCTGCTCTGCTCCTGTGATATCCGGCTTCACAGCATCCTCAGTAAAAGGATGAAGAGGTACAGCTGCATCTGGGGAATGGAGAATATTTTCAGAAAACAGAAGCAGATTTTTAGACATTTCATGCAGATCTGGTTCCATACATTACTTCCATCACCATTCTCTTCACTCATTATTGCACTAATGCTGACATTGGACTGGACACACACACACACGCACGCACGCACGCATGCACACACACACACACTCACACAACCCAGATTATAACATAAGGGAGCTGCAGTAACGCAGTGGTTAGTGCACTGGCTTCCTAACTCGGCGGTCCATGGTTCAATCCCCGGTTGAAGTGGGATTTTTTTAGACCGCAAACGGCTCCGGGATCAACCCAGCCTCATGAATTGGGCACCAGAGCAACTCTATGAAGGTGAAGGCGGCTAGCGTGATGTTGACCACATCACCCCTAGTGTACCGATAGTCAAGAAAATATGGGCCTAACACCATATTCCCAATATGCCTCAATAGGCGTGTAACGGGATCCTTTTTTTTTTAATAACATAACAAGGCAGTCTTTGTTCTAGAATCCCCAGCGCAAGAATATGGAGCTGAAAGATAGTGATGATGACGACTCACAGATTAAATATACAGCTAAATCTGGGTGAACACATACTGCTAACTTTGCTCATTACTATTTACCATCATTACGGGTCTGTATTCTTTTATTTGAACACCCGAAAACTGAATTATTTTGAAAATCAAATATTCTGAAAATGAAACATTTCTTTGGGCTACTTGTGGCTATATTCACAATTTGGACCGATTTCTGACTATTTTGGGGTGACTTGGCTATTTTTTAAACACCTTTTGGGTGATGTGGGTGACATCTAAAAATGCACAAATGCAGTTTCTGAAACACAGCTGTCCCGAGGATTTCAGATAACAGGATGCAGACCTGTACTACTAAAGCTTTCGTTACCATCTTTTCCATTTGAGTATAACCACTACCAGCATCCGCCCATGGCATAACTGGTCCTGTAAAGGGGAGCAAAGAATAGTAACACTGTAAACTATAAAAGCCAGCTAAGGAAGGTTGGGTATGGGATAGGCTACCCCATCCTAAAGAAACTTCAACAACAATATGGACAGCTCGGCTGCTGAATGCCTATGCTATAATGGGAGCTGAAAGATGTAAGAAAGAAGAAGACTATGGACAAGTCAATAAAAGAAAATAATAACAAGACAGAAGAGGGTACTTAGGGAAAGCCGGAAGGAGTTTGAGTTTCTGACTCACCCTTTTTCTTCTAGGAAAATCGCCAGATTTAGCACCTGAATTGTTTGCACACTAAACAAGCAGGGAAAACTGCATGTGTAGCAGCATAAATGAAAAACTATCAAACAGACATCCTAAGACTGTGCAAAACAAGATGAGAAGGAAGAGAAAAGAAGAAACTGATGCAGTCAATAATATCAAAATAAGAATACAAAAGACAAGAAAAGCTTTTACTGCATTGGGAAATATGTGGAAATGTTTAAAAAATGAAGTCCAGCACAAGTATCAGACTTTTTCACTCAATCATTTGCATAGCTCTGAAAAATGGAGAACAACAAAAACAACAACCAAAATGCTACAGACTTTCATAAATGGTAGAATAAGATTAAAATGGTAGGACAAGATTACCAATGAGGATCTGATGGAAAGAACCAAGCAAACACAAGGTGGAACAAGAGATGAAGAGATGCTGCTGGCTTAGGATAGAACATACATTAAGGAAAACCAACTTATAGCATTACAAGGTAGTCCTTGTTCGGGAACCCCCAAGGTAAGAGAAACAGAAAGAAACCACAAAAACAGATGGAGAAAAGAACTGGAGACAGAAATGAGAGGGATAACAATTTGTAAAAATCCTGAACAGATGGCACAAGACAAGATGGCACAAGACAGGATGGCTTGGAATGTTTTTGTTGAAGACCTACACTCCATCCAGAGCTGAATGAAAATGATGGTGGTGATGATGATGACAACTAGCATCAGCTGGAGTATAAAATGTGACAAAGACCCCAAGAACATCAGTCGTCAATTAGGTTTTTTTTAGGTACAGCCATATTGTTTTCTATCCCACAGTCACTGAAACATAACATGAGGCAACTCTGTGAATAATTCTGGCAAACTTCATGCAAATTTTAAAGCCAAATTATTTTCACTGTCTGACCTACATTTAAATACTGATTAAACTGATGTCAAAGCAACTTTGGTTTTCAACTAAACCGGTACAGATTCATCATCATTATCCCCCTTTCTGCTCCCTATAGAGCGTAGAATTACCCCTGCAGATGGCTTGTTGATAAGTCCTATGTTAAAGCACATGCTCTTGCAGTAGTGCTTATTTTAGCTATCTGTTTTACATGATAAGATTACCAGTCCCATGTGCAACCTCACATTTGGTGCCTTTTCCAATATGCCTGAGGGAGGCATATTTTATTTCTGTTCTGAAAAACACAAGGATTGTAACCAAGAATTTCAACAATTTCATTGTTTTTACCTTACTGCAGTGGCTTATGACTGCCGTTATTTGCAGAGTTAAAGTTACATACAAGGACTGACACCATAAGTCTGACTCACATTCAGTTATGAATTTCTTGCTGGCATTCTCCAAGTGATGGATGATCTTCCTACAGAATGGGTCCACAGAATCCACGCTTTCTACTTCAACCAAAAACCTCAAAACTTCATCCTGAGAGACATTTTAAAATTTAGAAATCCTACCTGAAATCTCATAAAATGTGACACATGAATTTTTTTTTTTTTTTAACGTACACCCGCTATTACTTACTTACTTAGTCGTTCCCCTTCTACCGTGAGGTGTAGAGGTTTGGAAGAGAGAGCGCCAGACTATCCTATCGGCTGTCTTCCTCCTGGCCTGGTTTCATTCTAGTCCTCGGTCCTTCAAAGATTGTCTAATGTTGTCCTCCCAGCGGACTCTGGGTCGTCCTGGAGGTCTGGCTCTTTGTTTCCCATGCTTGTCGTGGTAGCTAATCTTCTCCCATTCTTCAGACATGGCCAAACCATCTTAGTTGGGACTGTTCTACTTGGGTCTGCAGGGGGTGGGATTTTAGGCCTTGACGTATCGTCTGGTTGCGGACCATGTCTCTTGTTACATCAACCGCCTTCCTCAGATACCGCATTTCTGAGGTTTGGATCTGGCTTTTGTGGGTTGTAGTCATTGCCCATGACTCGCATCCATATGTCAAGACTGGGACTTAGGTATACAGCCATCTTCGTTTTCTTACCAACCTCTTTCTTGCTGAGGAATCCTCGATTTGTGGCCTGAAAAAGCCTCCCAGCTTCTGCTTTTTGAGTGGCCAACTCTTCTTTGATGCCTCCCTTTCGGTCTATAATAGCTCCAAGGTATTTAAAGTGGTCGACCTGCTCCAGGACCTGTTCTCCCAGCTTAATCTGATGTCTTCTTTCTTCTCGTGATATCACCATGGATTTTGTTTTAGAGCTGCTTATGACCATCCCTCTCTTCTCCAGCTCTTCCTTCCAGACTTGCAGGTTGGATTGGAGATGTGCCTCTGATTTAGCAATCAGGGCAACATCATCAGCAAATGCCAGCTCTGAAATACAGACCTGTCTCATCTTCCAGTACCCCACTGAATACTTTCTTGTTCTCTCCTTACATGCCTTGATGACATTGTCCATGAGGAGTATGAAAAGATAAGGTGACAGGATATCACCTTGTCTTACACCAGTGGTGGTCTTGAACTCTTCTGACTTGTGGTTTGCTGTCCTCACACAATTTTTGCAAGACTTGTAGAAGCTCTGTATAGCATGAATCAGAGGTGCTGGAATGTTCTTCCATGCCAAACAGTCCCAAAGTTTGCTCCAGGGGACCCTGTCAAACGCCTTTTCCAGATCTATGAAACAAAGATGGATCTCACTCTTATACTCAAGGGCCTTTTCACTCAGCTGTCTGAGTGTGAAGATTAGGTCTTGAGTACTTCGGTTTGCTCGGAATCCGCACTGGACCTTATCCAATTGTGGCTCAGCTAGGCGTTGGAGTCATTTTAAAATTCAGAAATCCTACCTGAAATCTCATAAAATGTGACACATGAATTTTTATTTTTTTTTAACGTACGCCCACTATTACGCGAGGCAAAATCTCCGATTAATATGTCTAGCCTGAGACTGATTTTAAGTGAGTATCCCTTTTTTCCCTGTATAATGACATATTTCCTCTTGCCATTCAGGCAGACACTCGCCGATTTTGGAGGTACCCATTAGAGCTGGAATTATTCCAGTCCAAGTCCCGGTCGACGACCCTGCTTCAAATGTTCTTGCCAGGGCTCAAACCTGGATCACCAGCGTGTCTCCCTACACATGAATTAAAATGTAAACTTTTCTACACTTCTACCAGAAATCTCAAAACTTCACACTGTGATGTATAAAATAAATGTTAACTTTTCTATACTTCAACCAGAACTTTCATAACTTCTTCTTCTGTGTTTTGTTAGTAGTCATGCTAAATCTGCAGGCATGTCACCAGAATGTTCCACAGTCCTTTCCAGGTCAGCGCGGCAGCCCCATAGCTTCTGCCTGAGCTCAGCACCCTCTGGCCAGGTCAGACGTCGTGGGTCATCATGGGTTGGGCAGTTTTGGAGAATGTGTTTGGGGGTCTGGATTCCAGTTCCACAAGGACATTCATTTGTGTGACATATCCTGAGTCGATAGAGGTAGCCAAGTAATCTGCAGTGGCCAGTTCTCAGGAGAAAAATTACGGTCTGCCGGTGTCTTTTAAGTTGGTGGATTGGGTCATCTCTTTTGTATACATCACCTTCCTCATTCCACTGGTATTTGTACTTGTTGTGTATGGTGGCTTTAGCTTCTTGGTAGGGTAATGGTGACTGAATTGTTCCATTTTACTGCCACTTCTAGATAGAGCATTTGCTCTCTCATTTCCAGTTATTCCACAATGGGAGGGTAACCACTGAAGGGCAATGGTTGATGACCTTTGGAGAATGTTAAGCTCAGATCTGAACTCATTCATTATGTTTTTATTTCTGGTGTTCTGTATTGATTCCAGTAATGATCTACTGTCAGTGAAGATTACTTTCTTATCTGGTGGCTGTTGTTCTGATCTGGGGAGGATTTTCAGAGCTTGTAGTAGTGCCATAGCTTCTGCCCTGAAATTGGAGATCTTTCAGGTTGGGAAGGCCTCACAGATGATCTTTACAGTTTAAGAATCTTATAAAAAATGCCTCCTCCATTCTTTACTGCCCCCTCTGTAGATCCATCTGTGTATATGTGTGTCCACTCCTTTGAGTCGTACTTTCCTTCAATCATCTTCTGAGCCAAGGTTTTTAGTTGTGGAAGGGTCTGGTGGCCTTTCTTTCTTATTTCAGGGACTTCTGTGATGATAGATATATTTTCATGGCAGTAGTTTGACTCCTCATAATCCATTAACATTTCCATTTAAGTAGATTGTTTTGGGAGGAGGTCTTCGTGACATTGATGCATATGCTTTGAAATGTTTAAGAAGCTGGCTCTCTTCAGTCTGTTTTTTTGTCAAGCTATGGAGTTTGACATGTATTGGATGACTTGGCATTCGTAACCTCATCCTGGGATATTCTATACTTCTATCTGACATCTCAACATGTGATACAAATTAGCATTTTAAAATTCCATACTTCTACCACGCAAAAAGGTAAATAGGTAAAGGATCCTGTTACACGTCCATTGAGGCAAATTGGGAATATGGTGTTAGGCCCATATTTTCTTGACCATCGGCACACTAGGGGTGATGTGGTCAGCATTATGCCGGCCACCTTAACCTTCCCAGAGTTGTTCTGGTACCCAATTCATGAGGCTGGGTCGACCCCAGAGCTGTTTGTGGTCTAAAAAAATCCCACCTCAACTGGGGATCGAACCATGGACCGCCGAGTTAGGAAGCCAGGGCACTAACCACTGTGCTACCACGGCTCCTATACTTCTACCAGAAATCTGGTATATACTTATCCAGACTGTAGCATCTTTTATACTTGGACATGCACCCTAATCTAACCAATGGACCCAGTGTCTAGGTTGAACAGAGCACGCCGCGCCAAAACGAGGCAAAATTTTATTTAAAAAAAAAAAAAAGAAGGAAAGAAATGGTATCTGAGAGATATACAATATTATTTGACATTTTTTACAGTTGTACCAGAAAGAACACGTGCCACAAATCTTACAAATTAACTTTAAAATTCTGTACTTCTATCAGAAATCTTAAAAGTGTATCCTGAAAGACCTAAATTAACACATTAAAATTATGTACTACTACAAGAATCTTATAAAGTTATTATTAGGCACAAGTTTACACTTTATAATTCTGTACTTCCAAAGAAATCCCATAATTTTATCCTAACAGAAAAATGTTCTACACTAGTACCAGAAATCCTACAACTTTATCCTGAGAGACCAATTAATATTTTTCTACCACTGTAAGAGCACAAAGTTCTCTGGCACATGCTTCATGCAAGGGAATCAATTCTAGCAATGGCCAAATGTTTCTGGAGGAGTACAACAGAAAAGAACAATAACAAATGAGCTATTGACATAAAAATCAAACCTGAGCTTCCTTAAAGCCCATGTAAAATTTGTTAGAGCAGGAATGATGTTCATCTGCAGCAGACTGCAATGCAGGCTTGGCATCTTTAGAGACTTCTATGAATTACAAAATGTAACATTTTTCAGACAAACAAAAACAGTCTGCAAGCTGCAAAAACATTGATGACAAAAACCTGAACCTTAATAAAAGATATTATGTGCTGTACCAATTCACATTTATAACTTTCCAAGCTGAAAGTTTGACCTGGGACTGAGCATAAAATTTGAAAGTGATGTATCAATTATAGCTGCACAGTTGAGGTTATATTTAAGTGCAATGTCAGAAAATGAATGTCATGTTTCAGTCTAGTTGAATGAAGTGTGCCTAGCCAAAAGTAACAAGGCTAGCATTTTTTAAAAGATCCAGAGGCACATATTTATTTTTTAACTCATTTTTATAGTGAAAAATACTCATCTGAATTCGGATATGCAACAATTCCTCAGTCATGTATATTCATAAGAATCTATTTTTTAAAACTACTGTTCTTGTCTTGCAGGGGGTACTCAGCAATGAAAGAGCTGACAGACTAACTTCAAGAGCACCCATAGAAGGTGCACTGGATATGGATGAGGGAGAGATACTGAGAACAATTAATGATCACCTATTAGAGAATGACACTGCAGTCATTGAATCATCAAGGCTAAGATGGCTGGAATTGGGCATCAAACGTAAGACTAGCAGGGATGGATAAACGAGAGAATGCATCCAGCATGTATACAACCAGCGCTTCTTTCTAACTTGTGAAATAAGTTTCCTTAGCGCATTGGCCTCTTTCAGGACATCCTCATTACTCTTTTTGGCTGTCCACGGTATTTTTAACATTCTTCTGTAAAACAACCTCTCTGTGACCTCAAGTGCCTTGTCTAATTGTTTACTAATTGTCCATGACCCACCTCCATATGTCAGGATTGGTTCTATATAACATTGAAGAACTCTCTTTCTTACTTCCAACGACAAAGAATTGTTGCATAAAATACTCTTCATTTTATAGAATGCTGCTTTTGCCTGAGCTATTCTGCTCTTCACTTCTGAGATGCATCTTCTTTCAGTTGTTCTGGAAAATTTACAGCACAATTATTTTCATGATAACCAATACCTATCTCTATTCTACACAATAACGCACATCTTATATATATATAAGTTTGTAAAGAACTGTTTTATATAGTGACAAGGTTTTAGACATTGACAAAGGTCCTTCATCTTTGTCAGTAAACAGAACATTTGCTAACTCTCTCTCTTTCTCTCTTCTCTCATCTGTACCATGACATCTGGCAGAGGTGATCATGTCTCTCCATAACTTCCTATCATCAGTACTGTTGATCAATTCTGTTTTTGACTTTTTTCTATGCCACAAAATCAAACAGTCCACTATCTTCTCTATTTGTTATCCTCTATATTTTTTCCCTTCAATCTTCCCTGTTATCTATAAGAGCTAAAAAAATAGGAGGTCCAGTGTGCACGTTGCGCACGTTAAAAATCCCTCTGCAGTTGGAAATCATAAAGAGTAGGCCATAAGGCCGCTGCCCTGACAAAATTTACAAAAAGTAGGAAAACCTACCCACCAAAAAAATTATTTACAGAATGTTTGTTTCCTGTATACACACTCTGGGGTCCTTGCTAGTGCTACGGAGTTCGTGTACTGTGCTGAGATATTCCTTGTATGATCTAAGGAAGGAGATCGGAGCACTGATGGAGTTGTCCATGTGTAATGAAGGTGGTCCTTAAACTAAATACCAAATTCCCTGTTATCACAACATATTCTTGCTTTCCTCTTCTCATAAAATGTCCAAATGGTGGCTTCCCTTTGTCTTTTGTTAGTCCTGCTGCTAGCAACCTCGTTAAGACAATTTATTACACACTTATGATTAAGTAGTTCTGTTACTTAAAGCCAACACACAAGAAAAACAACAAAGTAATACACTATATGGAATGATGAACACTATAGCCTATACCCAACTGATAACCTACATGGGGTTGAACCAGGTATCCCTTGCACACAAAAAACACCAGTTTTCAAGTGCGTGGTTCATAAACCAAACCAAACTGTTACTTAAAATAATCTATTTTGTGCTTATATTTATTGAAAAGTTTCACTTCTAACAACTCATATCGGCAGTTGTTCATATTATTTGGAATTGACAACAATATAGGCCTATATCCTAATTATAACCCATCAGTGGTTGAACGGGATATTTTTCTTCATTAATGTAGGCCTAGCCTAAAAAAAAACAAAAAAACTTGTAATTAAGTACAGTAATAGGAAATTACCCATTTATTTGTAAGTAGGCTACAAGTATGTACATACTTTTTTCATTTTGTTGAGCTTTGCAATTGCTTTAATCCAGTTTTCACTGACATGAATCTGCAGTACTCACTTGTATTCACATCCTTCACTCGTTGCTGCAACATAATGATGTGCTTAATGGCCATCTCAATTATCTCAGTCTTCTCGATACGACCTTGACCCTGGAATAATAATATGATAATTTATGAATACTGTTTTAAATGGTAAAAAAAAAATCACTGGCGTTGGGTAGGAAAAAAAAACATGAGGAAATAAATCTATAAATATATTTGACATCAGATACAAGAAAGATGAGTGTAACTGTGGCACCGATAAAATGACTGCTGAATATCAGCTTCAAAGATGCCCATCATATAAGTAACAGAGAAAGCATATATGGCCGTCACCTGTACCATTTCTGGAAAAGCTCTATGGAGATAGGAATAGCCTCAAGCTGGCCACTGCTTTCTTTGAACATATTCAAGCTGACGTCTGAGAGTGTACAAGAAGAAAAATATACATTAAGATGTGTAATATATTTTCCAGTTTTGAATTAATGTCTTCTTCCTCTCTTCCCCTTTTGCGCCTTAAGGAGGAACCTTCATCAAAACATTTATGTGCTCTTCCAGTTGTAGTTTCTGTAGCAATCTGTTTTATATTCATAAGTAGATTTCTTTTAACTCTATAAATACCGGTACCGTACTTTTTTCCGTGATTGAATTATTTCATATTTGCTCTTCTTGATTTGGTAACAGTGATAATTCTCCTTCAGCTGTCGACGTTCTCAAGACTCTTAGACACAAACATAGCCTGTGTCCATTCCTCTCAATTCTTAATGACCTCTCACCAGTTTCTATTCCCAGCTGTTTCGTGTCCTTTTACATGACGCACATCCTTCTTTTGTTTGGATGTCACTTTATCTGGTGCCCTGAATATCTTCAGCCCAAACGTTTTTTTGCTGGGACACACCAACATGCCACTTAACTGGTAGGCTTGGGACATCAAAGACCAAACTTAATAAAAATAACCACTGAAACTGGATACATTGGAGCACAGTGCTATTGCAAAATAACAATGCAGTGTAAACAACTTAATGATAACATCACAAATAAAAAGCAAAGAGAATGGTGCTCATCCCGTGAAGTTCTGCCAGGTGGTATGGCAGCCAGATTCCATGTCCAGATAAGGCCCTCACTAGAACAGCCCAATACAACCTTCGTTACATGAAGATGTCAGACCTTATGCCAACCATTGCTGTCTTTAAAAAGTATTCAAGCTTACATCAGAAATCGTTGCCAGAAAAGTAATAAATCATTGTCCAAGGACAGTAAGGACCTTAAATCATTTTTCCTAACATCTCTCAGGGTTGTCTCCTGTTTTTTTCAAATTCAAAAGACATGCAATCTTCATGTCAATTTCTCATGCACACAAATAAAAATGCAGTCACGTTGTTTAAAAAATTTTAATGGAATTCAGTGGGTTAAGAAAACATCAAACTCAGCCAACAGAAATAAATTTCATTGAACTTTTGACAAAACAGGATGATGATCTAGGTTTAACCGATGACCTGGCTCTTCTGTCCCATAACTGTTATCAGATGCTTGGCAAAATAAAATTACTTGACGAGAGGTCACAGCAGTTGAGTGTTAACATACACAGTTTAAGACAATGATTATTAGAATAAAAGTGATAAATGATAACAAGGTCACACTTGAAGAAACAACCCTACCAGACATAGAATCTTACAACTATCTTAGAAGCAATGTAAGTCTTAGGAACAGTCAGTCATATAAACATAAGACAACAAAAGGGAAGAGGAGCTTTCACTGCATTGGGGAATAGACGGACATTAAAAGAAATCAAGTCCAATAAAATAAGAAATTTCATCTCAAATCTCAAGGCAATCTTATTGTATGGATGTGAAATATGGAGTACAGCAATAATGACACCCAAGACGTTAAGGCTGTTATTAATGGATGCTTGTATATAACAGAGGGATTAAAATGGTATGACAAGATGGCCAATATCAAGCGGCATTAAGAGAAGTGATAAACTAGCACGAGCGCATCCTCAGTTGGATAAACTGACGGCAAGAACCAGACAAGTGTCAACAGAACAAGAGGTGAGACTGAGATGTTTAGGAAACTTGTTGATAGCGTTACAGGTAACTCCTTGCTCTGGAAACCCCAGGGCAAGAGAGCTAAAGGAGGCCAAAAAAAAAACACATGGAGAAGGAAACTGGTGACAGATAAGAAAGGAATAAAGAAGACATAGAAAGCTTTTGATTGGATGGCACAGGCCTTGACATTAATTTGTTGAAGGTCATTGCTCTTCATGAAGCTTGAGAGGGAATAATGATGATGATGATGTATTAGAACTGTAAGAAGTGAAGTTCTCATTTTACCTATGTAATAACTTCACCGGGAACGTGGCTCTATCAGACAAACTGTTCAGCCTTTTAACTCTAGATGGATGAAAATTTAGAGCAGCGGTAGACAACTCAGGAGCTGCGGTGTTATATTTTAGAAACACGGAGTTTTCTAAAGACCTACTGCTATAAAATCATGTCTGTTTTCAGAGTATCTGGATTTTTGAATAAGTCCAGCTTATATGTAACTTCTATCTCTACCATTTGATCTGCTACCTGCAATCCCACCAACAGTGCCGTGGACAATGAAAACTAAATATTTTGCTGACAGTTAACTTCACTTCAAAGAAAAGATTGCTTTCTATTTAATACAGTTCACAAATAAAGTGAATTACACCTAGCTAGCTTGTGAGTTTTCATTGAGAATTCATTGAAAGTACCTGTAACCCTGGGAACATTTCTCGTTTATGTGCCTGTGGGAGAGAGCTTGTCCAAGATTTACCTAGGTTAAAAATCCTTTTTCCACCTCTGTTATCCAAAGATGTACCAAATGATGTCTTGGGATCTAACTGTAGATCAAGATTGATCGGCTGACAACCTTGATTTAAAGTAATGACTGAAGTAGGCCTGCAGTCTGTAAGTATTACATTAACATGTACATTAACCAGATGTTTAATCAGAAGTCGCGGTCCACTGAAGCATCTCATTCAAACAAGTACAGAAACATTATTTAAGTTGCGTTATTTTTATTTATTTTCACGTTTTGCACTTAGTTCTCGCTTACTTTCCTTTCTGTGTTTGTCAAACCTCATTGTGTAAAACAAAGTGCTTCAGAAACCACCACTGAAAGAGTTTATGAATGTTTTGATGCAGGCTTCCTGTAAGGGATACAACTACAGTTGTGGTGCTGTGCTTCATAAGAAGTGAACAGTGAGAAGAATTTGACAATACTGGAGTCATTTCAGTTGACCACTAAAGGCATATTTGTTTTGTTGCGGTCAGATTTATATTTATATTATCATAATTCTACCTCGAATACTCCACATTATCAACTTTTATTTTTGGCCTGTTATTGTTTTCAGAAGTGTGGATTTTTGGGGATTGAAAAGTTATTTTAGAATTTCATCCAAGGAAAACGGGGGAAGAAGAAGGTAGGGATTGCTTTACACAGAACTACAAAATAAGCACTTAACATTTCAGATTTACACAGAACTACAAAATTAGCACTTAACGTGAGCCGCGCTGGTGTAGTGGTTACCAAACTGCGATGGCGACCGGGTGACCCAGGATCAAACCCGGGCGAGGACATTTGAAGAATTTTCGTCGACCGGGATTTGGACTGGATTAACTCGAGCCTTGCGAGGACATTTGAAGAAGTCTAGTTGACCAGGGACTGACGGCTCCTGAGCCGACCCAGCTCTAATGGGTACCTCCGAAATTGGCGAGTATCTGCCTGAATGGCGAGGGACACCAGTCTCTGTACAAGAAAAAAGGGATACTTACGTAAAAATCAGTCTTAGGTTAGACATACTAACCTGAGATTTCGACTCAAGTAATAGTGGGCGAACGCAACAAAAAATTTTTTTTTACCTATGTGAGGTACCTGTTAATTTGTCTAATTTTACCTGTTTGAGGTACCACTAGTAACAGTTAATTTTTCAAATTTTACCTGTTTGAGGTATTGTTTATGTTTTTTAAAAATGTTACCAGTTTGATTTCTTCTTCGATCCTTAACCACCGACCGTCAAAGCAGTCAGTGGCCATCACGCCTAGTGGCGTCTTGTAGGGCAACAACAAATTGATTCCACTTTGCACGGTCGGTAGCCATCCTTCGTACAGTGCCCCAACTCTGGTTCATGAGCCACAGACTCCGAATGTCCATCCCGCAGCAAAGTTTGTTCATTTGATGTTGTTTCCGTAACTTCATTTTTTTTTTACATAGACAGGGGTGTCAGCCCTATGCTAAAACCCCCAACCTGGAGGACCAACCAGTTTGATGTGCCTTTTAACTTTTCTAATTTTACCTGTTTGAGGTACCTGTTAATTTTTCTAATTTTACCTGTTTGAGATACTCATTAATTTTTCTAATTTTACCTGTTTGAGGTACTGTTTATGTTTTTTTTTTTATGTTACCAGTTTGATGTGCCTTTTAACTTTTCTAATTTTACCTGTTTGGGGTACCTGTTAATTTTTCTAATTTCATCTGTTTGAGGGACTCATTCATTTTTCTTATTTTACCTGTTTGTGGTACCTGTTAATTTTTTCTAATTTTACTTGTTTGTGGTACCTGATAATTTTTCTCATTTCACCTGTAACATGTAACACATGTTAATTTTTCTAATTTTACCTGTTTGTGGTACCTGTTAATTTTTCTAATTTTACCTGTTTGTGGTACCTGTTAATTTTTCTAATTTTACCTGTTTGTGGTAGCTACTTGGTATAAGTCGACTCAGGTCTGTCAGACAGTAATTCATTCTGTCTCTGCGACGTTTTTCAATAATACGATGAGACATGGGGTCCTGAAATCATTTAGGTCAGATTCTCATCATCAGCAAATTTTTTAAAGATATGTTCATATGTTATACACAGAAAATGTCTTACATCAACCACTCACACACAGATAATGTCTTATATCAACCACTCACACACAGACAATGTCTTATATTAACCACTCACACACAATGTCTTATATCAACCACGCACACACAGGCAATGTCTTATATCAACCATTCACACACAGACAATGTCTTATATCAACCACTCATGCACAGACAATGTCTTATATCAACCACTCACACACAGACAATGTCTTATATCAACCACTCATACACAGACAATGTCTTATATCAACCACTCACACACAGACAATGTCTTATATCAACCACTCACACACAGACAATGTCTTATATCAACCACTCATACACAGACAATGTCTTATATCAACCACTCACACACAGACAATGTCTTTTATCAACCACTCATACACAGAACATGTTTTATATCAACCACTCACACACAGACAATGTCTTATATCAACCACTCATACACAGACAATGTCTTATATCAACCACTCATACACAGACAATGTCTTTACTCTTATATCAACCACTCATATACAGAAAATGTTTTATATGAACCACTCATACACAGAAAATGTTTTATATCAACCACTCATACACAGACAATGTCTTAACAATCAGACACTCTCAGCAACATAGACAAGGAAGTACTTACTCTTGGCATTTTTTGCTTCCTCAACCTCAACTCAGCCTCATCCGACACAGCAGCAAACTTGAGGATTCTGACAAGAAGGATGAGTACATGTTAGAATGAAGTCATTTCTAACAGATTTTCAATGACAAAAACTGGCCACGCTCACACCAAACAAAATCAACAATATAATAACAGTATAACCATTATCATCATGGCCACCAGTGCCACTATAATCTTCAGTATCATCATCTTCATGGTCATGATCACACTTTTTCATCATCACCATTAAGTCATTGTCATTCTCATCATCATTGCTACCATCATCATCATTTTCTTCATCAATGTCACTATCACCAACATACTCATCATTAAAATGATCATGACCATCATCAGTATTTATCATCATGTCTTTATCATCGTCATTTTCATCATAATTACTCCCATTGTCATCATTTTATCATCATCATCACTATCATCATAAAAATCATCATGATAACCATCATCATGTCTTCATAATCATCATCAATCTTTATTATCATCAAAATATTTTGATTATTACAATTAGCATCATTGTTGTTGCTGTGATCATTATTATCATTACCATCAACATCACAAGTCTGTCATCATCACTGTTATCATTGTTATCATGACTTCATCATCATAAGTCTCTATCATCAAAAAGGTCCAATCATTGTCATAAATGAAGGGCGACCTTGCAGACTGCAACAACTGGAGAGGAATAACTCTTCTCTCAGTTCCCAGTAAAATACTATGCAGGATAATTATCCAGAGAATTTCAAAAGCAGTAGACCATAAACTGAAGAAAGAATAGGCAGCATTCAGAAAGAACAGAAGATGTGCAGATCATATATTCACCCTCAGGAACATTACAGAGCAGTGCTCAGAATGGCAAAGACAGCTGTACATTAACTGTGTTCATTTTGAAAAGGCTTTTGACAGCATACACAGGGACAGCCTATGGAAAATACTGAGGGCTTATGGAATTCTTAGCTGCATTGTTTCCATCATAAAAAGTCTCAATGATAACTTTACACGTAGTGTTGGGCAGAGCAACCTAACTTTTCAGGTGAAGACAGGAATATGACAGGGATGCCCCTTATCAACAACTTTATTTTTGACAGTTACGGACTGGATGATGTGCCAGACAACAGAGGATAGTCCAAGAGGAATAAGATGAACATCACCATCATCATCAACATTTTATAATCACCTGTGGTAATTGCCATCACTATCACCATTACAATAATTGTCATCATCACCAACACCATCATTATCATCAGTTCCTGTCATCATTATCATCAGTGTCAATATAATCATCATCGTAATCAGTCTTTATTATAATCAACATCATCATCAACTTCACTGCCCTTATCATTTTGATCATCATCAGTCTTTATTGTCATTTAAATCTCATCATAATTATTGCTAAAAACTCATATTCAGTCATTATCATCATCATTATTATTGTCATATTAATCATTATCCTAATCACTGTTGTAATCACCATCAGTCTTTGTCACTGTGGAGCATATATGTTCAAGATGTACAAACCGTCCTCCTGACTGTGCCATCCACTCAAGTTCTTTTCTTGCCTTTTTTTATCCCTTATCAATCCATCTCCAATGTGCTCCCCTTTGTTTCTGTTACTTCAGTGATTCAAGAACATGGACTGCCATGTAATGCTATCAACTAGTTTTCTCAATGCCTGTACATTCCAAAGCCCAGGTCATTGCCTCATCTCTTGTTCCACTGGCATTTGTCTGGTTCTTTCAAACAATTCCACACTAGTGATTTTTTTCATAGATGTAGAATCGTACACATATCTTGGAAGTAATATAGACAAAGTTGGCGGGACAGACAATGATATCAAAATAAGAATACAAAAAGCAAGAGGAGCTTTCATTGCATTGGGAAACATATGGAGAACAAGAGAAATCAAGTCCAACACGAAAATAAGAATCTTCAACTCAAATGTCAAGTCAGTCCTATTGTATGGCTCTGAGACATGGAGAACAACAAAAACAACAACCAAAAAGCTACAGACTTTCATAAATGGGTGCTTGCGTAGAATAGAAGGAGTTAAATGGTATGACAAAGTCACAAATGTGGAACTGATGACAAGAACCAGACAAGTGCCAGTGGAACAAGAGTTGAGAAGAAGATGCTGGCAATGGATAGGACACACATTGATGAGACCTGTTGATAGCATTACAAGGCAGTCCTTGTTCTGGAATCCCTAGGGAAAGAAAGGCAGAGGTAGACCAAAAAACACATGGAGAAGAGAGCTGGAAACAGAGGTGAAAATGATGAGGAAAACATGGAAAGAAACTTGAACGGATAGCACAGGACAGGAGGACTTGGCATGTGTTTGTTGAAGGCCTAAGCTTTTTGTGGAGGGTATTGATTGATCTTGTTTTACTATTTGAATTTAATTCTTCTATTCTGCACAATCACCCATTTATGAACGTCTGAAACCTTTTTTGTTGTGAACATTGTTGTTCTCCATGTTTCACAGCCATACAACAGGACTGTCTAGACATCTAAGCTCCAAATTCTTATTTCTGTATTGGACTTGATTTGTTTTGATTTCCACAAAGTTCCCAAAGCAATGAAAGCCCCTCTAGCCTTCTGCACTTTTATTTTGATATCACTGCCCGTCTCTCCAATGTTGCTGTTAAGATTTATGAACGAATCCACATGCCGTAGTATGGGGGGGGGGGGGGGTTTACAATTCCATCTGGCCTCCTTGCAGGAAGTTTGCACCCTGTGGCGTCACTAGGGTGGTGCGGATCGCACCGGGTGACACCATCAGAGGGGGTGACACCAAAATGACTGTCTATAAAATTTGTTTGCAGTGTTTCTGCAGAAATTTATTATTTTTTTATAAAAATATCCCTGTAGTTAGTTATAACCACAAAAACATTTTTAGTAAGCCAAGCTTACGTGTACTGTATCAATATACCTACAAGGCTAAAACTCTACGCAAATTTACTATTTGAACCTTCTAATGCGCATGCGCTCCGGTCAGAGCTGTCATTATTACCCAATTACAATGACGCTTCGAATTACTTCCTTTCATTTATGAGTATTCTAGCAACAACCCGCCAAAATTGGCAGGTTTTTAATTATAGTGTGTTGTTTCTGTTACATGTATTACATTGCTGCTTCTTCTATAGTCTCGCTTGTTCGCTGTGAATGACGCGATCGTCTCTTCCTTTTAGCCATTTATCATTTTGATCCATAATAATAACATACTTTAAATTAAAATTTTGTCTTGAAGAAACAATAAAAAAAAACTTACATTTTTAAGAAAAATGATGAGTTAAATCCGTTTCCCGAATGAAACTGGACAGAAGAGTATCTTGGTTGCCTGTTGATTTAATCTGCATCTCCGCACCTTCCTGTCTCCAGTTGAAGTTGTTGGCTTCTTTCCATAATCGAACTGTTTGCTCGCTTTTAAATGACGCGATCGTCTCTTCCTTTTAGCCATCTTATCATTTTGATCCATAATAATAAGTCTGCAATACTTTAAATTAAAATTTTGTCTTGAAGAAACAATCAGAAACTTACATTTTAAGGTTATTTTTAAGATAAATGATGAGTTAAATCCGTTTCCCGAATGAAACTGGACAGAAGAGTATCTTGATTGTCTGTTGATTTAATGCACACCGTCACACTTTTCAATTTTCGGGAGAGTACATATAAAGGGAAACAATACAATTATTGCCTAACTTTCAACCACAGTTGAACACCCGTAGCTGTGGTTGAAAGTTAATGTACTTTCTCGAAAATAGAAAAAGTGCGCAAATGACGGTGTGCAAAAATGTGACTGACCGACCGACCGACCGAAGTACTTACGGCGGGAATTATGGTATTGGATTTCCATATGCATTTGGCTGCAACTTCTACATTATTTGAGCCGTTATTGATTATGCAAACCTAATCCATTAATGAATCTCATGTAACAGTAAAGTTTAACGTTAAAATGAACATAATTTTGATGTAGTTCTTGAACGTTTTTACTTCGAATTCTATTGTTTTCTTACCGAATTTTCACTTTAACCACATGAAACTATGTAAATGTAAATACATTTCGGCTGTACGTATGATATTTTAATTTAAAGGTGTAATTTTAATTTTGCTAGTTGTTTTTGTCACTACTATAGCCATTACATTCAGTGATATACGGGAATTCCGATTTACGAGTAACGTTAGTACAAAAAACATTACTAAGGATTCTGTATGGTCTGGTACGGGAGGAGGTTCATGGGGGTGACACCATGAGTTACCGCACTGGGTGACACCAACCATAGTGACGCCACTGTTTGCACAGAAACACCTAACCTACTCCTGCAGCCGTGGTTTCTGTAGCAATAGATTTTACATGATGGGGTCGCCAGCCTCATGGACATCTCATATTAGTCGCTTTGTACGACATACCTGAGGGTGCAGTGGGCTTGTTATTTTTATGTCTCCACAGAGACCCCCCGGGGAACATACGGGCAACTTACCGATTTACTGCTCATAAAAATATAATCAAAAAGTCTTATAGCATCTTGTCCAGTAAATATCCTTCGGTCCACAACAAAAAACCATGTAGAAAATCTTATCGGCATCAAAACCCCACCAGAAATACAACAGTTTATAAAACACTAGGCTATATTACAAAAACAAAAAAGCAAACATTTAAAAAAAAAAAAACCAAGCTCCCCGAAAATGGAAGACTTACCCGCTCGCCCAGCTAGTAGTTCTAATGTGGAAGGTTTCCCAAGAAAGATATAAACTGACATAAATAAACCTCCAACCAATATCAAATGCATGAAAGTATAAATACAGCCAAACTTCTAAACAACACAATACTCTGGAGTAGAACTAAAATGTAAAAACACCACCGAAAGGAATAATAGGGCTTACAGTACATAGCATAGAATACACAAAATATCACACTAATTTAAACGTGTCCCGATATAACCAATAGTTACACGTATATGGTAAATGGTTGAAAAGGGCGTGCTACGAAGGAAAGTAGCAAACACTTTTTTTTTTAAACTAGACCTACCACTATATTTTCATTAACTATTAGGAACACGTTATATTTAGCTAATCATAGCACGAATTAACACACATAACTTATTTATACACAGAAGACTGAAAAAAGATAACTAATTATCCTAATTATGTCATTGGAAAACAAGACAACCAGACATCACATGCGTGCACAGTGTAAAGATAAAAATCTGGCGCGCTAACATCCACTAACATAAAATATTGAAGGAGATTTCTCGCTGACAAGAAAACAAAAGGGGTGATCGTTTGGTGATGATAAAGATATTTAATGATACGAGCAGAGAAATAAAGAAAAGAGGGTGGGGCGTGACAATACAGAAAAAAACTAATATTAACCATTTCAAACGTACTCGAATTTTCACCAAAATTTTGCAACGTGGCATCCTGCACGCGTCTCTTGCTGACTTCCTGGAAATGGATTACGAGTAAGTGGGGAGGTGGACACTGTGGGGGTGGGGAGAAGGGAGGATACAGTGAGCGGAAAGGATTGCATACCGTACAGTTAGCTAGGTGACAAGCGCGCAAAGCATGACACATGCCGCCAAATGAGGATGATTGTTTGTTGAAGAAGAGAAGAGAGCGAGCGAACTTCGAGGGGGGGGGGGGGGGGGGAAGATGACATCGGAGAGTAATGACCAGGCCCACAACCCACTATAACAGCACGTAATAAATAAACACATCATCTAAGCCGACGCATTGAGACTAACAACATCATCTTGTAAAATAAATTGCTAAAGAAATCACAATAGATTGAGTGTGTCGAAGATGCTTTTTCCAAGACCGATGTTTCGCAGATGCTCTATCCATCTGGAACGTGCAGTGCGTCTTCTGAAATTAATCCAGCGAGAAGTGCTTCGAACTGTTTTCCACGTCCCTTGTAATGCTATCAACTTGTTATATAGGGGAACAAACTATGTACCACGGTAATGAGAACAGCAACATAGGCTCGCGCGACCCACACTATGGCCAACCTGGCTATAAAACAAAAGCAAAAAACTGTCAGCAGAAATCAAACCTCACTGAACCTTTATATCAACAATGCCCTGATGAAACAAGTCAACAAGTTCAAATACTACAAAAGCGCGATAGGCGAAAAATAGTACTATAGATTAGGAAATATAACAGAGACGTCAAAAATAAAAACAAAAAACTAACCCAGTGGCCTACCAAACGAGCCACTATTCTGGCACACACGGAAACAAAGCTTTAAATATACTACTCGTCAAAAGTCAAGGGCCACCTATTATTTTCAATACACTTTTATATAAGCGCATAGAATGATTAAATGAAGGAAGTTTTTAGTAAAATTGGGTGCAATATCTTCCCCTGACAGTCGTCTATGCACGTTAAGCATAAAAACAACTCACCGACAACCATGGTGATCACGTGCAATTTGGTATGCTGACCATAAATTCACATTTTGTATCTGTTTTTTGAAACTTCCGTACAACCAAACAGGTGAAGTAATCGTGCTGATTGACATTCCACGTGCAATGGCGACTTTTCGTGAACAGAGTTCACTCTTAATTTGTTTTACAATTAGCAGACTTAGGGTAGTTTCATCACTTGCAAAAACCATGCCACCGAGAAGAAGTCTTGACACCTTACAAAGAATGAGGGCTATAGCGTGGGTTGAAAGTGGTTTATCTGTCCGTGAGGCTGCTAGACGGCTTGCAGTGTTACACTCTACTATCCAAAGAATTTTGGAGAGATTTCAGGCCACAGGAAGTGTGGAGGATCGCCACCGGCCAGGTCGCCCTAGATGCACCAATAGACATGATGACCGGTACCTCTTGTTGTCAGCCCTGCGCCATCGAACAGTGACTTGTTCCACTCTAAGATGTCAGCTAAGACAAACTGTAAACGTTAATGTCAGTCAAAGCACCATTCGCAGACGTTTACATGCATTTGGACTAACTGCTCGACGTTCTGCAGTCAGAATCCCTCTTACTCCTGCTCATCGCAGAGCCCGTGTTGCTTGGTGTCGCGAGCACATCCGATGGACAAGGCAACAATGGAGTCAAGTTCTATTAATTGATGAATCTCGCTTCACTGTGTCATTCGATGATGCAGGATTCGAGTTTGGAGACGACCAGGAGAGCGATTTACTAATGACATAATTCGAGAGGTGGATCGTTATCGTAGGGGCTCTGTCATGTCTGGGGAGGCTTCTACAGACACGGCAGGACCCCACTGTGACAGACAGACGAACTCAGCTGACCCTGAAGTGTTGGATGATATGGTACGACCCTTCGTAACGACCTCTTCGGATAACATCAGTGCCCCCGAATATTGTGGTAACTTTTCGTCAAACGGGAATGCTTCCACCTGGACTCATTAGCTATGCACAACAGAAACGTGGAACTACACGTTTGCTCATTAATATGGGTCTGAGCAGAGTAGACTTGTCAACACGTTTGCTGATTAATATGTGGACAGTTTATCTACCGTACATTCTGGTCATCGCATTGATTTAAGGAGAGGTTAAATCACGCGCACGGATATCTCTTGAGCAATCATATGCAGTTATTTTCATTAACTTGGTCAGTACGCCGGCCCAGTGGGGGCGTTGCCAGAATCAAACGAAAGTAGCGGCACACGATCAAACAGGCACTGAGGGATCTCAGGAAATACTAGCGGCATGCTATCAAAGACAGTAGTGGTCCCTGAAACGAACGACGCAAGTTTCTTGCCGGCATTTCGCATCTCTGTGTCAACCAGAACACCGCTCGAAAGACGGAGCGAACGGGAAAGCCGAAGCGGACGCAGCGAACGGAGATACGGAAAACCAGGGGCGGCATCTCTCCTTAGTCTGGCGGTCAGAACCCCGAAAGTCTCCTGAGATCTAAAAAGGTGTCAAATTCTAACATGTCCCCCCAATCTTGCATTCCAGTTAGATATATACAGACCACGAAGAAAGCCATTTTATCATTCGTTCGCCAGAGATTTAAGATTCATTAGCTATAGTAGAATTTTGCTAGATTTCCATCTGAATTGGTGGCTACATTGGAGTGATTTCTGTTTCTGTGCACGGTATAATATATTTGTTAAAGTGATCAGTGGTCTAGTGCTTTCATTTTATTTCACTGGATTTTGTGTTTATTTAAATCTATTAAATTAAACTCATCTCAAAAGTTCCAGTGGTAAATTTAATGATATATCTATTATAATATTTTTAAAAAATAATAGATGCTTAAATGCTAAAGTAACTTTTAAAGTCGCAAAGGAATTTATAATTAATAAATTTAGTTAAGTCCTATATATATAGATGTGTGTTTTAACCATTAGACTCGCGAAGTGTTTTCTTAAATACATAATTAAATATGCGAGTGTATATAGATAGTCTTAACGGTAAATTTACAGCGCGTTAGAATATTATTTGATTTTTGCGGTATGATTATTTTGTCATGGTTTTTCTATCTTTTTCTATAGAATGATCAAATAACCTTTGCGATCCCAGCAAGAAATCATACAGAGTCTTCCAGATTCGGTTCTTAAACTTCTAAATATATTGATGAAACATTTTAAATATAATCTTGTGGCGGTCCGATGCGGCCTAGCTATCATAATTACATGAAAGAAAGCCCACCCAAGAACATTTAAATAAACCATCAAATTAAATTACAATCTGTAAGATAAACTGGAAGAAGAACAGTTGCCAGTAGCGATATTTTATTCACTGCTCTGCTGTGAGAGAGTACATATTTACCTGAACTGTGACTGGGCCTAGTTTTTCCTCACTGGATTTTAAAAAACAACTTATCGGTCAGTTGCTATCATCACGCATTGAAGGAATTTTACCACCAGCGGCGTAATTAAAGAGACCACTCCATTCTCACCCCTGTATCGAACTGTGACAGTGCCATCCCATAGACTCCTTTTATATAATAAAACACAAGAACTCTTAGGCTTCACGTCCGGCGATAAGTGGGAATATTTGTTATCAGCCAACCTCGCTAAATCTGGAGCTGGACATCGAAGTACCAGGCATTTTCATATGTCAAGAGTGTAATTGCTGTTTATATAATTCTATGGAGTGCCTGATGCTACAATCGGTAAGTGAGTGTGAGCATATGAGTGTGGGCCCTCACGAGCGTGCATGAATGACAGGAGATTTAATTTTTGCAAACCATTTGTTAACTTGCCTACCGGGTAATACACTTTCTGTATACCCTGCATTGTTCCTTTAAGTGGGATATCTTGTTAACGCTGTTTACCCCCCCCCCCTCTCATTTGCTTAGTAAAGGGAAAAACAATTGGGAATAACAGGATATTTTTCTACCACCCATACCTAATATTGTAACCCCTCTTTCAGAGTAATTAAATTCACTGTTTGGTTACATTACCTATGTTCCTGATAACTATCTATCTTTGGACTGGGTTTATCTTTGTCTAATACAAGCGGGAAGGGCGTAGTCGATACCAATCTTCTTCACCCCCACCCCATTTTTAATTGTATTTTCTGTACTTATGATATTTTTCCTGTAACACATGATAATTGTTGTGATTGATTTTAATGTTAATAAACAGCATAAACTTATTTAGTACTGTGTAGGAATACCAAAGCCCAAATTTCCCATATCTGTTTAATATAGTTTGTATTCACGTGCGTCTGTGTGTTTGAAGCACCAAATCGGTGTGAGCGCAGGTGTGTGTCTGGAAACTGGCAAATAATTGTTTGACCAGGAGAGTTTGAGGAGAAGATTGAGAGGAACGATTGTCGTAAATAAGTCTGTCCTTACTCTCCCCAGCACTCTGTGAAGCAACTATTTACTTTCTAACCCTTATTATCACTGAGCTTTCACCATCATTCTCCACTCTAAACAGGACCACTATTTCTAAGACTCTTCCTCTCAAAATAAATTTACGACAATATTTGGCTGGCTCGCCGGGATAAAGATATTTTTGAGTCTGATCTAAGTATGGGTCTAACTAAATAGAGTGTGAATGATCTGTCTTTGTGAAGTAGGGAAATAAATAAAATTAATTACACTCTCGACAACACCTTTTAGTATTTGGGTCGTCCATACCGCATATTTACAGGTTGTTTTCTTTCCACAGAGCAGGAAATTACGGATAAAGAAAAATATTTGTTATTTAAATTATTCTCTGGCAGAGAAAATTAAATTTTTTCTTTATAAGATTTGCTAGGATTGCGTGATTGTTTTTACAGTCACTAAAGGTTTTTGAAGTTACTAGAGTTGAGCTTAGCTAAAGACGCCTTGTTCTGACTTTTTAAGTCTAGTTAACAACGTCTCTTCTCATAAACTGACTTCAGAGGGCGGAGTTTTGTTGACGGAGAATTAAAATTTTAGGAAAAAAGTTTTTTTTCCTTTAAATTGTTTAATATAAATTTTTCTCTACTGTTAGGAAAAGTAGATTTTTTTAAAGTGTAACTTACCATTTTAAGTGGCATAGTCGCTTGCGTTAAGAGTCTTAAGTGACAATAATAGCAGCGATAGGTTAGCACATTTCAAAGTAGGAGGTAACACAAGTAATTTATACTTTGTGTTTTTTTTCTCGTAGCGGTTGAGTTTTTCCCCCCTCCTTGGTTCTTCTTACTATTCTCTAGTCTTAGAAGCATCCAGTTCTTTGGCACGGCAGAGAGAATTAGGATAAGATCCATTTTGAGACAGGAGGCGAAGGACTCAGGATTAGAAGGAGAAGCCGCGAACCTGTTTGTCAACAGGGAACTTGAAAGGTATGACGCGGAGCAACAGAGAACAGAAAAAGAGAAGAAAGAAGCGGAAGAGAGGGCAGAAGCTAGGAAGAAAGAAGCGGAAGAGAGGGCAGAAGCTAGGAAGAAAGAAGCGGACGATCGTCAGTTGGAGCAGAAGAAAATTGAGGCAGAGATGGAAGCTCGCAGGGAAAGAGAGAGAGAGGGAGAGACAGCATGAACTGGCGCTTAAGGCTCTAGAGAGTCGGGGCGCTTCTACATCGAATAACGGAGAGCCGTCTTCGCCCCAGTCTCAGTCAATGGATCTCTCCAGCACTCAATCTGCCCAATTAACTGCGATGTCTTTTGCTTTAGAGTCTTTTCCCAGCCCCAATCAAAAAATTCACACCTTCCTAGACAAATTCGAGAGGCTCGCAAATCTGTATGGGTTAGAGAGTTCCCGTTGGGCACTTAAACTCTCAACGTCATTAAAAGGTACTGCTTATGACGTATACACAAAGCTGGGAACCAACCAACATGATTACGACATGCTGAAGAAGGCCTTGCTAGAACGGTTTGAGATGACCGCCCGAAAATTTCTGCAAATGTTCAGAAACAGCCGGAAAGAGATCACGGAAACATTTCCGCAGTTCTCTTCACGTCTTACGGGCTATTTGACAAAGTGCATTGAATTATCTGACCTACCTCTTACATATGAGGGACTACTTGAACTTGTTCTTGTGGAACAGATAAAGTCAACTTTGTCAAACGAAACCCGTAGATTTTTGGCTGAACAGGGCGCAGTCAGGCTTGAGGACATCCTCAATAAGGCGGAACGCTATACCAATGCAATGGCCGAACTTCCCAGCACTAAACGTAAACACACAAATGAGCCATCTCGTAAACAAAATCTAGAGCAGTCATCCTATTCTTCCAATCCCTCTCAGCATTATAACCAATGAGAAAATAATACCCAGAGACCTCCCCTGGAAAAATCGAAATTCTACAAAACCCGATTTCCCCCAAACAACAATTCCGATCAACCCACCAAGCCTACGTGGCAGCGCGGCCACCAAGGTCAAGGAAAAGGGAAGACCCCTACACCAGCGACGTCTGATCAGGGCAAGCACGCCGGGCAGAACCGCATCGGATGCCTGCATACAGCCTCGAAAGGTAGAGTCTATGTCAGTGATTCTCAACCTGAGGGGGACCGACCCTCAATGCGAGGAACTGTAATTTTGATTGGTACCTCAACTACTTGTCTCTTTGACACTGGATTAAGTTTTAGTTGTATTGTCGCCAGACACCTAGTCAAACCAGGTCAGGAGACAGAGGAAACCGTCAAACTTAGTGGAGTTTTCAGGAGTGATGCACCCAGGACGCTTCCTATTGCACTGGTAGAAATACACTCTGATTTTGTCAGAGGTGTTATTAAAGTGGCCATAATGGATGATTCGATCTGCCCAGTCATCATGGGATGTAGATATGTGTTTATTGGGAGACCAAAGGATCCCGAGTGTGGCAGCGGTAACCACAAGAGGGCAAACTAAGAAGGAGAGGGAGCCTGCGCCAAATTTGTTGCCGAACGAACTGAAGGAAACGCAACAAAAGGACCCTAACCTGGAGCCCTGCTTTAGAAAACTGCCCATGGCTAAGGACCCCAGACACCACGGAGACATCTTTTCTAAGGATGGCGTATTGTATCGTAGAACGGGCGACCCTGATACAGGGAATAACCAGGTCCTAGTACCGACGCAGTATAGAAGCCAGATCTTAGAAATGGGGCACTCTCTTCCCTTTAGCGGACATATGGAACAACACGCCACTATTCAGCGAATAAAAAACCACTATTGGTGGCCAGGAATGAACTCTGAAATTATCAAGGGGCAAATGTCAATAGTAGGTACTCCATTTGAACAGGTTGCTGTCGACATTATTGGTCCCTTGGAAAGGACCAAAAGAAGGAACAGGTTCATCCTGACCTTAGTCGAAACTTGCACAATGTGGGCCGAAACTATACCGCTACAATGCACAGATTCCAAGCATGTCGCAGAAGCCCTGGTGCAAATGTTTACATGGTTGGTATTCCCTCAACAAGTTTTGACGGACAATGGATCCCAATTCCGTAGCCTGTTAATGGAGGAGATCTTTACGATCTTGAGGGCCAAACATATCCACACACGTCCCTACCATCCGGCAGGAAATATGCTCGTGGAACGTTTTAACGGCAGCCTCACCATGATGTTACGTAAGCTGGGTCAGGAGAAACCGGAAGACTGGGACCTATATATATCTGCTGCCTTATTCGCCTACAGAGAGGTACCCCAAGCGTCTACGGGATTTGCGCCAGCTACACTTTTATTTGGCAGACCTATTAAGGGGCCACTAGAAGCCTTACTTCGGTCCCTGACAGACCAAAAGGCTGACGAGACAGTCGTCTCTGCAAGCAAGTATGTATCTGAGCTCAAGGAAAGGCTAAAGCTAGGATGGGATCTAGCTACGACCAACCTTAAGAAAGCCCGCGCTAAACATGCTAAAAGATACAACAAAGCTGCAAAAGAGAGAGAACTCCAACCAGGGGAGAAAGTTTTGTTGCTACTTCCAACTGGAAGCAATAAACTTCGCATCGGATGGCAAGGACCCTTTACCGTCCTTAAAAAGATCTCACGCACCAATTACAAGATCTCCATTAAAAGAAAAGAGAAGGTCTTTCACGTAAATCTCCTTAAGAAATATTTGGAGAGACCAGTGCCATCCTTCAAGCATCTCCTGGCTGTCGCCATAGCAACGGAAGACGTGGAAGATGATGATGGTTGCAGGGAGTACCCATTGCAACCCACAGAATCCTTTAAAGATGTCAAGTTCGGCGACAATCTCTCACCAGAACAACAAACAGAAACCAGGGCGCTACTAAAACAGTACAGTGCAGTCTTAACGGATGTACCTGGTCGAACAAATCTCATCGAATTTGATATGAAATTAACAAACGAGACCCCTGTTCAAACCAGAGTTTACTCCATCTCTTACGCTAAAGCTGATGCACTTCGCGGAGAAATAGACAAGCTGCGTCAGGCAGGAATAATCAGCGAGTCTACATCTCCTTACAGTTCGAGTGTAGTGCTGTTGCAGAAGCCCAACAAGGAAGTTCGGCTGTGTATAGATTACCGGCTGCTAAACGCTGTAACGGAATTCCAGCGCGAACCTCTCCAAACTGTTTCTGAGTTGTTCACCAAGCTCAGCAAAGCAACGATTTTCTCCAAGATTGACCTCAGTAAAGGTTATTATCAAATACCAGTCAAGGAGGAAATTAAACCTTTGTTAGCTTTCAGCACTAGTGAAGGACATTACACATTTAATGTGATGCCGTTCGGATTGCATAACGCACCAGGAGTGTTTACCAGGATGATGAGGAAGCTTCTAGAACCTTTGCAAAGTCCCCATATCCATAATTTCATGGATGACATATTAATTGCATCGGAAAACTACGACGAACATATTGCTACGGTTGCTATGCTCCTCAGGAGACTACAGGAAACTGGTCTCACAGCCAGACCTAGCAAATGTCTCATCGGGTTTGAAAAGCTAGACTTCCTGGGGCATACTATTTCTCACGGCTGTAGTTGGCCCGTTAAGAAAAATGTGGAGAAAATAATTGCAGCTAAAAGACCCCGAACCAAGAAAGACACTCGTTCGTTCCTATCACTATGTGCATACTATCAGAAATACATCCAGAACTTCAACGGACTGACGGCACCTCTTACTGACTGTCGCGTAGCGTTTGAAGGAGAAGAATTATTTAGAGGAAATAATAGAGCTGAATGTGGAAGATTTGGCTCAAGGAATTCCTGCTGGGTTTTCCACCACTGAAGGGAGACAAAGAGGGTAAATTCTCCTAACTAGACAGGTCTGGAAAAGGTTGTAAGGAGATATTTGGTCTCTCGCTACCGTCGTCCCCTTCTCAGTTATCTATTATTGTTATTCTTTAAATTATATTATATTTTACGAGCCCCCCCACCCTTATAAAGGAAGATAAACATCGGACAATATTCAACATCTAACAGAAGGAACAAAGCATGGGGTACATTATATACACCCAATTGGTTTATTGCAATAAAATGAATAGATGGTGAATGATAGTATTGTCGATGGAATTAGTGTCTGCTGTATGTACTATGTGTCTCACATCAAGTGTGTTTCATCATGGATGACAAAAATATATGCATTGATCTGGTGAGTTCCCTTTTTATAGGAAACTTAGCTTTTCAGCCCCCCCCCCCCCCCCCCCCGCCCCCCGGCTGATAGTGAAGCGTGGTTAGTTCTCCGGTCTCCTGACGTTGCCCCAGGTAGGTCTTGAATGGTTCGGATTTGCCTTCTCTGTGCTCGACTCCGTATTCTGCTCTGAGATTGGACTGTCGTGCAAGGCTCCACCATAGACTGAAGACAAATACGACAGCTTCATTAATTTTCTGGCTTTAGAAAGCAGTCTTTCCCTAAGCCGTCCGTCTGCCAGTCATCTCAGATTTTAGTCTCTAACATCATATGTCTAGAGCCTAATCTTGAATTCAAGTTTCTCCTTTCTGTCCTTTATTATATTTCTCTGCCCCAGTGGCAGTATTATAATTCTTTAGACTGATTTATCGTCAACTTAACCCGATGAATTATTATAAATGTCAGTTAAACCCACCAAATTTATCATAGAAATGTCGGCAACAGTATTCTAGTTCTGTGCCTCTAGCCTAATCGTCATGTCAATTATGATGAATTTAACAAATAATTGGACATCAGTGTTTTAGAATTGTCTGACAACATTATCACACACTTCATGTCTGGTCGCATCGTCATATAATTTATAAGGAATATATGTCGCGGTCTGTCACATTATCGTTAATATTAATTTCCGCTAGTCTAAGCGTCGGGTCGAAAATAATCAAATAATATGGAAATTAATATATATATATATATATATATATATATATATATATATATATATATATATATATATATATATATATTCCCGTTATACATTATTATGAACATGTTGTACATATCCCGTGGGATCATAAAATACACCCGATCACATGTGGCTGGATGTGATCGTAAAACAAAAATTATGAATAAAGTAAACGCAGTTATACCAATTTTGCGTCGATTTTGCAAGGTACTACACATTTCATCACAATACTATTTTCTAACGAGATTTTCACTTACCTACTCAGATGGACCAGCAATTTAGACACGTGGCTTCAGTGCGTTTAATGCATGAATTCGCACGATCTGGATTAGGTCTAGCTTTCTTGGTTACCGAGGCGGAAGTGAAAAATGGCCGTGTTTGGCGCACTTTTAGCGGGACATTTCTGCTTGGGCACGTGATCCGTAGCGTGCATCATGTGACCTTAGCCTCGTATAGACGCTCCAATCAATAACGTTAAAAGTCACGTGATGTTTTCCTAAGTGGCCTAAAATGGTTCTCCCTAAGTTTAAGCAGTCCTAAATTAAAGCGGGTTTCTCGCTACCGAGGTCAGTGGTCCATAATGACGTCGTATCTAAAAATAGCATTAAACTCGAGGAGAAAATCACCGAACGCTATGAGATTATCCGCAAGTGACAATTCCCGGGACTTTGCGATCATGCATTGAAGATGATAAAAATGGCGTCTCGTAATTAATAAAAAAATGAAGAGAAGATTGGGCAAGTCGTCACACAAGCCCCTCCTCAAGTTTGACGTTCCGTCCAACTCCTCTGGTCCTGTCTTCCTCTTCTTTTTCAGTTTCTCATATCTCCTCGGTTGCGTCCGGATGTCTGCTCAAAAATCAGCTGCTTGAGCCCTTTTCATCTTATTCGGATGAATTTCTAATTTAGAGTCCCTCTCTATGTATTTGGAGTCAGACCTGGTCTGGATGGCAGCCATAACCACAGACTTTACTGGTTCTCCTAAAAAGACATATCAACGCCCTAACATCAAGGGGTAGAAAGGATCCTCTAAAACTGCAGCATTGATTTCCCCTTCCACATAGCGACAACTGACCTGAATCTTCGCTATGGGCAAATTTAAGGGTAATGCTCCCTTGAGTGGCCCCTGGATATCCACTGTTTCTGTGGTGAGTTGTTCGGGGTGCACCAGAGATGAAGAAACGACCGCGTCATAAGACAAACCTGTGTCATACATCCCGATGACTTGTTTGCCATTCACGGTCACTGTCTCCTGTATAGGTGGGTGATGGAGGCTATTCTGACTCACTGTCAGTTCCTTCCTGTCAACAGCCCTCACTTGCAAACATGCAACCTGATGTGGAGGGTTTTTCCTTCTGCACTTGGCAGTATTGTGGTTGCTCATTTTACACGTCTTACACCACTTTTCTCCCCGCCTCTGAGGCTGGAAAGCTGATCTCTGAGTAGTCTTATTTTGCCTGTCATGTTTTCTGAAGTGGTGGTAAGGTAGATTCATTTGGGGGTCCAAGTGTGCCTGAGGTGTCGGCCTCAATAATTCTTCCGGTTGGTTCCACCGGGATGGGTCATTCTCCGTTAGCGCTGCCTGATATCGTTCCGCTAACTGGACTATGGATTCTAAAGTGCTGGCCCCATTCTCTGTCAGGAATCTTCTCATGTCGGAAGTCATGGTGTCCTTCAGTTGTTCGATCATGACCATTTCCTTCAGGCCTTCCCAATCATGAGTAAAATTCCCTAGGGCACCCCACTTCTCCACGTAGGAATCCAGTCTAGCGGCAAATTGAGCAAAGTTCTCTCCGACTTCCCTCCTAGAGTTACGGAACCTCTTCCTATAGGCGTCAGCATGTAGATCATAACGAACCAATAGTGCCTTTTTCAGAGAGTCGTAGTCATCCTGTAAACCTGGAGGAAGCTTGCTATATACGTCATAAGCAGTTCCTCTAAGCCCTTGCGACAATTTCAGGTTCCACTTGCTCTTCTCCAAACCAAACGTGGTGGCAAACTTCTCAAATTTGTCCAAATACCTATCGATCGAGTCGGCTTGTTCCGAGAAAGCTTCAAATGGAAACGTCAAGGGTCCCAAGTTTGACATGAGTGAAGATGGCAAAGGTCCTGTGCCCCCTGCGTGCAAGGAGGGCATATCATCTGACCGTGGCGATTGGTTGCCTGATGAGGTAGATGCTGTCGCACCGGCTACCAGTTCAACTCTTTGAGCCTGTCCCTGCATCTCTAACTGCTTCATCTTCAGTGCATGCTCGCGTTCATCTCTCTCGCTTCTTTCCCTAGCGTCTACAGCTTTTATCCTCTCATCTATTTCTGCTAACTTTATTCGCTCTTCTCTTTCAGCTTTCGCTGTTTCTCGAGCGTAATACTTATCAGTCTCGACACTGACATAATTCGCAAGGTCCACCCCACTATAACCTAGATCTCGCCCGGCCTCCCCTAGTGCTGCCTTAAGCTTAACTATTTCAGCCATCTTTTGCTGTTATAGTCCACACTGAGTAAGCTAGTGCTACCTTCCAATAGTATTTCTAACAACAAGCAAAACTGACTAATTATCAACTGCTGTAGAATGAAATTACTACAGTTATGGAGACTTAAGGTCTGTAATTCAATAAAATACAAAATCATGAACTAACTTAATTAAACACAACATATATAAAGGGATTCACCAATCAATGCCTGAAATTCTAGAAAAAATGTTTTCTGTCTTTCTAGAGCTCACTGTGTGAAAATACAAGTGTTAAAATGGTATACTGTAATGACTGAATGAATGATACTATCCCCGAGGTATGATAAAGTACATAAGTTCAAATCCCGGACTGAGATCCCAGTGTAGCGAAGCGTTTGAAGGAGAAGAATTATTTAGAGGAAATAATAGAGCTCAATGTGGAAGATTTGGCTCAAGGAATTCCTGCTGGGTTTTCCACCACTGAAGGGAGACAAAGAGGGTAAATTCTCCTAACTAGGCAGGTCTGGAAAAGGTTGTAAGGAGATATTTGGTCTCTCGCTACCGTCGTCCCCTTCTCAGTTATCTATTATTGTTATTCTTTAAATTATATTATATTTTACGAGCCCCCCCCCCCCCTCCTCCCTTATAAAGGAAGATAAACATCGGACAATATTCAACATCTAACAGAAGGAACAAAGCATGGGGTACATTATATACACCCAATTGGTTTATTGCAATAAAATGAATAGATGGTGAATGATAGTATTGTCGATGGAATTAGTGTCTGCTGTATGTACTATGTGTCTCACATCAAGTGTGTTTCATCATGGATGACAAAAATATATGCATTGATCTGGTGAGTTCCCTTTTTATAGGAAACTTAGCTTTTCAGCCCCCCCCCCCCCCCCCGGCTGATAGTGAAGCGTCGTTAGTTCTCCGGTCTCCTGACGTTGCCCCAGGTAGGTCTTGAATGGTTCGGATTTGCCTTCTCTGTGCTCGACTCCGTATTCTGCTCTGAGATTGGACTGTCGTGCAAGGCTCCACCATAGACTGAAGACAAATACGACAGCTTCATTAATTTTCTGGCTTTAGAAAGCAGTCTTTCCCTAAGCCGTCCGTCTGCCAGTCATCTCAGATTTTAGTCTCTAACACCATATGTCTAGAGCCTAATCTTGAATTCAAGTTTCTCCTTTCTGTCCTTTATTATATTTCTCTGCCCCAGTGGCAGTATTATAATTCTTTAGACTGATTTATCGTCAACTTAACCCGATGAATTATTATAAATGTCAGTTAAACCCACCAAATTTATCATAGAAATGTCGGCAACAGTATTCTAGTTCTGTGCCTCTAGCCTAATCGTCATGCGGTCTGTCACATTATCGTTAATATTAATTTCCGCTAGTCTAAGCGTCTGATCGAAAATAATCAAATAATATGGAAATTAATATATATATATATTCCCGTTATACATTATTATGAACATGTTGTACATATCCCGTGGGATCATAAAATACACCCGATCACATGTGGCTGGATGTGATCGTAAAACAAAAATTATGAATAAAGTAAACGCAGTTATACCAATTTTGCGTCGATTTTGCAAGGTACTACACATTTCATCACAATACTATTTTCTAACGAGATTTTCACTTACCTACTCAGATGGACCAGAAATTTAGACACGTGGCTTCAGTGCGTTTAATGCATGAATTCGCACGATCTGGATTAGGTCTAGCTTTCTTGGTTACCGGGGCGGAAGTGAAAAATGGCCGTGTTTGGCGCACTTTTAGCGGGACATTTCCGCTTGGGCACGTGATCCGTAGCGTGCATCATGTGACCTTAGCCTCGTATAGACGCTCCAATCAATAACGTTAAAAGTCACGTGATGTTTTCCTAAGTGGCCTAAAATGGTTCTCCCTAAGTTTAAGCAGTCCTAAATTAAAGCGGGTTTCTCGCTACCGAGGTCAGTGGTCCACAATGACGTCGTATCTAAAAATAGCATTAAACTCGAGGAGAAAATCACCGAACGCTATGAGATTATCCGCAAGTGACAATTCCCGGGACTTTGCGATCATGCATTGAAGATGATAAAAATGGCGTCTCGTAATTAATAAAAAAATGAAGAGAAGATTGGGCAAGTCGTCACACTGACCTCACAAAGAAAGGTTGTCCTGATAAGGTCATTTGGGATCAAAAGTGCGAACACGCGTACAGCACTTTGAAAGGACAGTTGTCTGCATACCCCATTTTGAGGTTGCCTGACCTCAAGAAACTTTTTGTACTGCGGGTCGACGCGTCAGGTCAGGGCATCGGGTCAACACTGCTTCAAGCCGAGGACAGTGACCCGAACATGCTATTTCCAGTTGCTTACTGCAGTCGGAAATTAAATAAAGCTGAACGGAACTACAGCGTAGTTGAAAGAGAATGTCTCGCTCTGATTGACGGTATCAGACGCCATCATGAGTTTCTCTATGAGACATCTTTCACGGTGCAAACAGACCACGCTCCGTTAGCCTTTCTTGGTGCCAATAAAGAATTTAACGCAAGGATCATGCGTTGGGCCCTTCTTTTAAGCGTTTCTTCCTTCAAAGTGGAATATATTCCGGGAAGACAGAATGTCGGGGCGGATTTCCTGAGTAGAAACTGGACTACGGAGGAAGAGAAGGAAGTTGAAGATACCAATCATCCAAAAGCTACCGTTCAGGGCAGCTTCATTGTCATAAATCAAACATGAAAAGATGTTTTCATGTCTCAAAAGAGGGGACGATGGTGACAGACGAACTCAGCTGACCCTGAAGTGTTGGATGATATGGTACGACCCTTCGTAACGACCCCTTCGGATAACATCAGTGCCCCCGAATATTGTGGTAACTTTTCCTCAGACGGGAATGCTTCCACCTGGACTCATTAGCTATGCACAACAGAAACGTGGAACTACACGTTTGCTCATTAATATGGGTCTGAGCAGAGTAGACTTGTCAACACGTTTGCTGATTAATATGTGGACAGTTTATCTACCGTACATTCTGGTCATCGCATTGATTTAAGGAGAGGTTAAATCACGCGCACGGATATCTCTTGAGCAATCATATGCAGTTATTTTCATTAACTTGGTCAGTACGCCGGCCCAGTGGGGGCGTTGCCAGAATCTAACGAAAGTAGCGGCACACGATCAAACAGGCACTGAGGGATCTCAGGAAATACTAACGGCATGCTATCGAAGGCAGTAGTGGTCCCTGAAACGAACGACGCAAGTTTCTTGCCGGCATTTCGCATCTCTGTGTCAACCAGATGTAGTGGTGTTTGATGGTATTGTATGATGGTGTTATTACTAAATGTAAATTGTATGAGGCCAGCTGTGAAGGCTCCTGAGATAAAATGTAGTGGTGAATTGTCAGAAGGCCTTTCTTGCTACCACTACGACCTCACACTTAATTTTTTTTTTAATGAATGTGGCTACGTAAAGTGTCTAGGGTTATGATATGTAGTGTGGTGTAATGGATTATAAATATACCCACAGATATTAACAAGACTAATAATATTAATAAATGTTAAAATACACTGAACTAACTCACGTGTGTAAAATTTTTTGATATAAGTATATTACATTTATTGTGTTCTGTGTCAATTTTTTAGGTTGACCAGAACTTAAAAGGATTTAGAGATTATGAAAAGAAATGCATAGAATATTATATCATAAATGCAATAGTGTACATATATATGTACTATACTAGTTAGTTTTATTAAAATGTTATAGTATTCATCTACTTGGGAGGATAGTACTGTTTGTGCTGTTGGGGTGGCCTCATCACACCTGTCTATATTGACTACACAGTGTCCAGAAAATGGTGGGAATCTTTATGGGGTTCTTAGTAACTAAAGGGCGTTGGTGAAAGTCCAGCAGACCAGAGGCTCACTCATCTGGTGGTTGTCGCTCTGGTGCTGAAATCAGGTGGTCCCACCTCTCCGTGCTGGCGGGCAACAATGGTGGTCTCTGTCACAAATACTGTACAGATACACTCGAGTAAGTCACCAACTGAATAGACACTGCTTTGTTGACGACAGAAACTCGCAGCTCAGATTATGAATAAATAACACAGAATTGCTAGCAAAACTCAGCTGAGCTGCTGGCTATAGTATGGCGTCCCTAAATTTATTTCACTTGCTTTCATATGGAATCACCACACTTTAAAATCTGTGTCTATCACTGAACAACTATTGAAGAATGGCCCCACTTTCGCGTCTGAGCGCTAATGATATGATTGTCTGTGGCCAATCACTGCCTCGGTTTATTTTAAATTTCAAATTTCCTACCATAAAGTCATTTCAGTCATGCTTCAGTCAAGTATGGATGTTTATCTGTTAGTCTGTCCGTCTCTACTTGTGTTTCTAAAAAAAATGTGCTTGATTTTTGAACCAACCTTTCTCTCCCCTCCAAAATTTTGTCGTTAAAAGTTATATTTAGACACAGCTACCGCTCAAAAACCCTCTCCTCCATACTAAGTAAATTTGAACACCTGCGTCCAAGGTCGTGTTTTTGTGTGCAAATTGCGACACTTTTTTATTCAACACAGTCTGTCGATGATGTGAACTACACTGTCTTTTGTCATTATCTTCAATATTATCTATCCGTTTGTAAAATTAAGACCATCTTAGTTCACTGCTCAGAATAGGCCATCCGGCCAGCTAATTTTTATATTCCTAACATTAATATTAAGAAAAAATATACTTTTTAATTTTTGTAATATTCCTAACATCTGCGTTTTACCGCTCCATTCAAATCAAAAGCTTGGTATCGCAAAAGCGTCCAATAAATGACTGTGGCGTAACATATCTAGGGTCCCTTCTGTGGAGTTGCTTACTTTTTATGTCAACTTGGGAAACGTGACTTTTCTCCGTTTCCCCCCCAATTGCGTCTCCTTAGCCTTTCCAGTCATATTTTTTTTTCTTTTTGATCCGCCGTTCCCCTCCTGTCTAGCAAGTCAATTATTATGGAGGATGATGACCCGCGGTCTAGGCGATCATGTACATCAGCAGCCTACGCATTATGTTTTTATCCTTAAATGTTATCTTTGGAGGGATTTTACCGTTGTATCTCTGTAAATTTCACTACACATCTCCCCACTTGAAAACATGCCTATGGCAAGTTCCAAAACCAGCGATACACATAGGTAAAATTACTCCTCACGTCTGCCACTACTCTAATTTTGATCACAGGGGTGCCGACTGAGGAAATCTGCACCGACATTCAATTTGCCTGGGATATATTGGATACTAAACTGATAAGGTTGAAGCAATAAAGACCACCTCAGCAATCTTGCGTTTTCATGCTTAGCCTGAGACAAGAACACGAGAGGCTGATGGTCTGTCTCCACCACAAATGTCCTACCATACAGATAGATTTGAAACTTCTTTATTGCCCAGATTAATGCTAAACATTCTTTTTCGCTTGTGGAGTATCCTTGTTCCGCCTTATTCAATTTACGGCTTGCATAAGCGACTGGTTTCAGTTCCCCATCAGGTGAAGATGATCTTTGCAACAAAGCCCCTCCGAGTCCTACATTACTTGCATCGGTTCTTAAGACAAAGTCCTGTGTCAAATCAGGCAGTTTGAGAATAGGCTTGCTAGTGAGTTTTTCCTTTAACTCTTGGAACGCTAGTTCACATTGTGCAGTCCAAATAATTTTATCTGGAAGTCCCTTGCGAGTCAGATCAGTCAGAGGAGCACAAATAGCGTTAAAATTCTTGATGTATTTCTGATAAAATCCGCATAACGACACAAATGATCGCACGTCCTTTTTTGTTTGCGGCCTAGGTGCTCTCTGCAGTTTTTCCAAGTTCTTAGGATCAGGGGTCATATTACCCTGATATACAGTGTGTCCAAAGAATTCCAACTCTTTGCATCCAATACAACATTTTGTTGGCCTAGCAGTTAAGTTCGCCTCCCGAAGTCTATCAAACAACATCTCCAGAGCTTCAATGTGTTCTTCAAATGTCTCGGTGGCGACGAGAATATCATCCATGAAATTTGTGATACATGGGTTATTCAGGGGATCCAACAATTTTCGCATCATCCTTGAAAACACACTCGGAGCATTTTTCAGTCCGAATGGTAGCATATTGAATTCATAATGTCCATCCGAAGTGCTAAAAGCCAAATAAGGTCTCACTTCAGGCTTCACTGGGATCTGGTAATAGCCTTTACTAAGATCCACCTTTGAAAAGTATTTTGCCTTGTTCAGTCTGGCAAATAACTGTTTTGTGTCTGGTAATGGATCCACTTGTCCTTCTTGGACAGCATTCAGTTTCCTGTAATCTATGCACAGTCTGTGTTCCCCAGACGGTTTTCTCAACAAAACGACACTAGAACTAAAAGATGATTCACTGTGCGAAATAATCCCCTCCTTCAACAAATACTCTATTTCTTCCTTCAATGCCTTCTCCTTCGCGAACGGAATAGAATAGGCTCTCATACAGGTTGGGTTTGAGTCTACCAGTTTCATGTCATACTGTAGCAAATTTGTATGGCCTGGTTTATCTGTTAATACATCTGTATGTTCCTCCAGAACTTGTTGAACTCTCTCCCTCTGGTTTTTAGTCAGGTGCTTACTGACTTTTACCTGTGCTGCTGTTTCACAAGGATGTAATGGGTATTCATGTGAGGTGAGTGGTTCCTTTTGCATCTGGGTTGCAATAGCCAAGGTCAATAAAGGGGTGCTTCCTGGAGTGGTCTGTCCAGATACTTCTTTAACAGGTTTACATGATAAACTTTTTCCTTCCCCTTTTTGTCAATTTTATAGTTTGTTCTAGACACCTTCTCTAGAACCGTATATGGACCTTGCCAACCAATTTGTAATTTATTCTGGCTTCCGGGTAGTAGAAGCAGCACCTTCTCTCCGACTGCCAGTTCCCTGTCCTTTGCCTTCCTATTAAAATATGCTGCATGTTTCTTCCTGGCTTGTTTCAAATTATCATTTGCCAGTTTCCATCCAGCTTTCAAACGAGTGGTCAGTTCGTTCACATATTGATACGATGAGGTAACAGTCTCTTCCGCCTTCTCATCTGTCCAGGTCCTTAATAAAGCTTCTAAAGGACCTTTTATTGGCCTCCCAAATAGCAGAGTTGCGGGAGCCATCCCGGTTGAACTATGTGGTACCTCCCGGTACGCAAACAATGCGGCGGGCAGGAATTGATCCCACAGATCCGGTTTTTCGTGTGCCAGCTTTCTCAGGATAGAAATGAGAGTCCCATTGAACCTCTCTACCTGGCCGTTCCCTTGTGGATGGTACGGACTACAATGAAAGTGCCTGGCTTGAAATAGCTTAAAAACTTCTTCCGTTAGTTTCCCCTTGAACTGAACCATTATCCGTCAAGATTTGATGCGGGAATCCTAATCGGGTAAATATTGTAAGTAGTGCCTCTGCTACATGTTTTGAATCAATTGATGGCAGGGCTACCGCCTCTCCCCACATAGAACAAGTGTCCACCAGAGTAAGGATGTAACTGTTCCTCCTCTTGGTCCGAGTGAGAGGTCCTACAATATCCACTGCAACCCTCTCAAAAGGTGTTCCCACTATGGGCATTTCCCCTAGAGTTGCAGGAGCAGTCCAGTGCTTTGGAGCTACCCTTTGACATTCTGGGCAGGATTTGACATATCTTTTTATATCCTCCGTTATCCCTGGCCAGAAGTAATGACAAGCTATACGCTGTCCTGTGGCGCTGATCCCCATGTGACAACTGAAGGGAATCGCATGCCCGAGTTCCATCACTTTATCTCTATATGAAGTGGGAAGAACCAGCTGGTTGTGACCATTTGTTCCAGTTCCGGCCTTCCTGTATAAGAGTTTGTTCTTCATGAAATATTCCCCCTTGCTCGGAGGTGTGTGGCATTTGGGCAATTTTTTAAAACAGGGCTTGAGTGTCCTATCCTCAGCCTGCGCCTTCCTCTTCTCCTCTGGATGAGCATTTATAGGTTCACCTTCTTCCTCCTTCTTCTGTGACCTGGTCTGCACTGTCGCCATGATCACAGGTTTCTCGGTATTCCCCAAGAAGACGTATCTACACCCCAATATCAGAGGGTAGATTGGTTCATCTATCACTGCTGCTCTGATTTCTCCTTCCACATAGCGAGTTTTCACCGTTATCCTTGCGATGGGAAGTGTCATGAGTGGTATGTCCTTAGTCGCCCCTGTATTTCCACTGTTTCTGTGGTATACTGACTTGGGTCCACTAGGCTAGACTTCACAACTGAATCATAATCCAAACCTGTATCATAAAGGCACCTTATGGTGACCCCATTACAAATAACATCCTCACAAACTGGGGGTGATAAGGTTCCTGTTGTCCCTTAGGATTAACCTTTAATCTTTGCGTCCCCGACTTCATTGCAGCAATGTTTGAAGGTTTCCTTCTACAAAATTCGGTGTTATGGTTATCCTTCTTGCACCATTTACACCATCTTTTTCCTTGGTTCAACGGTTTTCTTTTATTGAACTTTTGGTCATTGAACTGTGAGTTTCTGTCGCGATAGTCATTTCTTGGCCGCTCAAAGTTTGTCCTACCTTTATTTCCCTGCTCTCTATTATCAAATTTATTAAATTGCTGTGGAGCTTTAAAATTGTCTATGTGCTTCTTCTTAGCACCACTTACCTCTGCCTGAGCTGCCTGATACCTCTCAGCAAAATTTAAAATTTCCCCCAACTTCTCTGCACCTTGTTCCATGAGAAATTTTCTCATGTCTGGAGCCATGGACTCTCTCAATTGCTCAATCATGATCATTTCTTTAAGATCTTGGGTCTTCCCCAGAGCCGTCCATTTCTCCAAATAGGTTTCTAGTCTAGCAGAGAATTGGTGGTATGTCTCCCCAGACAACAGTTTAGCATTTCTAAATTTCTTACGATAAAATTCACCATTCTTCTCGTACCTTAATAACAAAGCCTGCTTTAACATGTCATAATTGTCTCGGTCTTCCCTGTTCATTTTAGCAAATACTTCATAAGAAGTACCCCTCAATCCCTGTGATAGCTTTAAACTCCACCTCTCTCTCTCTAACCCATATGTAGTAGCTAATAACTCAAAACGTCCTAGGTACCCCTCTATGTCATCGTCTTTCTCAACAAAATGGTCTAAATGAAACCCCATAGCTGAGTTTGAGGCTCCCAGACTGGGCGTAGCATCTGAGGCAAAAGGGCTGGCACCATTTTCAGGGGCCGGGCCTTGTAATTCCAGCTCCCTTAGTCGTAATTCGTGCTCCCTCTGCAACCTTCTATCTTCTGCCTCCCTTTCGGCAGTCAACCTTTTTTCTTCCGCCTCCCTTTGCTGTCGTTTTTCTTCTGCCTCAATCTGCAGCCTCTTAATTTCTCTATCAGCCTCAATTTGTAACCTCTTCTCTTCAGCTACCTTTCTATCTTCCCTTTCAATATATTTATCACATTCAGTCGTTACGTACTGAATTAAAATTTGACCATCCATTCCCATCTCCTTCGCGGTGAGCACAGCAGCTGATCTAAATTTTGCCAGCTCCGCCATACTTTTTAGACAATATAATAATATACAAGCTAAATCTCTAACCAGTAAATACACTAAGTACTTCTTATGACTATAGTCTAACTAATTCTAACTAACCAGTTAACTAATTAATTATTACTGGCTGTGAAGATTCACCAACTTTTATCTGCAGGGACACTTTTAATTTTAAGGGAAATTTTACAATTTATTTCCCTACTTTTATTTCTCCCACCAGGAGATCCTAATATTACTGTTGGGCTAATTATCCCTGGACAAGACCCCAATATTGTAGTGGTGTTTGATGGTATTGTATGATGGTGTTATTACTAAATGTAAATTGTATGAGGCCAGCTGTGAAGGCTCCTGAGATAAAATGTAGTGGTGAATTGTCAGAAGGCCTTTCTTGCTACCACTACGACCTCACACTTAATTTTTTTTTTAATGAATGTGGCTACGTAAAGTGTCTAGGGTTATGATATGTAGTGTGGTGTAATGGATTATAAATATACCCACAGATATTAACAAGACTAATAATATTAATAAATGTTAAAATACACTGAACTAACTCACGTGTGTAAATTTTTTGATATAAGTATATTACATTTATTTTGTTCTGTGTCAATTTTTTAGGTTGACCAGAACTTAAAAGGATTTAGAGATTATGAAAAGAAATGCATAGAATATTATATCATAAATGCAATAGTGTACATATATATGTACTATACTAGTTAGTTTTATTAAAATGTTATAGTATTCATCTACTTGGGAGGATAGTACTGTTTGTGCTGTTGGGGTGGCCTCATCACACCTGTCTATATTGACTACACAGTGTCCAGAAAATGGTGGGAATCTTTATGGGGTTCTTAGTAACTAAAGGGCGTTGGTGAAAGTCCAGCAGACCAGAGGCTCACTCATCTGGTAGTTGTCGCTCTGGTGCTAAAATCAGGTGGTCCCACCTCTCCGTGCTGGCGGGCAATAATGGTGGTCTCTGTCACAAATACTGCACAGATACACTCGAGTAAGTCACCAACTGAATAGACACTGCTTTGTTGACGACAGAAACTCGCAGCTCAGATTATGAATAAATAACACAGAATTGCTAGCAAAACTCAGCTGAGCTGCTGGCTATAGTATGGCGTCCCTAAATTTATTTCACTTGCTTTCATATGGAATCACCACACTTTAAAATCTGTGTCTATCACTGAACAACTATTGAAGAATGGCCCCACTTTCGCGTCTGAGCGCTAATGATATGATTGTCTGTGGCCAATCACTGCCTCGGTTTATTTTAAATTTCAAATTTCCTACCATAAAGTCATTTCAGTCATGCTTCAGTCAAGTATGGATGTTTATCTGTTAGTCTGTCCGTCTCTACTTGTGTTTCTAAAAAAAAATGTGCTTGATTTTTGAACCAACCTTTCTCTCCCCTCCAAAATTTTGTCGTTAAAAGTTATATTTAGACACAGCTACCGCTCAAAAACCCTCTCCTCCATACTAAGTAAATTTGAACACCTGCGTCCAGGTCGTGTTTTTGTGTGCAAATTGCGACACTTTTTTATTCAACACAGTCTGTCGATGATGTGAACTACACTGTCTTTTGTCATTATCTTCAATATTATCTATCCGTTTGTAAAATTAAGACCATCTTAGTTCACTGCTCAGAATAGGCCATCCGGCCAGCTAATTATTATATTCCTAACATTAATATTAAGAAAAAATTACTTTTTAATTTTTGTAATATTCCTAACATCTGCGTTTTACCGCTCCATTCAAATCAAAAGCTTGGTATCGCAAAAGCGTCCAATAAATGACTGTGGCGTAACATATCTAGGGTCCCTTCTGTGGAGTTGCTTACCTTTTATGTCAACTTGGGAAACGTGACTTTTCTCCGTTTCCCCCCCAATTGCGTCTCCTTAGCCTTTCCAGTCATATTTTTTTTCTTTTTGATCCGCCGTTCCCCTCCTGTCTAGCAAGTCAATTATTATGGAGGATGATGACCCGCGGTCTAGGCGATCATGTACATCAGCAACCTACGCATTATGTTTTTATCCTTAAATGTTATCTTTGGAGGGATTTTACCGTTGTATCTCTGTCAATTTCACTACACCAGAACAGCGCTCGAAAGACGGAGCGAACGGGAAAGCCGAAGCGGACGCAGCGAACGGAGATACGGAAAACCAGGGGCGGCATCTCTCCTTAGTCTGGCGGTCAGAACCCCGAAAGTCTCCTGAGATCTAAAAAGGTGTCAAATTCTAACACGTCCCCCCAATCTTGCATTCCCGTTAGATATATACAGACCACGAAGAAAGCCATTTTATCATTCGTTCGCCAGAGATTTAAGATTCACTAGCTATAGTAGAATTTTGCTAGATTTCCATCTGAATTGGTGGCTACATTGGAGTGATTTCTGTTTCTGTGCACGGTATAATATATTTGTTAAAGTGATCAGTGGTCTAGTGCTTTCATTTTATTTCACTGGATTTTGTGTTTATTTAAATCTATTAAATTAAACTCATCTCAAAAGTTCCAGTGGTAAATTTAATGATATATCTATTATAATATTTTTAAAAAATAATAGATGCTTAAATGCTAAAGTAACTTTTAAAGTCGCAAAGGAATTTATAATTAATAAATTTAGTTAAGTCCTATATATATAGATGTGTGTTTTAATCATTAGACTCGCGAAGTGTTTTCTTAAATACATAATTAAATATGCGAGTGTATATAGATAGTCTTAACGGTAAATTTATCGCGCGTTAGAATATTATTTGATTTTTGCGGTATGATTATGTTGTCATAGTTTTTCTATCTTTTTCTATAGAATGATCAAATAACCTTTGCGATCCCAGCAAGAAATCATACAGAGTCTTCCAGACTCGGTTCTTAAACTTCCAGATATATTGGTGAAACATTTTAAATATAATCTTGTGGCTGTCCGATGTGGCCTAGCTATCATAATTGCAGGAAAGAAAGCCCACCCAAGAACATTTAAATAAACCATCAAATTAAATTACAATCTGTAAGATAAACTGGAAGAAGAACAGTTGCCAGTATCGATATTTTATTCACTGCTCTGCTGTGAGAGAGTACATATTTACCTGAACTGTGACTGGGCCTAGTTTTTCCTCACTGGATTAAAAAAAAAAAACTTACCCGTCAATTGCTATCATCTCGCATTGAAGGAATTTTACCACCAGCGGCGTAATTAAAGAGACCACTCCATTCTCACCCCTGTATCGAACTGTGACAGTGCCATCCCATAGACTCCTTTTATATAATAAAACACAAGAACTCTTAGGCTTCACGTCCGGCGATAAGTGGGAATATTTGTTATCAGCCAACCTCGCTAAATCTGGGGCTGGACATCGAAGTACCAGACATTTTCATATGTCAAGAGTGTAATTGCTGTTTATATAATTCTATGGAGTGCCTGAAGCTACAATAGGTAAGTGAGTGTGAGCATATGAGTGTGGGCCCTCACGAGCGTGCATGAATGACAGGAGATTTAATTTTTGCAAACCATTTGTTAACTTGCCTACCGGGTAATACACTTTCTGTATACCGTGCATTTTTCCTTTAAGTGGGATATCTTGTTAACACTGTTTCCCCCCCCCCCCCCCCCCTTCATTTGCTTTGTAAAGGGAAAAACAATTGGGAATAACAGGATATTTTTCTACCACCCATACCTAATATTGTAACCCCTCTTTCAGAGTAATTAAATTCACTGTTTGGTTACATTACCTATGTTCCTGATAACTATCTATCTTTGGACTGGGTTTATCTTTGTCTAATACAAGCGAGAAGGGTGTAGTCGATACCAATCTTCTTCACCCCCACCCCATTGTAAATTGTATTTTCTGTACTTATGATATTTTTCCTGTAACACATGATAATTGTTGTGATTGATTTTAATGTTAATAAACAGCATAAACTCATTTAGTACTGTGTTGGAATACCAAAGCCCAAATTTCCCATATCTGTTTAATATAGTTTGTATTCACGTGCGTCTGTGTGTTTGAAGCACCAAATCGGTGTGAGCGCAGGTGTGTGTCTGGAAACTGGCAAATAATTGTTTGACCAGGAGAGTTTGAGGAGAAGATTGAGAGGAACGATTGTCGTAAATAAGTCTGTCCTTACTCTCCCCAGCACTATGTGAAGCAACTATTTACTTTCTAACCCTTATTATCACTGAGCTTTCACCATCATTCTCCACTCTAAACAGGACCACTATTTCTAAGACTCTTTCTCTCAAAATAAATTTACGACTCCCACTCTACATCATCCAAGGCAATTTGACCGGCCCAAGATACCAGAACGAAATCTTGAGACCAATTGTTCAGCCTGCTCTGGAGGCCATAGGTGGTAATGCCATCCTCCAAGATGATAACGCTCGACCCCATCGAGCTCGTGTGGTGAATGAGTTTATTCAGCAACATGGGATCATCAGGATGGCGTGGCCAGCTCATTCACCTGACCTTTCTCCGATTGAGCACCTCTGGGATGTCCTTGGTCGAAGATTGTCAACAAATCACCCCCTGCCAATGGATGTTGCACGGCTGACTGCATTTCTGCTTCAGGAATGGCAAGCTGTTCCTCGGGATACTCTTCGGACCCTTGTGGACTCGATGCGTCTACGCTGTCTTGAATGCCTTGCTGTAAACGGTGGTCATACCCGATTTTGAAATGTCTATTTGTCCTATATCTATTGTGTGACTTTTGAAAAGGTTGGTGACACACTTCACAGCTTCATTGCGTTTGAATGTGTGTTTCCATTTCTTTACGTGACATGTCAATTTGGTATTCAATAAATGCCGTTTTGACTGATACCAATTACGTTTATATCAGATTTGTTTTATGGTTTCAACCAAGGTTTTTCTAAGTGGCCCTTGACTTTTGACGAGTAGTATAGCATATTCATACAAATTCTTTATTGCCAATGTAAAGCATCTTCACTATTGTCGCAAATCGAAGATAATTTGTCTGTTTGCATTTATCTGTCCATCCTCAATTGCCGTATTTTCTGTCTATCCCTAGTAATGCTGAAAAATGACATGTTAAGTTTCGGGAAGCAAGGTTTTTCACAGACTTAGCTATATCTAAATTAATGATATGTCATTTTACACAATGAGGTTGTCACCCTCATATTGTGCGTCCACAAGCCATTTATATATGTCAAATACAAAATGATAAAATGTACACAGTACAACTAACGCCGATATCGGACGAAATCCTCCCTCTGTGCACAGGAAACGTTCGAATAATGTCGGGCAACTGTTTTAAGATGCCGTCTTTCAGGTTGTTAGGGTTACTGAGTATACTCCCAACTATTCACGCTGTGGGTATGTTCCGAAGACTCGTGACTTCCAGTACTATAGTTGAGGTTTTATCCTTTCTGATTTATAGAAGATCCTCTAGTACACTGTCCCATCCTATACTCGAGTGCTGATTTTATACCTTATCCTGGCTGTCTGAGATTTACCCTTGGCGAGATAGAAATGCAATGAAGTAGTCTTACGATGCTGCAGGTTTTAAAAGAAATTTCGCTCCCACGCACATGTTTCTCCGTTGAGGAAAGCTCCAATCAGAGGTAGTTTATTTTAGCATTTACATGCCCAGCAACTGCAAATAAGCGTCTGATTTTGGTAGGAGTTTCCCACACCCTCTGTGGTGAGATCAGTGATACAATTGATCAAAATTTCATTAATATTTAACTAAAGAGTAAAAAGTAGTAAAATCTATTACAAGCCCGTGTTTGTTGCCCGACATCATCACCGATGCCTGGTGGCGAGCTGTATGTTAAAAAGTGTTCGCGCTAAGAAAAATGAAAAGCCTATCCCAACACCCACCCGCGTTTTCGTCACTCCGTCTTGAAAATTTGTAATCGACATGAAACAATTTGCGTGCGGTATACTGGTTTCGCTTGCTAAGAGCGATAGAAAGGGGGAGGACAGAGAGTGAGAGAAGAATAAAACCAATGCTTTTTATGAATCTAAAAATAAACTAATGCATTGTATTGTATCCTAGTCGCTTAGTAACCGAGGTTTGAAGGCTATTGCGGAGAAATCTTTACTGTATTTTACCCGCCACTGCGTTAGGCTAGACAATGTAACTACGATTCAAATAACCATTGGGAGAAGGGGAAGTGGGGGTAGAATGATACTGAAAGTGAAAAACTTAGAATGACTTTGGTGATACAGAATAAAGGATGGTTAGAAAGATAGAATTAATATTATTACAATATATCAAATCATCCATAGTCCTCACAAGAACTTAGATGAATCTTAGAGATAGAGTGTATTAATATTAGGGTTCAGAAAAAGAAAACCCAAAATGCATAGGAAAAAGAAAAAAATGTTAACGACACTAGAGACTGACATAAAACTTATATAGACAGATAGAGCTTAGTCTTCTTGTCAATAATATGTTTCTATATCAAAATTCGCTCAATAAATAACTAAGATATTGTAGAAATATTATATATGTTAGTACAGTGTGACAAACGGACGATCGTCCTTGCTTATTTTATTGGTAACAATTGGGGACGCAATTTTGAAAAAGAGGCATAGGAGTGATTCAATTTGATTGGTTAACACTAGGAGGAAGGGAGAGGCAGAATTGGTAGCCCAAAACTAAACATATTTTTGCATTGGCATAGCTAAGGCAGACTGACCAATGGACTACGAGACACATAGTATGTTTGGGGTTTTGTTTTTGAAAACTAAATCCAAAATTTGGTAGTCGCCTGATTTCATTGGCCAGCCCAAATTGATATTAGCAAAAGATTACAAGGCTCTTGGCCATTTGAATAGAAATTTTCTGTACTAAAGTACGATGAGAACAGAAGTGTTGATTGTAAAATAAATACTAATCTAACAGTCTGGACAGAGGCAGAGAAACTTAGGCCATATTTGCCAGTCATCGTCACTTGTGTTATATTTCATTGAAATTTGTGGTAAGAATGATTTATTTATTAATATGCCTTATTAAAACTGCAAAAAGCTAGATACTGCTATTGGGAAAAGTGAAGGACATGCCGGGAGCAAAAATTATTGAGTCCTCATATTGAATTGTGTTTGAATGTTGCCTATTGTTATGATTATTAATATTATTAGATCAGAATATGTTAGCAAGCCTCCGTGTTCCATGAACACTCATCAACATGCCTAGAGCGTTTATAGTTAGGAAAAGAAGAGAAAATCATACAGAAGGAGATGTGTTTACTCCACGTTATTGTATTGAAGAAAACTATGTAAAATTACAGTGGCGTATCCGCCATATGGACCTGAGGTGTGGTCACAGTAAGGTGAAGTCATATGAGTTAGGGGCTGGTGCACTTGTATGCACACGAGGCTGACCCCATCCCATCATGTATACATAGTTAATGGAAGTCTAAATCAGATATGAAAAGGCCAGGATGTCTTTTTATTGCAGGGTTTTATTTCCTGTTACCAGCCGGTGACAGGAAACCTGATGAATATATTTGAAGACAGAAAGTCTCCAGTGAAAGTTTATACTGTCAGCAGTTAGCCAGGAGCTTCTGTGAACTGACATATTCTAGACAGAGCAGTGTTGGGCGTGTGAATCTTCATAAAGAACATAAGGGGATGTGCCATTAGCTGGGCACTCTGACAGTTCATCGGAATAAAGTGTTTTTCCCCAAAATTAACTTAAAAGATAGGGGCATGATGACAGTAACAGCTCCTCATATAAATGACTTACACTATTATGTACTAAATAACAGTCTGTGAATACACCTACAGGAACAATAGTTAGTTGCTTATCCTTTACAGGACGTGGCAATCAACCCCAGCTTTTATTGGCTGTTTGTGATTTTTCTAGGCAATTTTTCATTCAGTAGTTTGCCATTGCTTTCTGAACGGTACGGCGCTTATACCATTGTTAAAAATCCACACAAAGCGATCTGCTACCAAACCGCCTGCAGCGGGTTTCGAACCTGGTATATCTGGATTATGAAACTACGTTCATATCCATTAAGCCACAGACGCCGACACAGGAACAATATATTAATAATATTCTTATCGGACAAAGAGTCCAATTTTAGTTAATCATTTGTTGTAAAATATATTTTCCTCATTTTCAAAGACCTGTCCAAAAGAGATTGCAGGACAGGCAGATTAAAATTGTACAAAAAAGAATTAATGTTCAAAAACTTAAACCACAGACTTATTACTTTACTATTAGTGTGTTATAGTATGTTGTTTTGATGTACCATCATTTCATTGCATTCCCTAGACACTAGCCACATCAAACACCACACACTAGAAATAAAATACAGCACCGTGTGAGAGGTAGCGTTAGGTACCCAGAGAATTCATCATCATTTTCATCAACTATTAGACTCAGGGTCTTACATAGCTTGACCTCACACGGTTGACACATACACAGCAATCTTTCCTTCTTTATAACATCATAACCTCTCCAGCAATTAAACTTGCTACACCCTCATGTAGAACATTACTGCACGACACAAGATATCCCCCTTACAGACCATTTTTAGACTCATCTGACCACCCTTCATGACCACATAAAGTCTTGACACTTCCGTGTCGCCTGGTATGTCTATTAAATTCACCACCTCACAGACCTATCACTGATAATCTCCTCCAAGATATTACTTTTTCGTATTGATTATTACAACGAATTTAGTCTGCATGAAATGTTATATCATTATGCTTGCTTCAATCTTTAACAAAATGTTTATCTTCCGAGATCCCAGTATCTCCACGCCTTCTCAGCTGGTCAAGTCTGCGAGATCCATATTGGACAACTGAGACACCATGGTTTCATGGCAATTTTTGCCGGCCATGTTCAGAATCAAACGTTCATTAAGGACCTTCCCCGATAAAAGTCTGGGTTTAACAATAAGAATGTCGCTAAATGTAGACTCTTAATCCGTCTGATTAGCGATTAATCACGCAAACACAGTGATATGGCTGGAAACCGGTCAACCCGTCAGGTACCGTATAGTACGCGACGAAGAAGGACAAGATAACTTCGAACGATGGAAGCGAAAAAGTATGATTAAGGAGCAGTTGAGAAGGAAGATAAAATAAATGGTTCAGGAGAGGTTGAAGGAAGTTACAGGAAAATGTAACGTTCGAATATGTGATTCGTCACACATACAACAAGTATTTCACATATTTTCGGCAGGGCCTATGATGTTACCAGCTGTCGTGAACTGTCTAACACAGTTCAGTCATCATTTTCCCCGATTAATTGTGTAGTATCATTTTTGTCTTCTTGCATATCATCAATCGCTGGGAGTTGGTTTCTCATGATATTCTTTTTAATATTTTCATAATTCAAGTCGATTATTTACCTTTGTAAATTGAAATAAACTAAGTTAGTCTTGATAGGGTTTTTTTACGTTCTGTCCAGACAACCAAATCCGCCGTCTAACTTTACTTTTTTTTCGGTCCACACTTTTTGTGAGTGACAAAGTGTGTGAACAAGAGTAACATTGTCGCCAGAGAACACAAGAAGAGCTTTGTGTATGATTTTCTTAATGAAGAGCTCACTGACTCAGCCTGTGCCTTCTGTCTATCTCTCTTGCGCATCACAATCAAATGTCAGTGTGCCCTACTGTCCCTCACCTCTCTACAGCTGTCAAGCCTTCCCTACTTTCAATAAATCCCTGATGCGACAACTATCGAAAGCACAAGAAATAACATCACAACATGCGAAATGAGATGTTCGAGAAAAGCTACAAATGTCAACATAAGAGAGAGAAAAGGAACAAAGAAGCAACACAGAAGTTGACGTTATGCATTATGCATAATTTTTAAAGAAAGACAAAAAATGAAATGGAATGGATGCTTTATCAGAAACGCAGCTACGTTAACTATCAGAAAAAGCTGTCAACAGCAGACGCTATGGAAAGAGGAAAGTCTTTTTATTTTCCATTTTCACTCCTTATGGAGCAGGCAGCCATCATTACAGCTAATCACCTGACATGACGCCTGCATCAAATAGTTCACGTCCACTAACAGCGGTGGTTTCTATAGTTTAAATTTTGAGGTTGAGAGAGTATTTTAGCCCTGCTTATTTGGAGAGCTCCAATCGATGGCGGAGAACGCACATTAGGTTGCCCTTGCTCTTTCTCTCTGCTAGCTTAAAATCAGACGTGAGGGTTCTTTAAATGCATCATGGGCCAGGATAGAATGCTGGGAAATGAGACTGAAACTCATAACTCCAACTTGGCAAGTTGTGGAATGGCAGAAAAGTTGCAGGAGAACTCTACAAGTACAGTGAAAATAATGCCAAAAAATTCAACTTCATTATTGTGCATGTGCTGCAAAAACCAACAAGCTCAACCGCCCTAGTCCAACAAAATCAACAACTTCCCCATTTTAGTCGTCTTTTGTGACATGCCTGAGATAACAAAAGTCCCATTCTTTCGTTGTCTCCTCGAGGACTCCTAGAATGTACACTGGATATATGTGGGTTGTTGTTGTTGTTGTTTAGCTAGGACTGCTGAGCTTCTCGCTCTTTTGCAGCCAATACCAATTTCAAGACTCCTTGGTATTATCTACATTGTAGATCTAGACTTTTTCTTTGGCTTTTCTGCCATTCCGAAATGTGATGAAGTCATGACCTCCAGTTTCTCCAGCTTGACTGGCATTTAAAAGGACCATCACGTCCGGTCCCAAGCTAGGATATAGAAGCGCGTGGCATACTGTGCATTCCCCACCTCCAAGGTGGCACTCTAAATTATGCAGAGCTAAAATACTGTGCTCTGGTTATGGGCTCTCCCAATGAATTGTCGCGTCCTACACAGAGCCACTTCACAGCTCTTCCTTCTCATCACTGGTCCATAATGAAATTCTCCGGCATGCAGCCAACCACAATTTTCATCCACTGCCATTTCACATTTTTCAAAAGACACCAACGTCCTTCTCAGGACGCCACTACTCGAGAAAAGATCGCGTTATCGTCAAAATGCCCAGACATAAGCCACACGCTAAAAAGAGGAAGGTCTACACCAGCCCACCAGCGCAGAACAGCCAGAATAATCACAATATCACAATCAACAATGACAGACAGCCAGAGAGCAAGACTGCCCCAAGTACTCGTGCCGGGACCGGCCCTTCTATAACTCCGGACACGACGGAGTTAGCTGTGACATGCGTCGACCCGACTGAGAGTCTGAGTGGCCCGACCCCTTGCCTAGATAAAGAAGACCCAGAACATAAAGAAATTTGGAGAGCGTTACGACAGCTGGAGAAAAGAAAACAACAGCTTATATCCAGGCTACCACCACCACACGTACCCGACTCGTCAGCAGAAACCCGGTCTATGACAGAGAAGCCGCACGATGCCGAGATGACAGCCGACCCACCTGCAAGCAATATGAAGGAAGTGATAGAGGCAGCTCCTCAACACAGACAGGTACAAGAGGAAGATATCGCAGAGACCATTTTAGATGCACTTCGAAGACTTGAAGACGGAGACGAGTCCCTTAGGCTCGCTCTTCAAGAAGCAACAGTAGAAGTAGCCCCAGGCGTGCTGGACTTCGAAACCACTGAGAAGCAAGATACCATTCCTGATCCTGAGGAAACAACAGCTGACAACTCAAGGGCTCAGACGCAAGATATGACACCGTATAACAAAGAACAGGAACAAGATTCGAACCAAGCCTGTAAAAGGAAACAAAGACCAAACACTAAAAAGACAAACAACACAGAAACGATACAGGAGAGGATCGTAAAGATTACCCAGACGTCAGGAAGTGAGGCCTCACTCAGGGCCCTACCCGACAACAAAGTGATCAACATCCTCGAGGTGATAACTGGACGGAGAGGTATCGCCAAAGTAGGGAGGCACGAAAAGGGAGTAGTGCTTTCTCTCAACAACACAGACAAAACAACCTCGCTGATGATCGAACTGGAATCCGGTCCAAAGGAAATCCAGTTGCCGCACCAAATTAAAGTGGTGGTTGAAAAGTACAAGACAACAAAGAAGTTGATCATCAGAGGGGTGGATACCAGATGTTCCGAAGACGAGGTCCAGAGACGCCTTCAAGCTGAAAACGCAAATCTTAAAATCACGCAGGTCGAAAGGCTAAAAACCTGGGCCAAGAAAGATACCAACCTGATGATAGTTACGGTAGAAGGATCGACAAGACCCGAGAGACTGATGCTCCATACAACTACAAAAAAGACAGAGGCATATATCCCTCCGGTGATGCAGTGCTCCAACTGCCAGAAATATTCACACACCAAGAAAACGTGCAGGAGAGATGCAGTTTGCCGGTATTGTGCGGGTAGCCACCCATATCGCGACTGTACCAAAGCGAAGGAGGATAACAATTACAAGGCCATAAATCCAAACCGAACCTGTGCAAACTGCCTCGGAAACCACGGGGCTAGGTACCGAGGCTGCCCGATGTTCCAGGAAACAAAGAGCATCTTGAAGGAGGCCGTGTCTAAAAACATACCTTTCAAAGAGGCAAAAAACAGAGTGGCTGCGGATGTTGCAGAAAAACAAAGCACGATCGACAGAAGACAGCTACACAAACTAACCGCTGAAGTCAAAGATATGAAAATGAAACTACAGGCCGAAAACAGAAACAAGCAGGCTCCCGAAGACGACAAAGACAGCGGTGATGATGTAATAGAACTACAGAACGTCAGAGACATGATGAAAGACATGCAAAGCCTTCAGCAGCAGATAGAAGCAGATGTAAAGAGGCTGACAGAACTGACGGAAGAAAACTCAAAAATTCTCAAGAAAATTGAAACAGAGCGAAGAGCCATCGAGGAAATGACAGCGAAAAGAATAGAGGCAGAAAGAATGACCATTGAAGAAATTACATCAAACACAAAAGACACTAAAACGAACGAAAAATCAAACGAAGAAGTCATCGAGGAAACGCTAGAAGAGCTACTCCCAACAATCATAGAAAAAGCGCTTTCCCTGATACAGGAGGAAAGGAAGACACAAGAAGCAGAAACGAGGAGGGCAAAAACTCACAAAACCTAACAAGCCAGATAGGAAAACAGCAAATGTGCACCATGAACACGCCACGACACCCCGAATGGACAAGAGCAAAGAGGTATCCTGACAGGCAGCTAGTGGTCCTTTTTAGGACCAGTCCTTTTCAGGACTAACAACAGGCTAGCACCGAAGATAGTAAACACACAATATACCACAATTATAACCAACTTTCAGGTTGAACAGGGTATTACAGCAACATAGTAGACGAAAACAACAACAACAAAAACATGCAGCCAACCAGGTAAAAGCAGTTACATCTGGGGCTGAAAAGACTACTCCAAGCTTAGTGTGCAATGCTGGGTTCTCAATGTTTCACCACAGGGGGAATCCCTGGAAGTGTGTGGATGTTTCACGGGTCGATGAGGGTGCGATTAGCCTCACAGGCAGAGGTTCACTTCTACATCAGTATTCTATAGCATTGTGTTTAGCTGGTGGTCATATCAGGATGACTCGAGATATGCTTCCACCCATAAAAATTGTGAGTAGACAATATTTAAAAATCCCACACGAAATAGACTATGGGGCTGCCCAAACCAATGCGCCGCGCACAAGAACGAAACATGTTTCTCCCACGGTCTCTTAACGGCACAATTGGAAAGGAAAAAAACTAAACACGGGCGTGGGGTGGGGGTGAGGAAGACATAATAAATCTGTGACGCATTCACGACTAATGGATGTGTGACCTGGAACCTGCCACGTGTACAGTTCAATAAAACAACAAAAACAGAACTGCTTCCTTCTGCTCATAGAGTCAGCTGCGATCTAAACCAACCAATGCGCATGTCCGCCGTGCCACAACTATTACCTACAAAGTTCCTGAGCGACAACCAACCATTATCTACACGTATTGTCATCTCGGCTCAGACCAATGATTTCGCTGCTCTGTTTTTTTAACAACGTCGTCTACGAATGCGTCAGATCAAGTGGAACTCAGCATGCAGTCCGGCAACAAGATAATTACAGTGTGCATGTGCCAGAACACGTGACTCGGTATACTATGTGCATGTTTAGTTTTCTGTTTGATTAGTTACTCTGTGCGAGCGCGCGTACGTGTGTATGTGTGTCTGGGGGGAGGGGAGTGTTCAGGTTGTCTTGTGAAGACTTTTGTAGTTTTTCTCAAGCACCTCTTACCATTTGGTAAGCCACTGGGTTTGCTTTCTGACTTGGGGGGAGGGGGGCAGGAGAAGTGACATATCTTTCATTGCATTGGGGAATGTATGAACATTTCTCCGAAATTAAGTCCAACACAAAAAAATAAGAATCGTCAACTCATACTTCGTTGCGGGTCTAAAGGGTGATGAACTCACACGTCAAGGCAGTCCTATTTTAAAGATAGTCTCATTGCAGATACTGCTTTAGGGGAGTAAAGTGTTAGAGCTTTCACTATACTTCGTCCAGCTTTGAGAGATGGGGTGACCAATTCCCTTCCTCACGAGCAGAGTCAGGTACCCATTTCCTGCTGGGTAGTCTTGAGCGTAGTGTCACCGTGTTTCGAACCCGGTACGTTTGCGGCGAGAGACTAGCGCTTTAACCACTCAGTCAATGGGACGGTTAGTCCTATTAGAGGGTTGTGTAATTTGAAGAACATACACACACAAATAACCAAGTACTTACAGGCTGTCATAAATGGGTGATGGCATAGAACACAAGGGTTAAAATGATACGCTAAGTTCACCAATGTGGAACTGATGACAAGAACCAGACAAGTGTCAGTGGAACTGATGACAAGAACCAGACAAGTACCAGTGAAACTGATGACAAGAACCAGACAAGTACCAGTAGAACTGATGACAAGAACAAGAAAAATGCTAGTGGAACTGATGAAAAATAACCAGAAAAGTGTCATTTGATGACAAGAACAAGAAAAGTGTCATTTGATGACAAGCACAAGAAAAATTCCAGTGGAACCAATGACAAGAACCAGAAAAGTGTCATTTGATGACAAGACCAGAAAAGTGTCATTTGATGACAAGAACCAGAAAAGTGCCAGTGGAACTGATGGCAAGTACCAGAAAAGTGTCAGTGGAACTGATGACAAAAACCAGATAAGTGTCATTTGATGACAAGCACAAGAAAAGTGCCAGTGGAACCAATGATAAAAACCAGAAAAGTGTCATTTGATGACAAGAACCAGAAAAGTACAAGTGGAACTGATGGCAATTACCAGAAAAGTGCCAGTGGAACTGATGGCAAGTACCAGACAAGTGTCATTTGATGACAAGAACCAGAAAAGTGTAGTTTAATGACAAGAACAAGAAAAGTACCAGTGGAACTGATAACAAGAACCAGACACGTGTCATTTGATGACAAGAACCATAAAAGTGTCATTTGATAACAAGAAAAGTACCATTGGAACTAATGGCAAGTACCAGAAAAGTACCAGTGGAACATGAGATGAGAAGAAGACGTTGGCGCTGGATAAGACACATGACAGTAAAACCTGTTCATGACATTAAAAGGAAGTTCATGTTCTGGAACCCCCATGGAAATGGGATAAAGGGAGATAAAAAAGACACGGAGAAGGAAGGTCAATACGGACATAAAAGCGGTAAAGAAGACGTAGAAATCATTGAACGGATGGCACGGGACAGGAAGGCTTGGCGTCATTTTGTTGAAGGCCTATGTTTCTTGTGGAGCTAAATGGTGACGATGATGATACACTGTATGGTGCCGTGTCTTGTGGAGCTAAATGGTGACGGTGATGATACACTGTATGGTGCCGTTTCTTGTGGAGCTAAATGGTGACGGTGATGATACACTGTATGGTGCCGTTTCTTGTGGAGCTAAATGGTGACGGTGATGATACACTGTATGGTGCCGTTTCTTGTGGAGCTGAATGGTGACGGTGATGATACACTGTATGGTGCCGTTTCTTGTGGAGCTGAATGGTGACGGTGATGATACACTGTATGGTGCCGTTTCTTGTGGAGCTGAATGGTAACGGTGATGATACACTGTATTGTGCCGTTTCTTGTGGAGCTGAATGGTAACGGTGATGATACACTGTATGGTGCCGTTTCTTGTGCCATTGTTTCCTCTCTCAATAAGTGTAATAAAGGCAAAGTGGCCATATCTTCCAGTAATACATTCTATATTCGACATTGATAACTGTTTCTATAAAAAATGCTGGAGACTGGTAGATTGTGTAGCTGTCCACAAGACAATAGCAATAAGTTTTTCTTGTATTAACATCATCACCTTGGAGCAAAGAGCAACCACGACAGCTGGTCCTCTTGCAGGAAGCCTGCATCAAAGGGTCAATGTCCTCATGTAGCAGAAGTTTCTGAAGTAACTTGTTTTCCATGATGAGGTTTCCAGCCCCATACACAACCTCATATTGGTCGCCTCTTACGCAATGCCTGAGGGATTAGCAATCTTAATCTTTCTTACCTGCATGGAGACCTCTGGTCACAACACAAGGTTGTACTAACAAGCCAGATTATCTGCCACGGATTGCCTCCCCTGCTTTGCAGTAGTGGTCCAACAGTGGCCAAAATTCAAGAGTATCTAAAATAGATCGTATATATAGAGTATCGTCAAAGGTGTTTACCTTCTCACAAAGATCTCTTGGCAGAGATGTAGATAGAAGGGTAATGACACTTCTACCATATGGGCGGATTCACATGATTATTCAGGTCAAGAACAATGCTGCTTAACACTGAACATTTGTTAACTTATATCTGTCCGTCGCCTTTTGTGAAGGATTTAAGCAATGGTTTTAGCCCGTTCAAGCCCATAGCTGAGTTATTCAGCGAATTTTCTCTTATAATGGTATAGCTCTGTTTAGATGTAAATACATGTGTATATATATATATATATATATATATATATATATATATATATATATATATATATATATATATATATATATATATATATATATATATATAATAGTAATGTTCATACGTTGGCTTTCATACATGTAATAACTGTATCAAAACTTATGTTTAGTTTTAAAATAACATGTAACAAATTTAATAGTGAATTAATATTAACAGTTTAAAATAAATGAAATACTGGTGAATTTTGTATTGGAATAGGAATACAATTTTCTCTTCACGGAGATTTAGGGTGAGGATATAGTTCAGAAAATTATGTCCGGTTGTTGGTGCCTTTTTATAAACACTTAACTGATATAAGGGGGTCCTGCAGCTGTGGTTTTCGTCACTTCTTGGTGATGGGGGCACTTCTTCACACAACTTGTCCGATTTAGGCGGTTGGTGTGGATTCACTGCTTTTCACTCAACAACTAGCTTCGCTCCACGAACATTTTAGACAAAATAGAAAAACAAATGCCTCTGCTAAGTACATTTGTGTGCTGCCAATTAACAGGCGCATTCTCTCTGTCCACCCACCAATGTTAATCTCTCAGAAGAATTAAATTCCCGAGCTCAGGGAAGATGATTAAAAATAATCACTATTCTTCCGGGTATTAAACTGGGAAAATGTGTCTGGACGGCTCGAATAATGAGTTTCATTTCATTCATTTCATAACCCTCCACCCCCAAAGGAGCATAGGCCTTCAACAAACACATGCCAAGTCCTCCTGTCACGTGCCATCATCTCAAGTTCTTTCCATGTTCTCCTCATCATTTTCACCTCTGTTTCCAACTCTCTTCTCCATGTACTTCTTGGTCTTCCTCTGCCTCTCTTGAGTTGCCTGAGTTAAAATTAACAAAGTGCATATATTGTCACCGGTCGTGGTGACCCGAGGACTGGTCCAAAGGCACCAATTAGTATAGTGTAACCGTGACTGAGCACTTGTTACGGCATCAATTAGTATAGTGTAACAGCGCTACCTCGTCTTAATCTTTACTAGGTGGCAGGTGGCAGGCCTAGTTGTGACTCACACCAGTTTCCTTGTATATCTTCCAAGTTTTAAGTTAATAGTGTTTTGTACTGGCCCTCTCCGCCAGAGTTGACAATTCTTGGATGAACTACTTTCCTTCTTATTTTCAACCCTTGGCTCGTTCGTACCCTTCTTTGTTGTTAATCAGTGACTGAATCGTATAGTGGAGTTATTATAGTGATTGATGATCAGGTATTCAACAACAATCCTTCATGGATCAACTCAAGCATTTGTTTATTCTCTTACAAAATTCTATTTATTTACATGTAATATAAATATATTTCAAAGATGCAGGTAATTCTTCATATAGAGCACACGGGCAGTCATATCATAGTTACCTCAAGTATACATTCTGTATCTCAAAAGTATGTAGGCATTTAATCCCCTTTGTGCTTATCTCATCTCAAAGTAGTTAATTAGCTTCCTCAAGCTCTATTTCATTTTGCCCAATCTGCCTCAAAACTCCTGATCAACTTTATGCAAAGTACTCATCTCAAAGTACTTAATTAGCTTCCTCAAGCTCTATTTCATTTTGCCCAATCTGCCTCAAAACTCCTGATCAACTTTATGCAAAGTACTTTGTATTTCTATTCCTCTGGTACATCCTGGGCATTCAATTGCTTCTCTTCTTTAAACTTCTCGCCCAGTACCATTTCATTTACTCATTTTTCTAACATATCGTCTTGTGATTTCTCTGCTGCGAGTCAGGAACAATGTTCATCAAAGTGCATAATAATTCATAACAGGTCAATATTTACAGGTGATTCCCTGAATCTCTCCTGTGAATACACTCACTAGTGACATTATAAAACAAATTCTCTTAAGTAGCATTTTTCTCTGTCTATGAAACTTCTTAGTTTACTCATACTGTTCTGACTAATCTTTATCACATCCTCCGAATTTCCTAGGACTAGCATCTCCTAACTTATCTATATACCTTATGAGTTTAGTTTGTCACTTCTAATCTATCTATGATAACTTCTACAGATCTTATCAAACTTGTGGCAACCGCAAAACATTCTTGTTTCTTCATCTTCAGAAATACACGACCGCACACTTGCGAGCCGTAAACTGTTCTCCCATTGACTTCTAGTCAATGCTCAGCTGATCTGTCCCTGTTTACCAGCTAAAACGATTGGTTGGCCCTATTTCTACTCACTGGAAAAAATATGCCCACGCTTTTACAACGTAAGCGAATTCAGTGAACTATCGTCTGTTATTTTTAGACTTCTCTCACTCTATTCCCGTGTGTATTTTTCCCTCAACTCACTAACACCTGCAAGGGACTTAATTCTACGTTATCTCCCTTTGACGTTTTAACTGAACTCTATATTATCTTCTTTAAAGCTTACTACAACTTCGTTACATGCTAATTTTCTCAACCACAATTGAGAACCCACTAAATCTGCTTAACCCTAATTCAAGACCTTCATCCACCAACCGTAATATGCGGAGTTTCCTCCCTTTTCTCAAAGCATCCCTTCACTCATTTTATCTCCCTTCAACTAAGACAAATAGTCTGTATCCAAATCCATTCATATTTCCTAAACCATTTTTATACACTCTGTTACTTGACTAAAATAAAATCACAGTTCATATAAACCTTGCTTAAAGCATAAATAATGCTTTGGGCAAACCCAACGGTGACATACAACACGGGGCCATACAAATGTATCCCGTAGGGAGACATTTGTGTTCTATCAACTACTTATTCTATCTATCTTTAGCATACCACCATCTCTGCTCCTGTATATATATACATTCTCAAAGTCTAAATCCTAATATCTAAAACAAATCTCAAGGAAAAAATTGGGATGCCAAGTGTAACCTTATCTCATTACAATTGCCAAAACTTAGTTTGAGGTATATTATCCATTGTCGACCTCATCCAATACAACAACAAAATCAACCATAACTCTATATTTATAATATTTAGGTATATACATGTTTTCGACATGGTAACTGCCTCTGGACACAGAGGTTTGTCAGTACCTTTTTATGTCTTAAAATATCCGCCGTTAATGTCGTTGATACACTATATCGGACAGATAAGCAGAATTAACCTAAGTAGTAGAGCAAAATATGCATAAACAAATGTCCCAATGTGATAGTGAAAGACATGTCAATAAGTCCGAGTTTGATGTGCTCGGCTGATTCTAGCCTTGGATGCACCAGTCAAATAATCAACTCTGTCTGAAGCTATATGCATGCATTAATACCTGTTGTGGCGAGAGGTTTTATTTGGCTCTTGGATCAGTATAGTACTGACAATTACAGAAATAGAATTTCTGCAGAAAATGGTGAAGTCCCAGTGTCTGAGAGGACTACTGGTATCACAAATTAGTTACGGCTGTGAATGTTCTGATCTCGAAACAATAGTAGAGAGGAGACCGACATAAAGCGCCACCTCCGCTGTGTAACTAACTGTGATATTAAAAAACAAGGAAACAGATTTTGCTTAACAATGATAAAATTGACAAGGCTTCAAATACAATTTCCTAAGTATTTATTTAGTATATACACTATCTACTCTTGTGCTGAAGGGTGAATGTTGAAAAAATGGGATGTTTTTCAAGTTTACAGTGATTTACAAAAAAATTATATTATTTTACAAACTGTTTTTTCTGTAGGAACAAAAAAATTAAGTGATTAATAAGGATATAACACTTATCAGCTATGCTGTTATTTTCGTATAATTTATCCACTATGATCTTATTATTGTCTCTTGCTACGCTAATTCACGTTTTCTTCATTGACTTAGATTTTGCTCACAATGCCGACAGAAATGGTACTAATGTGTACTCATCTCTTAGAAGTGCTGTCCTTCTTGGTTTGGTTGACACAAAACGGCAGAGTATCGTTCCTTTAGCCCACCCAAGACTGAGGGGGGCCAAAGATGTAGAGTCTGGTCAACCTCTATGCTCCTGCGGAGTTCCAGGCAGCGGGATTGACTCGAACATACGATCTCAGTTTTTATGACACGACTGAAACCCTCTAAGATTCAAACAGCCAGTTTTTGACGCGACTTAGCGAAGTAGGATGCAGGTCGATACCCTCAGGTAAGCTCTAAATCAAGGTGACAGCTTCTTCCTCTTCAGTCGGTCGGTATCTCTGGCGTCGTCTCGGTGATGTGTGATTATGCATAAAATCCGCCCGATTATATAGGTAGGTGAATTCTTAAGCAAGGCTTTCGGTTGGTTCCTGGCGGAGCAAGCTGATTGGTTTCCTCCGGTTTCGTCCTTTGCTCGTACAGCCTAATTTTATTCAGTTTTAATCCGCCATCTTGCGTGAACATGATGGCCGTTAATTTATTCTGTCTCAGAGACTGCTGAACGGTGCTCGTTGATTGGTTGAAGCAAATCTGTATCTCGACATAGTGATTAACAAAGTAGTGGGTTACACTCGTTTCACGACACCTGTCCTGGGGCGATAGTGAAAGATATGTGTCAATAAGTCAGAGTGTGATGTGCTCGGCTGATTCTAGCCTTGGATACCAGTCAAATCGTCAACTCTGTCTGAAGCTATATGTTATACCCATGTATATCAGACCTAGCAAAATACCCAACATCATTGTCTGAAATTAATGTAGACTTGATTATATAAGTGTCATTACCATTATTCCTCAAGTAAGCAGTACCTACAGTATCAATACTGCAACCATGTCGTATCCCTAGTGTCGCTATATAACCATTACAATGGCAAGTGGGGACGCTCATCATCAGTGCAAAGAGAGTTTCTTACTCTACTATAACTTGACTGAGTCTGTATCACATCTCTTCTCTTTTTTTTCTCTTTGTCTGGTCCCTGAAAAGTATATGCCTGAAATTGATACATCATCAACATACATCTAATGCGATTTATATATATTAATAATTATCAGTCTTGATCCTCTGGTGTGTTGAATATTGTACCTTGGGAAGAACACTGTTAGGCTTCATGAGATTCTATGTAGTTATTCTACTTTATCACACTTATGAGATTATATGTATTTAATCTACTTTGTCACACTCATGAGTTTATGTAATATGTTTATTTTCTGTATCTTTCTGTTTCAAAGTTCTATACTCTCTCTTTAAAAAGGTTAGTGAGTAATGTGAGTGTCTAAGTGTGCTCCGGAATATCAATATCCACTAAATTAACCACAGAGAAACTTAATTAATTATTCATTCATTGTGTTTGACCTTTAGGGTCAGAGGTTGACAGTTCGGCGTAGGCCTATGGGAAGGTTTTTTAAGCGGGAGTGAGATATACTTCCGGGAAGCCGGGAGGTCCTGTTTTTCTGAAGGGACCAAGAGTCCATTGTTTTTCGGGGAGAATCTTCGAAGTAACTGCTATGGCAGTTTTCCCCAGTGAATCTCTGTGCGTCGGGATGACGACAGAATTCCTTGTGTAGTTCTGAGGATTCATTTACCAGGTAATACCGACCTTTATGCATATTACGCTTTTCGGTGGCAGAACATGTAAAGGATTACCTAGGGTGAACAGCAGTTCACTGATCCGCCATTTCAGAACTTATATATTTGTGCTCGAGGTAGCCATCCAAGACTGTTAGTCTTATATTGTCCAGAAATCCAGTGACGAAGATATATTGTGGGAGCCGCAGATTGGCGGAACTTCTATCTACAATAAGTATTACTGCAGGGTTGGTGATAACCTATTTAACAGAAGTACACGGCCGACGTTAGGACGAGGCCTGTGCTTCCGGCTATTATACTACAGCCTGATATGTGCAATTGGCAGGGAGTGCCAAGTTGCACCTGTGTGTCAAGGTAACTAAGGCATCTGACGCGTTTAGTCAGAGACGCCAAGGGCGACGCTACGAACTGTCATTATTGAAGAACTTTGCTATTGACCATGCACGTCTATTCTGATGTTTACCTTTTTGAATGCCAAATGTATACCTATCGATGTCAGGTCAGCATGACCTTGTTACACTGACTGTTCCTGTTGATATTATGTGTGTTCCCGTCAATAAATGTCTTGAAACATGCCTGCAGTGTCAAAGCATCCTTGATTACTGCATGTGAGAGTATGGGTTGCAGGATCTACATCTATACGAGCCTAAACACATTCGCGTCTTCATTCGCACCCACACTCAATTCATCATACGCTCGCACTACACATCTAACAACATGTATACTGTCTTGGGCCAGTGATCACCTCAACAAGAAAAAAAAGACAGTTACATTTCTGGTGGACCAGTTACGTGGGCTCTTATGATACATTTCTTGTCGCCAATGTGGCCTAGAAACTTACATTTCTGATGGACCAGATCTGTGGGTTTAAAAAGAACAGAGCGAGCATTTGACATTATTGTTGACATTTATGGATCCAGAAATTTACATTCCTGGTTGGCTGTTACATGTATGATGTCTCCAGTTTTGTCGAGAAAGTTACAAGAAGGACAAGTACACATTACACTTCTGATCTGTGGGTCTAAGCTACACACGGGACAGCCGTAACACACAACGCTAATTCTACACTTGCAAGTTTTGGCTACAACAGGACAGATATAGGTCATCAACGGTTGACACAAATAAACAGTACGAGCATTTATATTATAATGCTACATAAACCATAACAAGACATGTACTGAAGTTAACTACTAGGCATTTGCTACGTGGACCATAACTGCATAGAAGGCGGGTTCCTATTGTAAACAGTACTGCGGGTTGTGACACGTTTCATTCAACAACAGACTTTTCTAGGTCAGAGCATTCAAGCTACATTGTTGGAGGTCAAGTGTCTGTAAACAGTACGTGAAATTGTAAACATTCAATGTGCAAGCCCTAATTTGAGAAGGTCATAGTAACTTTGGTTCGTGAATACCACTTTATGTTACAGTGGATTTGACGTTCAGTGCGCGTTTGACATTTCGTTTCTGTGTTCGCAAGGAGCAAGAAATTTATTTTAGTTTCAGCTGTGACTGAACTTGTTCTGCAACACATTGAAATTGATTGCTATATGTTTATGTCACTTCTACTGTTTTTGGTGTATTTTTCTGCGGGTTTTTCGGTTGGTGGGTCTTACGGTAAATATGCCACTTGATCGAGGCTTACTGTAAGCGGTCTGTAGGTGCAAATTTTCTTAATTTGGAAATTTGCTAGTGACAATTGGTCGCTATTGATGTTAGCTGTGATGTAATTGTACTTAACGTTGTTTTTGTAATATTTTGTCTGTTTTTCAGTTTTGATTGTCGATTTGTTTTGTTTGTATTCTGTAGGTCTCTCCTTTCTTGTGTATTTCTCTACACATTTTTGGTTAAAACAGTGTTGCCATTTGTATTGTTTTGTATTTTTGTCTTTGTATTTTTTTGGTTGTACTACATTACTGTCATGCACAGTCTACATACACATACTTGGTCATGTTTTGATATTATTGATAAGGTAGACTCTTCATATAGAGTTTGTTAAATAATATTATATAAGATATTTATACAAGTTCTTTGATAAAAGACTTGTTATCTACAAAGATTGAGACAAGGTAAATACATATTCAAGTTCTTTATAAAAAAGACTTGTGCCCATAGTGAGTGGGATATAAGGGAATTTTTTTTTCCACAGGTACTCAAGTGATTTTTTGGGTACATTATAAACAAGAGGAACATACAAAGTCTTTGTCTAAGACTAAGACAGTAAAATAAAGTGAAGTGAGTATACAAGTCTATCATTTCAGACTTGTCTCCCATTGAAGTGGGATAAGGTAATTTATTTAATTTTTTTTTCAGGTTTCTGATCTCATTAGACAGAATGTCTACATTGGATTTCTTCATCCAGCAAGGGTTGACCCTTGGTAAGTCTGGTAAAGAATTGGAAGAATATTCATCTGCTCAATTCGACATTGCATTAAAGTCAGAAGAAAAGAAACAAAAAGAGGAAATTAAATTGAAAGCAGAAGCTGAACTAAAGAAGCTAGAAGCTGAGAATAGAAGATTAGAACTTGAAGAAAGAAGGTATCAAAGAGAGGCTGAGGAGAGGAAAGCTCAAGCTGATGAAAGAAAATTCCAGATGGAAATGGAAGACAAAAAAATTCAAGCTCAAGCTGCTGCAGAGGAAAAAAAAACTTCAAGCTGCTGCAGAGGAAAAAAAACTTCAAGCTGCTGCTGAGGCTGAAATTAGAAAAATGGAACATGAGGAAAGAAAACAGAAGATGGAACTTGATGAAAAACTCGCAATTTTGGAGTTAGAGAAATTGAAATTGGCGAGTACGGGTGCTCAGCAAACAACTTCGAGTACGACAAAGGAGTTTGTTAGTAGGATTAAATTGCCTCATTTCAATCCTTTAAAGGATGACGTAGCAGATTATCTAGATAGATTCCAATTTTTTTGCGATACGCATAACATAAAAAAGGAAAAATATGTTGAACAACTGATGCCATTTTTTACAGGTGACACAGTGACTACTCTTATGACAATAGACGAACATGAGAGGACTAATTATGATGTTGTTGTCAGGGCAGCATTGCTAAAAAAAAATACCAATTAAAACAAGAAGACTATCGTCTTCGTTTTAGGACAATGTTGCCAGAAAATGGAGTAGATTTCTCTGATTTTGTTACAAAGATACGTCGTACATTTACACGATGGGTTGAGTTGTCTCAGATTGAGAAAACATATGAAGGTCTAATGGACTTATTATTGCGAGATAAGGTTTTGTCATCTGTTAATGATTCTTTTCTTGCATTCCTTCATGAGCGTAAGCCTAAAAACTTAAAAGAAATGGAGGAATACTGTTGTCAGTATGCCACAGCACATCCCCATGCTACAGTTAGCAATTCTAAAGTGAAAGAAGGGTTGCCAGCTGCTTCGGCAACACCATATGGCCCTAATTTCAGAAAAAAATTTCAGGGTGCTCAACAAAATTGGAATAGGGGAAGTAATCAAAATTACACTCAGAAGCGGAGTAAACCAACACATGATGGTTCTTCGTCTATGCAGTGGAGACAAGATGGTAGTTCTCGTAATTTTAGTGGTAATAATTTGAGACACTTTCGTAAAGGCTATCCAAATAATAACTATTCAAATTTTCGAGGTAATCATTCTCGACGTCAAGATTATGACGATGGTGAATTTAGAAACCGGGATTCAAACCGGAATGATGATTACAATAGGCAATATGATAACAGTTACAGGGGAAATGATAGTCAAAATAATTACAGGGGAAATGATAGTCGAAATAATTACAGGGGAAATGATAGTCGAAATAATTACAGGGGAAATGATAATCGAGGTAGACCTAGGTTTAACAAAAAAAGACCTTACCAACAGGCAAACTCTGCGCAACAAGAGTTTGATGGAGTCTGTAATACAGTAAATGATAGTGGTAACTCTAGGGCTATCACTGGTTGTGCTTTCGATTTTGGGAGAGCAACTGAATGCCCCCAATGCTTAACATTGTTTGACTCATCAACTGTATCTACGCTAAGTTGTGGTCACCCTCTTCCTGCTCTACCTGCTACAGTTGCGCATGATGGGAGAGGATCTCTCGTCTTACATAAAGGTCTAATAAATGATAGGCTAGTCTCAGTACTTTTCGATTCGGGATGTACTACCGTCGGGGTTAAGGAGTCTCTGATAGATCCTTGCTGTGCCACGGGAAAAACAATCAAATGTGTTACATTTGGTGGTACTATGGAAAGCTATCCTACTGCTATTATTAGGATTGACACTCCTTTCTTCACAGGAGATGTCCATGCATGTCTTCTTCCTAATCCTATTGCGGATCTTATAATCGGTCGTATTCATGGGGTTAAGGAATGCACCCCGCAACAAATTTCTAGTTGGGAAGAAAAAAACATTCAAACGGTCAATGCAGTGGTGACAAGAGCTCAAGCTCTTAATCCCCCAACTTCATCTGATAATAGTAATGAAGTTGATAGCCAAGACGAGCACTTGGTGATTTCCCCTGACTCGTTTGTTAAACGTCAAGAAGAGGATCCTTCTTTGAAGAAATACTTCCTTCTTGCAAAGAAAGGGGATCCCAATCAAAATACGAATCACAAATCGTATATCACTATGAAGAATGGTATATTGGTACGAATGGTACAACACTCGGACAAGTCTATGCACTCGCAATTTCTTGTGCCTAAGTGTATGAGAGCCTTAATTCTTCGGCATGCACACGATGCTGAGGGTTCGGGACACATGGGTTTTTCCAGAACTAAAACTAGAGTCCTTGCGTCATTCTTTTGGCCATTCGTGAATAAAGACATCCGAATTTATTGCCGATCTTGCAAAATTTGTCAAGAGGTCAAGTCTAGGGGTCCGAGACATGCTGCTCCTATTCAGGCTGCAGATATTCCGATTCGGCCGTTTCAGAAAATGGCTATAGACATCATTGGTCCGTTCAAAATTAAGTCAGCCAGAGGACACCAATTTATCCTCACTTGCGTGGACATGTGCACGCGTTGGCCAGAGGCTATTCCTCTGAAGAGCATATCAACTGTCGATATCGCTGATGCTCTTTGGCTCGTATTTTCTCGTCTGGGATTCCCCGGAGAAATACTGTCGGATCACGGCACTCAGTTAATTTCGGACGTTATGTCTCAGGTAATGGCTACGCTAGACATTAAAAGGTCTCTCAGTAGTATTTATCATCCAATGTCCAATGGATTGGTAGAACGTCTTAACAGGACACTAAAGAACTTACTTGGCAAGATAACGGAGGATCATCCTGAAGATTGGGACAGGGTTTTACCTGCAGTCCTCTTTGCCTATAGAGAGGTTCCCAACGAGCATACAGGGTTTTCTCCTTTCGAACTTGTCTTTGGCGCGCAACCGCGCGGGCCAATGTCCTTGTTACACGATTTGATAACTTCCGATAATATCGACGATGATACACAATCGTCATATGAATATGTTATAGCTCTTAGGGAAAAGATTATCGAATCGTGCAGGTTAGCAACTTCATCTTCCGAATTTGCGAAAGAAAAAGCTAGGCGATTTGCTAATAAGAAAAGACGCCTACGTCAACTTTGTCCTGGAGACAAAGCATATGTCTTACTGCCCTCAAGAGAGAATAGACTTCTCATTTCTTGGAAGGGTCCATACACTATAGTCTCGAAAATTTCTGATGTCGACTATATTGTCGATGTGGATGGAAGGCATAAAACCTTCCATATAAATATGCTAACAGAGTTTATTGAACGTCCAGACTATTTACAGCCTATTTTCCAGGCGACGGACGACGACTCTCCAGTTCAACATGGTCACATCTCATCCCTGTCCGTTATACAGGATGAGGAAACTATTTTTTCTGACGTGAACTTACCTCTTCCTGCGATTCCACTTACTTCAATGGAATCGTGGAGAGACGTTACAGTCTCTTCCAACTTGTCTTTTGAGGAACAACGTCAAGTATCCTCTACGTTACAATCATATCAGGATGTCCTTACCGACATTCCTGGACACACAGATGTCATAGAACATGACATCATACTTACTGATCGTAATCCGATCAGAGTAAGACCATACCCAATACCTATTCATTTTCAAGCACAAGTCGAGAAAGAATTGGATGAAATGATTCAACTACAAATAATTGAACCATCCACTTCAGCTTATTCTTCGTCGATAGTTATTGTTCGAAAGAAAGACAATAACATACGTCTTTGCGTTGATTATCGCAAATTAAATCAAGTTACGAAGTTCGATGCTGAACCTATGCCGTTATTAGATGATCTACTTATTAGACTTTCTAAAGCTAAATTCTTTACTAAACTAGACTTGTCGAAAGGTTATTGGCAAGTCCCACTGACGGAACACGCCAAACCTCTCACTGCTTTTTCGACACCTAGGGGTCTGTTTCAATGGAATTTTATGCCTTTCGGGCTTATGAACGCCCCAGCGACTTTCGTACGCATGATGCGACGAATTCTATCAGATCGTGCAGATGTCATTGCATATTTAGACGACATCTGTCTTTTCAGCGATACTTGGGAAGAACACTATGTGGGTCTGAAGGAATTGCTATCTACTCTACGTGAGCATAGTTTGACTGCTAAACCCTCTAAAGCTTTTGTTGGGTTTAGTGAAATTTCCTTCCTAGGTCATCGAGTTGGTCATGGTCTGTTGAAGACAGAGGACCAAAACATTTCAAAGATATTAAATATCTCGGTTCCGAAGACAAAAAAGCAAGTGCGTAGTCTCTTGGGATTGATACAATTCTATGGAAGATTCATTGAGAATCTGTCCTCCATTATGGCACCACTTTCAACGTTATTGAAAAAAGGTTCTCCTAATATGGTGCGTTGGTCCCAAGAATGCCAATCTTCATTGGATCAGGTTAAGAATTTATTCTCATCTCATCCTATCTTAAGACTACCGACGATTGATAAGACTTTTGTCCTTCGTAGTGATGCCTCTTCCACTGGCATTGGAGCGGCACTAATGCAGGAATATTCAGGAACTCTGCATCCTGTAATGTATATTTCTAGGAAGCTGAATGCGGCAGAAAGGAATTACTCGGTTTTGGACCGTGAATTGTTGGCTATGGTTTGGTCCATTCTTAAGCTACAAAGGTTCCTTCTGGGCGCGCATTTCTTTATGGAAAACCGACCAAAAAGCTCTTACGGCTATGCAAAGTAAGGATTTGAAGAGCTCGAGATCTACTCGTTATGCTATTGCTCTTCAGCCTTTCCATTTCACGGTGCGAGCTATCCGTGGTTCGGATAATGTGATGGCGGACATATTGTCTAGATGCCCACATGATTCCAGTTAAATCTTGTGTCCTAGTTTTTCCTGATATATTTTCAGACTTAGGTCTGTCCTTAATATCATAATATGTTGTAATACAAATGTATTTGGATGATGTTTAGATAATTTAACAAATTTCATTTTGTCCATCCATCAGTGATATGTTGCTAAAATAGCATTGACATTTGTATATTGCTATGATTATATTATTTAGTAATGTTTGATATATGATTGGTATTGCCAGCAACTTAGGTTTCTTGAATGGTATCCCTTAGTTTGTTTGGCTTAAAGGAAATATTTTCTCCTATGTTGGGAGATGATTTGTACCCTCTTCTATTGTACCTGATATTAGGTTCATTGTTTGCATGAGCACAGAAGTGATACTGGTGCTATCTTGCTCATGAGCATATTTAAAAAAAAAAAATTGCATTTTTTTTTTACAGGGGGGTGGTAGTAATGTTGCTGTCATTTTCGACGGAGTCATCTGTCAAGTTATTTGCTTATGTTTGTATCATAAGTATAATTGTGTCTTTACCTGCGATGTCAGGTTGATTAGGGGTTGTCTTCCCTTGTTTATTCATTCATTGTGTTTGACCTTTAGGGTCAGAGGTTGTCAGTTCGGGCGTAGGCCTATGGGAAGGTTTTTTAAGCGGGAGTGAGATATACTTCCGGGAAGCCGGGAGGTCCTGTTTTTCTGAAGGGACCAAGAGTCCATTGTTTTTCGGGGAGAATCTTCGAAGTAACTGCTATGGCAGTTTTCCCCAGTGAATCTCTGTGCGTCGGGATGACGACAGAATTCCTTGTGTAGTTCTGAGGATTCATTTACCAGGTAATACCGACCTTTATGCATTATTACGCTTTTCGGTGGCAGAACATGTAAAGGATTACCTAGGGTGAACAGCAGCTCACTGATCCGCCATTTCAGAACTTATATATTTGTGCTCGAGGTAGCCATCCAAGACTGTTAGTCTTATATTGTCCAGAAATCCAGTGACGAAGATATATTGTGGGAGCCGCAGATTGGCGGAACTTCTATCTACAATAAGTATTACTGCAGGGTTGGTGATAACCTATTTAACAGAAGTACACGGCCGACGTTAGGACGAGGCCTGTGCTTCCGGCTATTATACTACAGCCTGATATGTGCAATTGGCAGGGAGTGCCAAGTTGCACCTGTGTGTCAAGGTAACTAAGGCATCTGACGCGTTTAGTCAGAGACGCCAAGGGCGACGCTACGAACTGTCATTATTGAAGAACTTTGCTATTGACCATGCACGTCTATTCTGATGTTTACCTTTTTGAATGCCAAATGTATACCTATCGATGTCAGGTCAGCATGACCTTGTTACACTGACTGTTCCTGTTGATATTTATGTGTGTTCCCGTCAATAAATGTCTTGAAACATGCCTGCAGTGTCAAAGCATCCTTGATTACTGCATGTGAGAGTATGGGTTGCAGGATCTACATCTATACGAGCCTAAACACATTCGCGTCTTCATTCGCACCCACACTCAATTCATCATACGCTCGCACTACACATCTAACAACATGTATACTGTCTTGGGCCAGTGATCACCTCAACAAGAAAAAAAGACAGTTACAGCTGGGTGAGTACTTTACGACGATTACACTAAGTTGGAGATTTGTTTTGCAAGTTCCAACAGTGTAATTTCTCTACCGGAGAGGCGACTGTCGTACTGTGACGAAGTTGGTATTGACTGCTCTGTCGTATTTATAGTCGCTCTGCAGGAGAAAGGGGGCGAACGAATATTTGTATGTTGTTGTAAACCTAGGGACGGTTTGTATACTTGACGATGATTTCTTTTGAATCTGGCTCGTACATGTTCTTGCGGTAGGCGTAACAACTTCGCTCTTGGTGGTGTATCTGGTGACGAAGGTTGGTAAGGGCGCTTGGTAGCTATACGTATCTCGGTGTTGGTAGTGTCATCCATGCAATCTATGTCAGTTTCTTCTCGTTCCGTTATGTCAAGTTCTGATTCAACAGGTACCAAAGGTGTATCAATGATATTCTTGTTACTGTTTATATGTTCTGCTGGAGGGCTCCGACTATGATTTGTTGTGATGCTTCTCGTTGCTTGTAAAGGTCTCTCATCATCACTGTCCCAGCTAGAGTGTATAGGCTGGTGTTGACTTGAAGTTGACGGTGGTAACTGTCGACTCGTATGTTCTTCCGTAAGGCTCCTACTATGGGGGGTTATGTTGTTTCTCGTTGCTGGTTGCAAAGGCCTCTCGTCTTCGCTGTCCCACTTGGAATGTGTAGGCTGGTGTTGACTGGAAGCTGACGGTGGTAATCTCTGACTGCCATAGTATGTTTGACTTGTTATGGATGTATGGGGCTCTTCATCATGTACCGATAGTGGTGTACTACTATTCCTCTCGTGTAGACGATTATCTCTGTATATCAATCTCTCTCTTAGTTCTGCTAGTGGAATATCATCTTCGTCTTCTGAGTTTTCTCTGCAGCGAGTCAGGCGATGTATAGCATCTTGTAGCTGATCTGGAGTATTACGTTGTTCTTCGTTAGTGTTCTGCTCAACATCTGTGTCGTGTTCACTATGTGAAGTGCTTGTAAAATCATAGTAACTCAACGTGGCTATTCGTACTGGTCTGCTACTCTGTAAAGCTGGCGGTGCTGTGGGGCGGTGATTATCTTTCTTTATCTGTGCTGCGTGTGCTTTGGGGACTATGTTCTTTTCTTCATTCCATAATACATAATTTATAGGTGTTGTCTGTTCCAACACTTTATATCCGTCAAGCCATCGTGCATCAAATTTATTATCTCGAACGTTCTTCTTGTAATAAACTTTATCACCAACTTGAAATTGTTCTAATTTAGCTCTTTTATCATGCTGCTTCTGCCATTTCTTAAAAGCTTTCTGGGAGTTTCGATTAGCTATCTGGTGTGCTCTATAATTTTCTTGTAGTATACCTTCAATGGGATCCTCACCTTGATACTTCCTTTGGGGTTGCAGGAGATTGTCTAATGGGAAGGTAGGTTCACGTCCATATAGCATGTAGAACGGAGACAGTCCTGTCGTCTCGTTTATATTTACTCTTATCGCTTCCAGAGCTTGATTGATATATATATATCCCAATATTGTGCATTTCCTTGTATATATTTAGCAAGGATATCATGCAATGTAGCATGCATTCTCTCATTTCTTCCATTTGCCTGCGGTCTATAGAAACTGCTAGTCGTATGTTGAATATGCAAAGTCTGGAGTGTCTTCTTAAAAGGATTACCGACAAATTGTTTCCCGTTATCTGTGATTATTCTCTTAGGACAACCATGTCTTGGTACATATTCTTGTAGAAGGAACTCCGTCACTGTCGCCGACGTTATGTTCTTGAGAGGATAACTTTCAGCCCATACCGAATATTGATCGACAATGTGTAAGAGGTATGCATTTCCATACTGCGTAACAGGATATGGACCAGAAATGTCCATACTTATAACTTCCATAGGGAAATGAGATGGTTTCATTTCTTGTAAGGGAACTTTAGTTGGTCTCATGTTTCTTATTCTGCATATTTTGCAAGTACTAACATATTCAACTATGTCCTTGTACATTGACATCCAATAGTATCTTTTCTTGATAATGTCAATGGTTTTATCTCTTCCAACATGTCCATTATTGTCATGGAACTGCTCTAGTAATTGAGGTATTACTGACTGCGGAATTACTTTCTGTAGTCTCCCTTCTTGTTTCTCATCAATATGATATAGTATTTGATCATGTGGCAAGATTATAAACTGTTTACATGATGTAGGTTTCGTTTCTATTTGTTTAAGGATTTTGAGAATTTCGGGATCTTTTCTCTGCTCAGCATGTACATCAAATATGTCTACATCCGTTGTTTGCTGTGTGCCGGTATCTGTTGTGGCGGTGGTGTTTTCATCATTTATCCTATTGGAACTTATAATGTTGATCTCCTTTGCATTGTCATTGATATCAGTGAACGCATGTGGATCATCTTCATGTATAATACTAGGCTGAGACGTTCGAGAAAGGAGGTCTGCACATGTATTTTGAGTACCCGGAATGTATTCAATTTTTGTGTCATAGGATTGTAAGTTCATAGACCATATTTGTAACTTCTTTGGTTGCTCCTGCGTCTTAGTGAGCCAATTCACTAATGGTTGGTGGTCTGTTCTAATAGTAAGTTTGGTACCTCTGATATAAAAATCAAGTTTTTGTATCGCGTAATGTATGGCAAACGCTTCTTTTTCTGTTGTTGACCATCGTTTCTGTGTTTTAGAGAGGGCATGTGACACAAATGCTATAGGCATCTCATTAGGAATTTCTGGTATAATAGGTGTCTCATTTTCTTCTCTGGGTTGGACCAAACAAACGCCTATTGCTGTATCTGAAGCATCCGTATACAAGATCATTGGGCGAAATATATCTGGATGTGCGAGCAGTGGTATCTTTGTAAGTACTTCCTTAAGGTAATCGAAGGATTCTTGGCATTCTTTTATCCACTTGAATCTTGAATATTTCTTGGTAAGGGCAATGAGTGGTTCAGCGGCCTTTGAAAAGTTAATAACGTGGCGTCTGTAATACCTACAGCAACCAATATACGCTCGTACCTGCTTCACAGTTGTGGGGGCGGGCATTTTTCTTATTGCTTCTACTTTATCTGTGTCCTGGCGAATACCATCTTTGTTGACTATAAACCCTAAATATTTGGTTTCTGTTGTCAGGAACTCGAAATTTACTTAGTTTGAGTTTAACTTGGTGATGTCGGAGGCGATCAAAAACCTGTTCAACCTTCTTTAGATGGTCATTCACAGTACCTGATGTGTGAATAAGTACATCGTCTATATAAGCTAATGCAAAAGAATGCATTCCTTGTAGAACTTCGTCCATCAATGCCATATATGTCGCGGGACTTCCTTTCAAACCAAAAGGCATAACGTTCCATTTGTAACTACCCATGTGTGTACAAAATGTTGACTTTTCTTTCGCTGCTGGTGTCATAGGAATACACCAACATCCTGAGCGTGCATCCAATGTAGTGAAGTGTGTAGAATGTCCAAGTGTCGCCAAAATATCATCTATGCGTGGCAATGGATATGAAATCGTTTTTGTAATTCTGTTCAATGCTCGATAATCGCAACAGAATCTACTCGTTCCGTCTTTCTTAGAGACAATCACTATTGGGGACGACCATGCTGATCTCGATCTCTCTATAACTCCTGCATTCAACATGTCATTTATGGCTTTTTCCACTATTTCACGGTTTTTCAATGGAGTGTGGTATGGTTTCAAACTAATGGGTTCTTCTGTTGTAGTTTGAATGTCCATATGTACTGTGTTAGTTCTGCCTAACTCCATATCTGTTAGTGCGAACACATCCTGGTGTTTAGTAACGAACGTGGTGAGTTTGGATTTATGTTGATCATCCACTTTCAATGTGGCCAATAACTGTGACAACCGATCGGGTGTGTCATTTCGTCTGTAAGACTCATTATTTGTCCAAGGTGTTTTAACATACGTATTATGTTCTTCAGTTCTGTAGAAGTTCCTACTTCTGTCTTGTTCTCTCTTAGAATAATCAAAAGGTTTAAACCATCTGGACTCTTCTTTCTGACTAAATGATTTATTTGTATATCTCGCAGTGGGTTTCCGCCATGGAGTATGCTTTTTATATGTTCTATATACATTCCTTCTGCTCTGTCGTTTACTACGACCGTATTCAAAGGGATTTGAATATCTGAACTCGTATCCTTGATACAGTGGTTTGTTTGAGTATCTCGTATTGGGTTTCCACCATGGAGTATGCTCTTCCTCTGTATTATAAATATGACGTCTACTTTGTCGTTGACTACGACAGTATTCAAAGGGCTTTGCGGAAGTTGGTGGTATATGGTGGGTGACAAGATTGACATAATGAACTTGTCCTGTGCTATCACCTGGTCTTCTGTATATTCCATCCTGTGCTCTTCTTTGGATCACTTGATTAACTCTCCGTGCATAACTATAATATTCATCTTTCTTCGCACCTGCATTTATGTGTTCAGGTTCATTTCTGCAAGCTTTTTTATACAGTGTATCATCTTGCTTATTATGTTTCCTCTCTCCGTGTGTGGGCGTGACATGATTATTAGGTATATGTTTTGCGTCATTCATCGTATACCTTTGCAATGTTTGTTGACATCTTCTTCCCTTATTATTCCGCTGGTTATCAATTCTGTATCTGTCCACTATTCTGTTTGATTGGCCCATCTTCCTTGTTGCTCGTGTATAATGCCTAACTCCATATCTGTTAGTGAAGTGGTTAACATCTGTACTCTGCCAATGACTTTTTCTGCCTGGGGTATGACTTTGGGATATGCGTGGAACGGGGGAATAATGGTTTCGACTTTGACTAACTTCAGGTATCTTACTGTTCTTGGTAGCAGTTAAGGACGATCTTTGTACTTTAGCAACTATTGTACCTCTGTGTATCGTTGTAGCCTGTCCCGACGTGTTTATAATCATAACCGGGAAATCACGTGAGGATGAAACTTGTGCGATACCTTCTGTGACAAACATGAGGGGTTCATCATTTATATCCTCATTCTCCAAAGGTTCAATTTGTACCATCTGTCCTGGTTCAATATAATTAGAACACTTGATTCGTCCTCTGGCTATCACAAGTGTATTAGTCTGTACTGTGACTGGATGTCGTGAAACGTGTGTGTAAACCCACTTCTTTGTTAATATATATGCACAGCCAATCCATGTTCAACAGACTGGGACAGATTAAATTACACGAAATATACGCCATCTTGTTCCCGCAAGGTGGCGGCAGAAAGAATAAAATTAGGCGTAAGCCCTGTTTTTCGGAAATGGGTCATGGAAAGTACGAAAACGTCGGCAATAAAATGTACCAAACCGCCGAGAACCAATCACAAGGCTTCCTTACGCACAGGCAAGTTCCCTGCGGCTACCTATATAAACGGGCGCGTTTTATTCAAAATACACACACAAACACGAAGGCCAGCTAAAACGACAGACTGGGGAAGAGAAAGCTGTCACGACTGATTTATGCTTACCTGCATGAACGGGGCAGACTTGCTTCACTAAAGTCGAGTCCAAATCTGGTTTGTATTAATATTAGATGATTTATTCGTGTCATCCAACCTGAGGTCGTATGTTCGGATCAATCCAGCTGCCTGGAACTTCGCAGGAGCATAGTGGTTGTATCGGAGCTACTTCCTTAGTTCCCCTCAGTCTTGGGTGGGCTAAAGGAACGATCATCTGCGGGTGTGGTGTTCATTAAACTAAGGACAACAGAACTGTTTTAAGAGATGAGTACACATTAGTACCATTTCCGTCGGCAAGTGTGAGCATTTAACTGTCAATGAAGAAAAATTGATTTAGCGTAGTGAGAGATATGATTAACAGCACAGCTGATAAATTTTCTATAATTAATTAACAGCACAGCTGATATCTTTAATTTTGTTCCTATAATTGGAAGACTTGTAATATATATAAATATGTGTGTGTGTGTGTGTGTGTGTGTGTGTGTGCGTGCGTGCGTGCGTGCGTGCGTGTGTTTGTGTGTGTAAATCATATGTAAACTTACAAATCCATTACATTTCATCTTCCAACATCCCCCCTTAGCACAAGAGTAGATAGTGTATATACTTAATAAATAAGGAAATTGTATTTGAACGACTTGTCAATTTTTTATAATTGTTAAGTGAAATCTGTTTCCTTGTTTTTAATATCACAGTTTGTTACACAGCGGGGTGGCATTTTATGACTGTCTCCACTCTACTAATTTTTCGAGATCAGATCATTCACAGCCGTAACTAATTTGTGATACCAGTAGTTCTCTCATACACTGGGACTTCACCATTTTCCTGCAGAAATTCTATTTCTGTATTGTCAGTACTATGCTGATCCTAGATACAATAAAAACCTCACGCTACATCCACTGGCACTTGTCTCGTTCTTGTCATCAATTCCACATTTGTGACTTTGTCATACCATTTCAGTCCTAAGAAACAACATTGGAGATATAGACAATATATTTCAAGCGAACGAAAGAAGAAGAAGAATTTCAGTCCTTCTATTCTACACAAGCACCCGTTTATAAAAGTCTGTAGCTTTTTGGTTGTTGTTTTTGTTGTTCTCCATGTCTCAGAGCCATGCAATAGGACTGACTTCACATATGAGTTGAAGATTCTTATTTTCGTATTGGACTTGATTTCTCTTGTTCTCCATATGTTTCCTAATGCAATGAAAGCTTCTCTTACTTTTTGTATTCTTATTTTGATATCACTGTCTGTCCCTCCAACTCTGTCTATATTACTTCCAAGATATGTGTACGATTCTACGTCCTTTAGTGGTGTTTCTTCAAAATCAACCTTGTTATCATTTCTTGCATTTATTCTCATAATCTTTGTCTTGAAACTTCAGCAAGATGAACAGAAAAACACCTGTTACACTAATTTCAACAAAAGCAGCTGTAGTTGTTGCTGTTAATGAAATCTTAATAACAGGTGTTCTTTTTGTGTTTGTTCTTGCTGAAATTTTCATAACAGGTGTTCTTTTTTGTGTTTGTTCTTGCTGAAATCTTCATAACAGGTGTTCTTTCTGTGTTTTTTCTTGCTGAAATTTTCATTTCTTAACAGGTGTTCTTTCTGTGTTTGCTCTTGCTGAAATTTTCATAACAGGCCTTCTTTTAGTCGTTGCGCTGTCTAAAGTTTACGTAACAGGTGTTTGTTTTGTTGTTGCTCTCGCTGAAGTTGCAATTACAAGTGTGCTTTAGGTTGTTGATCTAAATAAAGTTTCCATAAAAGTTATTTGTATCGGTTTGTGTTTTTCTCTTTAAGCGCACTTTCTAGTCTGATCTCGCCTTGTGACCTGTTTGGCCGAACCTACCAGAAGTATATGGCTCTTCCGCCCTTTATCAAGATCAGTGGTAAAGTTTGGCCTAACCCAAACCGTTTTAATACCTGGGTTGCCAGATGAAAATTGTAAGAAAAAAAGCTTAACACCTTAACACAAACAAAAGCCAAAAAAGCCTAATACGTTCAAACCAAAAAAAAGTCAAACTATGTAAACAGATTATTTATTCTCACATCACAAGACAAGCTCCGGATCGAGGTCATTAATGACATTACCGCTGGAACCTTCGCCATTTACTTTTACACAAGTATAGTGCTTTAGCATTTTTGACGATGCAATGAAGTCCTTACAGCATGTATTCGAAAATAGAAGTTAGCCTCTGATTCTTACAATAGCGTCAGGCAGATTCATCTGCACTCTGTTTCTTGCTTTTATCTTAACTGGTGGTACAAGAGAGAATTCTCTCTCAACTACAGTATTACTCACTGGGGTTATTAGATACGTAAGAGCACTTGCTGCGAGCTATTTAAAAGCCTCATGTTGGAGTTCACCAATCCAAAACAGTTCACTGTCTGTGGGGAGTTCATCTTTAAATTGTGGTTCTTCTCTCCAATCAACAGAAATTACTTTTCTGTTTGCTCCCCTAATGTGATGATGTTGTTTTCTGCAATGTGCATAAAAGGTAACAGGGGGCTTTGAAGCCTTGTTCAAAATTATCACAGGGCTCTTGCAAATATAAACATTTAGCCTTGACATTTTCTATTTCTTCATGCGCATCAACGCCAATGCCCAGCTGTATGAACCTATCCTATTCAGCTAAGAACTTAACACCAAAATGAACTTGATGAATGCTTTTTTTCTGTCCAATGACATCACACATTCTCATCCGATGACTGCTGGTGCAAGAATATTTCTTGGTAAAGCCTGAGTGGGTCAGCTTTGTTTTGCTGAAACAGAACATTTAATATTTCAAACTCTTGCACAACAGGCGTAGCAAACACAAGTACAGGTAGTTTTTGTGGTCTGACATAATTTCCTTTAAAATCCGAGCTCAGCAGAAGTGAAATAAGCCTTCAGCTCATCCTAGCTCATCAAAATATTAAACATAACCTTTTCTCGTACGAGCCACCCAGTAGATGATGTGTTTTTCAAATGGGAGAGGAGCAAGTCAAGCAGGTTCAGATTCTGTAGCTGTTTTCATAACGCAAAACAATTCTTTATACGATTGCCGTCTCAACTCACTATGGTGAAACAAGTGAGGTATTTCTGACAATTAAAATCCAATATGCGAAGGTAGTGTGGAAACTGCATGTTGAATGCAAAAAGCCAATGAATAGCAGAAACATTTCAGTTGCACACAGAGAGAAGACATCTTTTAATCTGACCACACTGAGTTATTACAACCAACCATGGTTTACGCACTATCCGATGCAAAACTGATGCAGTTTGTCAGATTCTTGTCACTTTCGTGGCTATACTGCCACAAACACATACCTTCCCCGTTCACAGACAGATATAAAAATGCTAATCAGTAGGCCATTTTGTATAAGGGGATTGAAACGGTAGCCTAAATGTCTATATGGCCGTAGATAATGGGTTGCAATTTATATTAACTTCCTTCATTATGTTTTGTATTTCTTTGATATAATTAAATAAATGCATATTTATTTCAGTGCAAGCAATTTTATCATGTAAAACATAAAAAGCCAACAAAAAAAAAAATTCTTTGGCGCCAACCAATTGTTTTAAAATGCCACACGGGACCCAAAGACGCAGCAATACAGAATGCAGTCAGCGACACAAAAAAAAAAACCCAAAAAGCAAATGAATTTTTTGACGCCAACAAATGTTTAAAAGAAGGCAGAAAAACGTCAAAACGCTATTCGATTTTTTTTTCACGCCAAGCAATTAAAAAAACAACTTCCAGATTTGTGGAAATTGGCGTCAAAAAATCCAAATTGACAATCCTGTGAAATTGGTACATCCCGCAACTAACTGTTGAGTCAAAGGGAGGAAGCATGAGATCATCAAGCCGAGATCTAATTAATTTAAACTCAAGTGGTCCAGAAAGAAAAAAAAAAAGAGAGAAAATACTAATTGCGATGTAAAAATCTAATGAGGGTGGGCAAACCCACAATAACAAGGCAGACAACTAAGGAAATTGATGATTAACAAAATATTGTTTAAATTCTGCACAAAACTCACAAACTGCACAAGGAGGAGGGGGGGAACATAAATATAAATGCAGGAAAGAAAATTAGACAAGAATTTAAGAAGAAATGGTCTTTTAGATTTAAAGGCAGACGATATATAGCCACAAATATTCAACTATGCTAATTTTTGAGACAACGTAAACTATTGAGTAGTACACACAATGTTATTAATGAAATAGTATTAAAAAAAACAAAGCAGATATGATATTAGCAAACCATTTCAACTCTGTCGCCCTATTAATGCACTCACCATTAGCTAGATCTCTAAACAGACAAAAGGCTCTTGACGAAATAAAAAAGGGCATACAGCTTTTAACTGTTTCCTATCAACTACGTGTAGCAAAAACGCTAAAAACACGTTTAGCAGATCTCTGGACACGTGATGCACTATCAGCAGTCGTCGCTGAGTGTCACACACGGAATAAAGTAATGCCCAACCTGCTGATCATAGCAATTACAATCATTATATAACATGCGGAATTCATCCGTTCTATGAAAAATACTATTACACCATTTGTTATCTAGGTTGTGTTTTCCCTGCCCATCAACAGTGTGCTGTCTACAGTGTTGCCACTCCACATTTTCATATTAAAACAAAAAAAAAAAGATCACACGTCCAAGTGTGCCGTATGGTCAAGAAAATATGAACCTAACACTATATTCCCAATATGCCTCAATGGACATATAATAGATAAAAAGTTACTAAAACCAAAACTTTGTAGCATCACGCTTCAGTCTTCATATATGTAAATGGGTGCTTGATTCTGCTCTTGTGCTAATGGAAGACAAAGGCCACAAGAAATGGAATCTGTCACGACACGTCATAAGAGACCTAATGTATTGACTTCTCTAACATTTCACCACCCCTACGGCAGTTTCTATTATGGGGCTATACTTACCTCTAAGGAACGTGTTTTTAAAAAAAAACATGATTGTGATCTGTCTTTGGGAGACCCATGGGGAATTTATGTTTTCGAGATATAGTTTGTAACTTGTAAGTGGCAGACCTAAATTATTCAGAAAAGCACAGATGGCAACAACCACTCACTTCTCCCCATCTCTAAAATATAACAACATAGATTTTGAATTTGAATAATCTCCGGGAAATTTAGAGGTATTTAATTCAAAACTGACAGAAATGATTTAAAAGAAATTTTTTTAATTTACAAACATGAATTCCTCCAAAACATGCCACCATGTTAGCTTAGCGAGAGCCATTACTGCTGGATACAAATGTGCATATTAAAAGTAAACACATTAAAACCAAGAGCGAAGAGCATAATATATGACATGAAAAAAGTGAACACTATAATAATTAATAGTCTACATGAAAGTTAAAAAATCAGTTACCAAGATGCTGACGGAGTTAAACTTACTTCTGCTTTTTTCGGTGTTTTGTCAACTTGTCTTTTGTGAAAATTGTCACGGGATTGCCTCCCCTTGCTTTGCAGTAGTGGTCCACTATTGGTCACTACGCAAGCGTATCTAAAAGTAGGTCGTCCAAGGTATCTATCTTCGCGCAAGATTACTCTTGGCAAAGATGTAAAGAGAAGATGAATGGCGTTTCTACCTTATGGAAGCCTTCACAAGATATTCCCAGAAGTCAAGAACAAACGCTGCTTAAGGGCTGAGAAAATTTGTTAACTTATTATCTGGCCCGTCGCCTTTTGTGAAGGGTTTATGCAATGGTTCTGGCCCGTCAAGCCCCCAGTTGGAGTAATCCAACGAATGCCCTCTTATAAGTAATGGCTATATATATATATATATATATATATATATATATATATATATATATATATATATATATATATATATATATATATATATATATATATATATATATATATATAATAAGTTCAGCATTTAATTATGATACCAATTCTTTTATTATAATTATTCTTTTTACTTTTGCTTATCAAGAAAGACTGGCTCATACGTTTGCTTTCGTACATATAAACTGGATCAACAATTATTGTTTAGTGTAAAATAACATACAACAAATTTAATAGTCAATTAGTTCAACAAGTTAAAATAAGGATTAAATAGGGTGAAAGTTATATTAAATTTTTCCTCATTGAGGTTTTGGTAGGGCGTTAATATTGTCCTTTTATGTAGCCTGTTACACACAACTTAGCTCCAGATGAGTCCTGCATCTGTGGTTTCCGTCACTTCTTTTTGGTGATGAGTACACTTCTCCACATAATTCGTCCACTGTAGGCGGTTGCTGGTGATACTCTTCTCTCACACTAGTGGCGTAGGAACTTCAGTAATTAAGTCTCATGTCTGGAAACCACGAACTGTGACAAATAGACAAAAACAAATGCCTTCTGCTGAGTACATTTGTTCTCCGCAAACTAACAGGCCCATTTTCATGCGCTTCACCCACTAATGTTAACCTCTCAGAAGAATTAAATTCTCGAGCACACAATGTAACTCAGGGAATATGATGAAAATTCACCAATATCCTTCTGGGTGTCAACTGGGAAATTGCGTCTGGAGTGCATGAATAATGATTTGCCTGAATTACAATTAAAAAAGTATATAAATCTCACAAAATGATTCTATTCACTTTAGCCACCTGTGATGTAATTATCACTCATTACTCGTCGCTACTCTCGTCGGGTTTCCCGCACGACTAGTCAAAAACAATCACCAGCTCTATAGTGGTTCATGAATATACTATTTTCAAATGTTGAGGTTGCCAGCCTCATTTATAACCACTTAGCAAGAAACCTGTAGAATTTGCCTTAGTAAATAAATTGTTTACACTTACCCCAAAATTTTGGGAATACACACTTCTCCTGGCATAGATTAGAATGGACCCACAACCCTTTAGTTAGATGCTGTTCGAATCACTTAGGTCTGAAAATATAAGTTAATTCCTCTGACGGCTGGTGTTCTGCGAATTCCTGGCCTGGGAAAACTGTTGGTATAATTCCTCTTATGACTGGGTCTGGGAAATATGAGTTAATTCCTCTGACGGCTGGTGTTCTATGAATCCTGCCTGGGAAAACTTTTGTTAAAATTCCTCTCTGACTCTTTGTGATAAAATTCCCAAGTTTCCAGTCTTGTATTAAAATGGTGGGTTTACCTTGTACTTGTGAATTCCGATCTGGTACTTATAGTTGTGGAATTGTAAGTCCTATCCTCTTTCCTCTGGCTTTTTTTCGGAGGTGCTTCGTTAACGTTGCGATGCAGTTTGTCTGTTCTGTGTCTGATTTCTACAGTATATCTCGCAATCGGGAGTTTCAAATCCCGGCTGTGTTTCCTGCCGAATGTTCCAATCAATTCATTGTAGCTTTTTGCGAACCAATCAAATCTATCTAGCACTGTTTGGGTGGGGAAGTTTATCATTACTCATCCCACGCGTATTTGAGAATATTAAATTTAATATACACGCGTGGCCTCTTACAACATTGATGTCAAATCGTTACATAATACTTCCGGTGCACCTCTGTCTATCACAATATTGTGACGGTATTTTCCTGTCGTAATGTTTTCCGCCCAGATGTCTGTCCCGACAGATTATTTAATTATCCCCTGTATCTACGTGCCTCCGCCAGACAGATGTCTGGTCAGACAGTGTTGTCTTCTTTCATCGTACGCACAATGCAAGCTTGTTTCAACATGATCAACAACTTTCCAATGGGGTCAGACGTTGGACCGACACGTTTCCACAGGTGGTCATATGGATTCAACGAGATAAGCGGGTGACCGGTCTGACTGGGTATTGTTACGATAATACCACAGTTCAGCTGGTGGAACGTAAATAAGTCTAAGTAGTGGTAAACAATAAGATACGCATTACTCTCGTAGCAAATACTGCCATAGGGGAGTGGCGTGTTAGAGACTTCGAATGCTTTGTCCAGCATAAAGAGTAAAATAGTGAAAATAACGAATGAAAAGGCATGATTTATGCCAAATAAAAGCGATGAGTGAGAAAAATGAAGAAAAAGAAAGGATACCGCCGGAGGGTTGAAGATGTGAGAGATCACACAAAAGAGCATGTTCTGACGTTTTGTCACAAAAATATTCTTCATTAACATATGTTGGTGAGATGGGCTAATCTCACGTGTGGGCAGGTTGCGCTTTGAAATGTTATCGCTTTATTATGAATCAGTCGATTTCGAAACTGACCACTGTGACGTATAATGGAAATCTAGCCTACAGCATCCGACAGCCTTTCCTTTCCCGTTAGCGTCCTAGGATTCGCTAACAAAGTCACGCATTTCTCTGCCTATCTAACTCACCTTTTAATCCACGCCTCTTTTTACTTGACCATAACAAACGAGTTTGTTTACCTACTTTCGCAACCTGTTATTCATAGCAGGGGGCGAACCACGTTTGTTTACGTGAGTTTCTCGCGCGAGCGATCTGTCAATCATTAGACACCAGACAGATGCACGTGGAAATAACGGACCTCTTTTGAAGTAGCCGCACAGGCTAAAACAAATTCCCCGAGAATCCTTTGATGTTCGTACATACAGGGAAAAGATGATCTTCAGAAACAGGGAAAATCTACAGAATCCCGTTACACGGGTTAAGCCTCTGGGTAATATATAAATTTGTGCTTAAGCGTATTAAAGTGTTGAAAGTTGTATCATCTTAAATTCACTGTGATTTTTCTAGGTGTTAGAACTAGTGAAATAAATAACGCGTAGCAATTTGTGTACCAGTTGTGCAGTTAATGATAGTTTTACCACCCGCTTGTCACACAGAAAGATACGGTTTAACTGACTGAATTAAAATGCTAGGTGACTGATAATTGACAGAATAGAATTCACGTTATATTTCATTGTGTGTAATTTGGAAGTGACTGTTGTTTAAATATCATACTTCTTCTTCTTCTTCTTCGTTCGCCCTGAAAAGGACGGTGGTTGCGTTGTGTCTGTTTACAACGTAGCTGTGATATCTGCACCTTTCGGTCGACACATCCGACTTCTGCACGGCATTTTTTAGGACCGGGTTTGCCTTCCCATTTCGATCCACACTCGCTCAGCCAGCCTGCACAGCTGCAGACTGTTTCCAGGACCACCACGTGGAGGTGGAGTGCGGTCTTGCTAAATATCATACGACTTATTAAACCGACGCCGACCCTCTAATAACTACTTAGCGACAGGCGATATTTGTTAAAGTGCGCGTATGGATAACTAAACGATAACTAGCCCGATAGGAATAGGCAAGAGACAACGTGTGCTTATATGTAGATATTTTATTAGCAGAAATGTTTCATAATGTTCCTCTATCCTTAGGCAAGACCTGATCGACGGCGACCAGTGGTTTTTTTATTAGGCTTTATTTGGTCTTTATTTTGGTCCTTTGTGGTCTATGTTGGCCTTTTCTCCATTTACTGATTGAATTAAAGTGGTCTTCGTCTGGCTTACGCGTCTCCAAGTTCAGTTGTGAAAAGGACCGGCCACAGAGACTAACTGACATTTTAATAGTAAATTAACTGGACTATAAACACCAGACATTATTTATGCAATTTTATCAGCCCACTGGGGTGTAAAAGATATAACATTTTCCCAGACATTTGACAGTCGTTTTCATCGGATTTATCCAGCAAGTTACGCTGTTTCAAAATCGGCACTCACCACAGAGACAGCCGATAGGATTTACCACCATGATCAATTAACAATAATTAACAGTTTAGCAATCAGATGTTTTCCTATTGTTTACGGTGAACACCAGATCTCAGAGAGTCTCGGCACTAACTATTCAAGGAGACATTGTTTATCCATGAAATCAACCACCAAATTAGGCGTTCCCCTTATAAAATTTAATTATTGCAAAGGAGGGACTAAGGCCCAATTTGGAGGATAATTACTCTGGACCTTATATTCATATTCGTGGATTTTTACGTCCAACAGATTGTTTCACCAAGAATAGGGTAAGAAGCGAGATTGTGTGGCCACGTCTGACTGAGAGAGAGAGAGTGAAATATTTTCTTTAGTACAGGAAACATTGTATCGACTGCACTCTGTTTGACTATTGTTTAATTTTTATTGGATAACGGTTAGTGGGAACTGTGTTCTTTCTTTACTGTCTATACTGTAACCTAGTGCTAAACCTTCAACCTTTGGGGTTATTAACTTTTTGGGTTCTTATCTTCTCAATGAGGGGAGGGCATAAGTATTCTGTTATTTTTCTATGCATGTAATACTTATTTTATTTGATCTTTCTCTTTTAGATATTCGATGTTGTAAAGATTAATGATAATAAACAACAAAAGAACTAAACTTTGTGTGTGTTGGTCAGACCCATACCCAAATTTACCATAGTTTTCACATTTGTGTGTCTTGTTGTCATATAGCTGTGTGTGTGTGAGTGTTTAGGTAACTTATGTTTCTCAATATAGGGAGGTGCAAGATTGTCTTATACTAAATTATAGTCGTATAGATAGTCTGCACTAGAGAAACTATTCAGTCCAGAGACAGATCTTCTCCTTAAACTATTCACTCGTGAAAATCTATTTTCTTACACCTTTACTTCTCACGTATTATTACCATCCCCTATACTCAGGCGGGACCTTACATAACTTTAAAACCTATCTAAGCACGACAATCACATCCAAGATTTTTTGTCTATTTTTCACAAGATTAACTTGGGGAAGAAACTTGTCCCACATGTTGATCATACCATCTCTACGTCAAAAGTTGACTTTGTTGGAACTCCAACTTTTTTTTCTCTCTTGCCTTCATGGTGCATACATTCTGCATGGCTCCTGGTTATTTCTTCACGTTATCTTCTCACTTTCAGTACGGCCTCTTCGGCAGACCCAATGCTCGTTTGCCATCAACTTGTTGTTTCTACTGTGGTGTTCAACAAATGTATCTCTTCACTTGTATACATGCGTTATTTCTGTCATTTTAATTTTTTTTTATTAATTCTCTTTTCGTTCGTGTTTTTTCCAGGGCTACTTTATTTGTTTTCTTTTCAATCCATGAGATGAATAGTGTCCCTTCTTTTCAATTTATTCTAAACTTCCGATTTGACCTCTTTTCCTTCTTGTTAACTATCATTTTTTCTTTCCTTTACTTTCTCGATGTTAATGCCTAGTCCACGTTTATGACGTATGTTGTTTACCTGGTTACTAGTTCTTGTAATTCTTGCTGACTTTCAGCTAAATAAAAACACTGTATTATCTATACATCTAAGATTCTTAATTGTTCTTCTACTGATGTTTAGTGCTGAAATATGTAACAGTGTTTACGGTGCATGCATAAAACCAGACTAGAGGCCATATTTTGGTTCGTTCTTCGCCTTCTTTAACTTGTTTAAGACCACTCAAAAATGCTGGTAGCTCAAAGCCGATCACAGCAAAGCCTGCATGTTTATTTTTCATAAGGTTATCTTGGGTAAAAGAAACTCACTATGCACATGCTGATCCTGTCATCTTGACGTGACAGGTTGACTTTGCTTAAATATTCTCTGGCGGAGCAAAGTGAACGGTACTGGTGGTCAAGCAGGTCAAAGTTGTGTACCTCAATTTCTGAGGGATACTGTACAACATGTGAAATTATTTATAGCCTTTCTTTTATAGTCCCTGCTGCAGTATATTTAGTAAGTCGGTTACAGCTTTGTGAGGATGTTTCTTCTAATAAGGGAAATCGAATGCATATTGAAATACGTCTCTTTCAGAAATTCGACAATACGAATCGTGAAAAGAAACTTGACATTTTTATTAGGGGAAAACGACAAACGAAAAACATTTGTTTCACTTTTTAAATATGATAAAAAACATAGAATCTATTTTTTTTTTCTTCATTGATATAAGAGGATAAACATAGGAGTGGTAACACTGGTTGTCATTGTTGTCTTACTTTCCCTCACGTGCCAGTCCACCGTGTTGACTCGCGACGTCTACGTCACTGTAAACAAGTCACGTGAATAACAGCATGGGACCAGTGTTATGTTTCTAATTTTAGCAACCGCATGTCTTCATTGATTCGTTAATGCTTTGAAGGCTCTGGGTGGTAATGGGTAACATCATGATAACAAGCTGTGTCCTGGGAGAGACGGACTTCTTCACAGTGGCGTATTGAGAAGGGGGGTTGGAGTGGAAGGGGGCCAGTCCGCCACAAGTGACAAACAGGAGGGGGCACCATCGGACACTATTATGACAGTGCAGTACTGTTTAAAGATCTACTTGCATGACATAATTGTGCGTGTTATAAGGGAGGGAAGCGGTAAAGGGTGTGCCAAAGGAAGGATCCGCCCCTGGTGCTAAGTACTGTATGCCCGTGTATGCACGCCCCTGCTTCGTTATAATGCACCATCAAAGTAAATAGGACATTTTGAAAAGTCAATAGGTTCAAATACATGGACACGTAAAAAGATCGATGGAAGATGCGTCACAGAGGTGAATGTAGAATAAACAACTCAGGCAATAGCAGCCTTCCTTAAAATGAAAAGTCCTTTTCCCCATAAACCCTTGTCAATGAAAGTGAGGGAAATTCTGACATACGAAAGTAAGTCGTGTACAACCTGTTAAAAAATTTTAAGAACTCCTTGGACCCCACTGAGATGAAGTTTCACAGAAGACTATACAATAGACAACTAAATAGCGTAATTAGGATGTCCTGAAAGAAGCCAAAGAAGCATATTGCGCAATTTGAAGAAAACAATTCACTTTCGTAGGCATATAACGAGAAAAGAAAAGCTGAAATATATATTGTGACATCAGGAAAGATTACACAGCGACAACGAGAGAATATACTGGACAGTTTATTGTCGAGACATGAAAACAAAATCAGCAACAGAAATGAAAAGCAGCATTGGGGACAAGAAGTTGTGGTGATACATGATCACCAACGCCACCTGGCTCAGTACATGAACACATTTTAAAAGTTCTTGTTTCATGAAATATATCTCCTTACTTGTGGAAGTATGGTGATAATTACTGAGAATTAGTTGGGCTTTGCACCAAAGATGCAGCAAAAAGAACCCGATAAAAGAGTCTGCTCCTTTGTTCTTCAATCTCCTTTTATGCTCCTTAATGAGCATTGGGTCTCAACCCCAGTTAAATCCCGTACAGACAGCCTGAGCTAAAGGACGTCGTGTGTTCTTTTTTGCAGTGATTGTCTATGTAGCAAATTACACTGACTAACAAAAAAAAACTTTTTTTTTCTTTCTCTAACATTTCTATGTTTTTCTGGTCAATTTTAATGCGCTGTTTTTAAATCTGCAAACCGTTTTTCTCTATCAGGTCGGGATCTCTAGAAATACGCAATTGAAGTTTTTTAACAAGGCATAAAGTATTATAACATCATTCATACAAGAAGTGTAACAGTTATGTAGGCTTGAATTTCTTTGCAGTCGACTTTCGTCGGTGAATGGCATGTGGTACATCGCGATGAAGCATCCAACAATAATCGGCAAGCATGGTCACACTCCACCGTCCTTGATAGCGTGATTCCATTACGGCGATATCTTGATGGAATCGTTCTCCATGTTCATCGCTGACTTCGCCAAGTTTGTCAGGGAAAAAGTCAAGATGCGAATCAAGCAAATGGATTTTGAGGGACATGTTACAGCCCATAATTCTGTATGCATCTATGCACTGCTTAACAATATGCATATAGTCGACAGATTTGTGATTTCACAGAAAGTTATCGACGATCGATTTGAATGCCATCCATGCGCGAAGTTCACTACCATGTAACAAGTTCTCGAATTGTTTGTCTGCAATAACTTTCCTAATCTGAGGTCCTACAAAGATACCTTCCTTTATCTTTGCATCGCTAACTTGCGGAAACTTTTCTCGAAGATAAGTGAAAGCTTTGCTCGTTTTATCTAACGCTTTTACGAAATTCTTCATGAGCCCCAACTTTATATGTAACGGTGGTAAAATGATGCCGTCTTTGTTAACTAATGGCTCATGTATTACATTTTTATGCCAGAGCTGCATACGATCCCTGATAGGCCACACCTTTCTTGCATAATGTTCCTGTCTGTTGCGGCTGTCCCATTCACATAGGAAGCAACAAAATTTAGTATACCCAGTCTGCATGCCCGTGAGAATTGCAATGACCTTTAGGTCTCCACAAATCCGCCATTGGTAGTCATTGTACTTTATTTTTGCCAAAAGTATAGCCATATTGTCATAAGTTTCTTTCATATGAACAGAGTAGGCGACTGGAATTGATGAAAATAAATTTCCGTTATGCAATAACACGGCTTTTAGACTAGTCTTGGAAGAGTCGATGAAAAGTCGCCATTCGTTGACTATGTGCTCACGACCGAGGTGCACCATTAGACCGTTTACATCTTTGCAATAGCAAATGCCATCATCCATCTCAAAGTATTGAACAAGTTCTCTGTGTCTATGACGAAATTTAGATATCGGAGTATTGGGCGCTAAAAGATTCCATTCTTTGAGTCGCGAACCGAGTAATTCCGCTTGTCCTTTGGTAAGAGCGAGATCACGTATTAGATCTGAAAGTTCTGAATGGTTAATTAAGTGAACACCATCATTCACCGGTATATAATCCGAGTCAGAATTAGTTTGTAAAGCAGGTAAACTATCACTTTCTGATGGTTCATTCACGTTCAACGGATATTGTTATGGTGGAACTGGGATCGGACACGTGATTGGATCATGAGGCACTGGTTTCGATACCGATTCTACAACTTCTAGAAGCCATATTTCGCTCAGAATTATTTCAAAATACAGTAACTATTTGAAAAATAGCGTAACATATGTCATGCATCTTTTAGCAGTATAAAAAGTAGAATTATTTTGCATTTTATTAATTTTTAATAAGTTATATAGTAAAAATGAAACGGAGCAAATAACGGTTTCCCAAAAAATATATTTATTCACAAATATCTTAAGAACCCGACGTGATAGAGATAAACGGATTTCAGATTTGAAATCAGCGCAAGAAACTGACCTAAGAACACTTATTCTTATATAAGAAAGAAAAATGTTGTTTGTCAGTGTTATTTTATGGGGGAAAAATTGCTAGTTCCACGCACAACATGAAGATGTTACAGACTTTCACAAGTGGGCGGACTACCATCATATGATCACTTGTCTCCGCTCATCCACCATCTTGGTCTACCTTGTTCACCATAATTGTCTGTTATAATTAGGGTATTTCATGTTATTGTACATGTATCAGTTCTAGTGAGCCCTTATAAGAGGATTAAGGTTCGTTAATCTTCAGCTTTTCAAACAACATAAGGACCATTAACAACACAAATACAGTAATCCTGTTTATTTTCTGCCTGTCGAAATTAGCGTTTCATCTTTCTGTGTTTGTTGTAGGATTTATTTGCATCACCAAAATCGCACACGAAAGATCTATCTTTCTTTGTTTTGTTTTTTTTGTTTTTTTTAAACTAATTTCGAGATATCGGTCCACACTTAAGATTTAAAAAGTCAGAGGAGAATTAGTGAATGCTTTTTTTTTTCATTCCAACGTTTTCTCCTCCTAATTCCTTCCATTACTTCTTTAATTTTGTTACATCGTGTAAATGTATTCCATATACCCTTTCTCTCCGTCTTTATGTCTTCATGACTTATTTTTCGTGCGTAATATGTGTATTGATTTATGTTTAAAATGCACTTTTAATTCATTCCCTCATTGCATGCTGTAACATAAATTCTTAAATTCCTTGTTTTATTTTGCTCTTTAACGTTTTGGTTCACTTTAATCTCTTCTTCGTTTCTTTGCAAGTCTTTCAGTTGGCTTCCTTTTAATGGGTCACTAATGTCATTCAGGCAAGTAGGTTCAGTGTTGCCACTCTTATAATAGATATTCCTACAGAAATGTCTACTTGCCATGTTCGTTACTACTCACAAATTTGATTTTTCTTGACAATTTTCAGATGTCATATTGATATGTTAGAAGCTTATATGTTTGAAATTTCTAGAAAAAGAGTGTTCAGATGTCATGTTGACATTTTACTAGTTACTACTCACAAATTTGATACTAGAAACAAATGTTCAGATGCTATGTTGACATATATTGTCATGTGCAAGTTTCCAGTTGTTGGAATCAAATACTTAGTTATGCTGCCAAGGGAAGTAAACTTTATCACAAAACTGCGTGCTACCATCCCCCCTCCCGCACCCCCCTCCCCGCGATCCGTGGGGTATCCGAGGAGACAAGTTTAGAGTAATAGCAGGGTTTCTTCTTGTAATAAAAAAAACTCCTAACGTGAAACTGTGCATGGGCCTGCCAACTTCACCAAGTAAAACACATTGTCACTGAAACCCTCACGGCACGAGCATAGATGCTGTCAAACAGGCTTCTTGTAAAAGGGGGGGGGGGGAGGGAGGGTGAAGGGCGAATGGCAAATAATGAGCAATGTACATTGAAGGGACAAAGGAGAAGAAATAAAAATGAAACCCACCCAAATACATTTAGTACCAGGACCTAATTCTGCAATAAAGAGATCAGCGACCATCACGCGCTAAAGAATTGTGTATTCATTCATTGAATGCCACTAGGTCAGCGACAGTCACGTGCTGAATCATGTGTTGTCACGAGGTCAAAAATTACGTACTTTACGACCCATTCACTCAATAACTCGAGGCATTTCTATTATGTGGCTCTGAAACATGGACAACAACAAAAATGTTACAGGCTTTCACAAATAGGTGGAGCGACAAGGTCACAGATGTGGACCTGATGACAAGTATCAGACAAGCAGCAGTGGAACAAAAGATGACAAGTATCAGTGGAACAAGAGATGACAAGTATCAGTGGAACAAGAGATGACAAGTATCAGTGGAAGAAGAGATGACAAGTATCAGTGGAACAAGAGATGGCAAGTATCAGTGGAACAAGAGATGACAAGTATCAGACAAGCTGCAGTGGAACAAGAGATGACAAGTATCAGTGGAACAAGAGATGACAAGTATCAGTGGAACAAGAGATGACAAATATCAGTGGAACAAGAGATGACAAGTATCAGTGGAACAAGAGATGACAAGTATCAGTGGAACAACAGATGACAAGTATCAGACAAGCAACAGTGGAACAAGAGATGACAAGTATCAGTGGAACAAGAGATGACAAGTATCATTGGAACAAGAGATGACAAGCAGCAGTGGAACAAGAGATGACAAGTAACAGTGGAACAAGAGATGACAAGTATCAGTGGAACAAGAGATGACAAGTATCAGTGGAATAAGAAATGACAAGTATCAGTGGAACAAGAGGAAAAAGTCTGCTCCTTTGTTCTTCAATCTCCTTTTATGCTCCTTAATGAGCATTGGGTCTCAACCCCAGTTAAATCCCGTACAGACAGCCTGAGCTAAAGTATCAGTGGAACAAGAGATGACAAATATCAGACAAGCAGCAGTGGAACAAGAGATGACAAGTATCAGACAAGCAGCAGTGGAACAAGAGATGACAAGTATCAGACAAGCAGCAGTGGAACAAGAGATGTGACGACGCTGGCAACAGACAAGACACACATTGAGGAAACATGTTGATGTTAACATTACAAGGCAGTTATTGTTCTGGAATCTCCAGGGAAAGAGAAGAAGAATTACATCAAAAACACATGGAGACAAAAGCTGGAGACAGAAATGACAATAGGGAAGACATTGAAGGACCTTGAGCGACAGGAGGGCGTGGCATGTGTTTGTTGAACGCTTATGCTCCTTGGGGAGCTAAAGGGTATTGATTGATTGATTTCCCGACAGGCGTTAGTAATTATGTCTTTCCATTTCCAATGGCACGTAGTGTCTTGAATCAACTGTGTCTTCATTCTCTTCACATGTCATGTGATAATATTACGTGGTATTTTGTTTGTTTGTTTGTTTGTTTTTTTCTAATATCTTCCTCTTCTTGAGCTGAATTTACCGGCTGTTAACAGATACTCTTTCTCTTGTAATGATATGTCTAAAGAACTTTGTCTGTCTTATAGTGCTGATTAACTGGTTCCCCGCTAAGAGATTAGTTGGTAAATTTGTGCAAACCTATTAAACGAAATTGTGGATATGACATGAGTTCAGAAAAATCAAAGCAGTCCGTTTTCTGGAATTCCCAAAATAAGAGAAATAGCGAAACCTAAAAAATATACAGAAATGGGAATTAGATATTCACGTGAAAGGGGGATAAACAAGAATGGAAAGACTTGTAGCGGATAACACAATGTAGGAAGGTTTGGCGTGTATTTGTTGAAGGTTTGTATGGAAATTGTGGCAGAGTAGACTTTGCCTGACTACAATAGAAAGAAAATTTAATGTACAGGTAAGAGAATAAGACGTTGATAAACTAATAAAATAAAAGATTAAAAATTCACCGCGATTAGATACTCATTTAGTTATGCAATTGAAATTAAAATTTACAAAAGCGGCTAGGTCAGTTCGTACTATTAGTACGTTCTTCTTCTTCTGCGATCAGTTTGTATTCATGAAAAATCTGCAGGTCTGTCGCCAAGACGAAGTCCACAGTCTTTTCCAGGCCAGCGCGGCAGCCTCATAGTCCCTACCTGATCTCGGAACTTTCTGCCCAGGTCAGGCGTCGTGGACCATTGTGGGCTGGGCAGTTCTGGAGAATGTGTGCAGGGGGTCTGGATTCCGGTTCCTCGTGGACATTCATTAGTGTGAGATATCCTGAGGCAGGAGAGGTGGCCTTGTAATCTGCAGTGGCTAGTTCTCAGACGGGTGCAGGTTATGTGAAGCGATGATATAAGTGACGGGACGTGAAACGGAATAAGATCTGATATACGTTGATCACACAGAGTATAGTTTCACCCTGCGGAACTTGCAGATAATACTCATTGAGTGAAGTAGGTTGCAGAATTGTTACCTAAAGTGAGCTGATGCTGCAGACTGCAGATTTATTAATTGATAAGAGATAATGAGAACCTTCGTAGTATTTCATTTTTACCTAGAAAAGAGCAGTAATGTTTATAAGAGATTTTTATGAAAAACTTAGGACAGTGGTTCTCAAGCAGCAATACCTTGAGTACCAGTAGAACGTTTAAAAAAATTATTTTAAAACTCATTCCCTGCTGCAAACTGTGCACAGGAAGTAAAGGTACGTGTGAAATATAGTAGCAATTAACTGGGATCTCAATTTAAAACTCCTGTGACAGGCAGGTCTACCATAATATGCATATTACCCCAAAAGAAAATATTGATGCTGATCAATACTCAAGATAACATTATTGTACAGACTGTATATAGCATGTTTTAACGCTTTGACATTTATTATTTCTTCAATGGAAGAAAATTTTTATCTTCTTTATAGTAAACATATATAACCATATTGATTTTTATCAATGACTTAGCAAGTGCGGTTTAAAAGTGAATTGTGTGTTTGCATCTAAGTAGGAAATAATACTACCATTCATGCATCACGACGTTGCCAAGCAACATTATACATGTATCAGCATTTTTTCTCCGGAAGAATGCAACTCCTGGGTTTACATTGACTTACTTAGTCGTTCTTCTTCTACCCTGAGGTGTACATTGACTTACTTAGTCGTTCTTGTTCTACCCTGGGGTGTACATTGACTTACTTAGTCGTTCTTCTTCTACCCTGAGGTGTACATTGACTTACTTAGTCGTTCTTGTTCTACCCTGAGGTGTACATTGACTTACTTAGTCGTTCTTCTTCTACCCTGAGGTGTACATTGACTTACTTAGTCGTTCTTGTTCTACCCTGGGGTGTACATTGCAGGCGATCTTTGTCCTCTCGAGACTGCGTGGTCCCGGCTGCCGGGTCTTCCCAGTTCAGAAGGGGCAGCGCTATGTGTCCGTCTAGATGACGTCCTTCGGCAGTGGTAGAGGCTCGGTTGTAGCTGCGCCTACGCCCCGATACGTCCGCTCAAGTGACTGGCTGCTCTGCCAGGTATCGCGTATTTGTCTCTGAGATATAACCCTCTTTGCAGGGTAGAGAACCACTTTTCTCGAGGTATTTCACCCACGCCACCCGGTAGGAGGTTCCCTGGGGTTGCAACAAAGCCAACGTTTGCTCCTCGTCTCGGAGATATAACCCCCTTTGCAGGGTAGAGAGCCATCAAACCTCGGAACATGGCACACACTCCAAAGTGGGACTGGTGCATTATGCTTCTGAGTCTAGCATGCTCCCAGGGGTTGCAAGAAAGCCCACCTTTGGCAGACATGTGGAGGCGGTGTCTTCGCCACCACACCACTATGCTGTCTGGCTGCTCGTGCCATGGCCGGTGACTGATTGCTCGTGTGTCTCGGAGATATAACCCCCCTGCACGGGTAGAGAACTATCAAACCCCTTGGTATCGCAGACACGCCAAAGTGGGCCTGTTGTAACATGCCGCTGAGTGTAGGATGCTCCCTTGCGGTTGAAACAAAGCCCACAAATCACCTCCCATAACTGGCTCAAGGGCATAAGTAACTAACTCGTCCCCAAAAGGGCAAAAGAGTACATAACTCGCACCCAGGGATTCACAACAACAACAACAACATTGAGGTGTAGAGATTTGCCAGAGAGAGCGCCATACTAGCCTAAGGGCTGTCTTCCTCCTGGCCTGGTTCCAATCTAGTCCTCGGTCACTCTAAGATTGTCTAATGTTGTCCTCACAGCGGACTCTGGGTCGTCCTGGAGGTCTGGATCCCTGGCTCTTTGTTTCCCATATTTATCGTGGTATTAGATCTTCTCTCATTCTGCAGACATGGCTAAACCATCGTAGTTGAGACTGTTCCACTTGGGTCTGCAAGGGCTGGGTTTTGAGGTCGTGACTTATCGTCTGGCTGCGAACCATGCCTCTTCTTGTTACTTCAACCACCTTACTCAGATACCTCATTTCTGAGCTGACTTTTGTGGGATATAGTCATTGCCCATGACTCGCATCCATAAGTTAAGACTTGAGCATAGGTTGAGCGGTATACAACCACCTTCGTCCTATAGCCAGTTTCTCTTTTTGTTAGGAATCATCTATTTATTGTCTGAAAAAAGTGTTTCAGCTGCTGCTCTTCGTGTAGCCAACTCTTAATGCCTCCCTTCAGTCTATGACAGCTCCAAGATATTTAAAGTGGTTGACCTGCTCCAGGACCAGAAAAAGCTGATGGTTGTCCTTGAACAAGTCACTTGATACACCAAACAGTTACGGTCTGTCTCACTGTTACATAATGAATGAGCAGACATTTGGCCAGAATTTCGATCGAGAGATTAATTCATTCCAGCTTTCTGTCAGTTGTACTGAATTTTTAATCTCATCCTACCAACTTCTATTTAGTTCACGTAACAATATTACTATTCTGTCCTATTTGATTAACGCTTGTCTACATGTGACGTTTACTGACGAAGAATAAATTTTGGGTAACAATAGGATAATTTCAATTTTACAATTGAACAGCATAACAGTAAGGGGACATCCTTGTCAGCCACAACAACAAAGAACACATACTTAAGATATCAATATTTATATTTATAAAGGCAAACAACGCTCAATAAAGGTACAAAAATAGTTTTCATGTTATATACATTTTCTGGGAGCCGCGCTGGTGTAATGGCTTCGGCGTTGTACTGGCGACCAGGTGTTCATGGTTCAAACCCGGGCGTCAGCGTTTGAAGAAATGTTTACGGCCGGAAATTAGACTGAATAACCTGAACGGCTCCTGTGATAAACCCTCTGTGGATGGGAAGGAGCGAAGCTTCTGACCGGGTTGGAAGGAAAGTCCTCAGGTTCCCCAGCCTCGCAATGACATGTCATTGGGCCGAAGGGCTGCAAGCCCAAGTGCCGCTGGTTAAGGAAAAAAAAAATATATATATATACATTTTCTACTTCTCTGAAGCTCATTCATCAATGGCTGACGATGAGCTTCTTCTTCTTAACAAACCAAAAAAAAAAAAAAAGATTTTCATATTTTATTTTTAATCTTGCCGTGCCATGTAGATTCAAGTAAAAGGACTGCCTGGTAATGATATCAGCAGGTGTCCTCAGTGTGTGTCTTATCCATCTCCAACGTCTTCTTCTCATCTCGTGTCTTCTCACTGACATTTTGCCTGGTTTTTGTCATCAGTTATTACATTAGGAATCTTGGCATAGCACCTCAATCCTTCTATTCTAAGCAAGCAGCCATTTATGATAGCTGGTAACTTTTTGGTTGTTGTTTTAATTGTTGTCCATGTTTCACAGCCACACCATGGCATTACAAAACATCCCATGTACTTATTTACAAAACAGCAAAAAATAACAACTTTCTGTGATTCTTCATCCATATCATTCTAAGCACTTGTAGACAAAGGCAGCAGCATTCCATGATTCTTCATACACAACATTCCAAGCACTTATTTACTCAACCAGCAACACTGCGATTCTTCAAATGCCATTCCAAGTTTATCTCTGTGACGTCATTGTAAGGAATTAACCAATACAATGTAACCATTTTAAAATATTATTACTCATATTAAAAAGATTCAAATAGCCTCAAACTACCGACTGCTTTCTTTGAAAAGGACCTCTGAGAGTGTACGAAGAAGAAGATATAAAAAGAAAGCAATCCCCCTCCTGTGGACTTGTTATGATAAAAGGAAAGCTGGAATATATTGTGAGAACAGGAAAGACTGAAGGAAACAGAAATACAGGATGGCAAAGTGAGAAGATACAGGACAGTTTAACACATGGCCCTATCGCCAATAAAAGCATATGGCGAATTGGCAACAAAATAGTGCTGAATATGAGTATTACTCTAGCATGATACTGAAAAAATATTTCATGGAAAACAAATTTTGTTTTCTTTTACTCTGAAAATATGTGTACTGACATTTCTGGCCTGACATGAAAACTTGAAAGTTTCTTCCTTAATCCTGTCATTCAACATTTGAATGAGCTCAGTACAAAGCTTCAGAGAAAGGGAGAACTAATCAATGATCAAGCACAACACACTCGAAAGTTCAGGCTAAAACTGAATGTTCTAGTGGCTCAAGTGCAAAAGGAATACAGTATATCACACAAAACCTGAGTCATTATCTTAACACAAATGAAGAGTTCGATTGTCATCTTTAGACACCAGCTCAGCATGTGAACTGGGGGCAACAGAAACTGGTTGTAGAATTGGATTCTGAAATTCTGGTTGCCCTTTTTATTGAGTTCAACTTAGCCTAGGAATTCTTGAAAGATTCATTTCACTTAAACAGTGAACATTCAGCACATGAACTTATACAGGGGCTGTGCTTGGAAATAAGTGGATCTGAAGCTGACTTGCTTATGCTACAGAGCCTACTGCTGCCCTCTGATGTTCATCTCAAGGTTTGTTCAGTCACTGTTAGTGTCATTTGTTGATGCTGTTTCTGTTAGTGTCATTTTTGGAAGTTGTCTCTGTTAGTGTCATTTGATACTGTCTCTATCAGTGTTATTTTTGGATACTGCCTCTGTTAGCGAAATCTGTAATGTGGTAAATTCTGTTTTTACTCATATTTTATAGTCTTCACTGTCTCTCAATTATCATTCTGTCAGACCATTTCGTTTGTTTCAATGTTTCGTTAAACACATTTGAATATGTGCAAATACTATTTATTTTCATACAATTCTTTAAACAAAAAATTATGTGTCATCTCTCTTTCTTTCTTTCTCTTTCTCTCTCACTCTCTATCTATATATCTCTCTCTATTGCTGAGGCATCGTTCTAATCCTGACACGATATTTGACAACTACATATCCATAAGTACGAGTATTATTTACACTATTCAACTCTTCCAATAAGCAAAAGTTCAGGCTCTTGATCATGACTTAAACAAATCCAATCCAACATTCTCATCTCATCTTGTCTCCATGTATGGCTTAAGCTACGACTAAAAGTCTCATTTTGTATTGGCTGGTGCCTGACTGGGGGGAGTGTAGCTGACGAATCACCAGTCATGTGTCTATGATTGGATATTTCGATGGTTAAATTTGAAAGTCCATTGCACTGCATAAAATGAAGACATTGCCCTCCCATAACTTCTTGAGGAGGTTGTCTTTCGTCTGTAGAATGCTGTATATGAATTCTTCCAGGTTCAAGATGTTGGTTCAGTGAGATTCCTTGTTTCTTGTTGCAATAAGATATTCTAGAAAACTGGTATCTGACCTTCCTGAATTCTGACACACCTCTACTCAAGGACGTTAAATTTAGTTTCCATCTTCTGCTGAATTGCATACCTCTCTGTTTATGTTGGTTCAGCAAAAACATCTTGGGTCTTAACCTTTGACTTTTCACCTTTGTTAATGATGGTAACAATTTTCTATTTCTATTTATGTGAAGACGATTGAAATTCTGTTTTTGGGATTGTTTGAAACATGTGTCCCTTGACGTAGAATAATGAGTATATTGTTGGTGCTGTTGTTGGTTCACGTGGTGAGTCTGCAGGTTTTCATCCTCCATTCTCCATTGCTGTTGTTGATTCTCGACATTGTCCATGACGACCTGTATGGTTGTGAAGGAAAACAAATTCTGCAGTTCAGACTGATTACAAATAATCAAAAAAAATTCTGTAAATATGATGCAGAAGTGAAGGTATATTAAGAAGCATGTATAAAAAGTTGAATAAAATATAGTCATTGAATCCCTAACATACGACAATGATAAAGATGGCATGGAAAGAGTTTGAACGGATTGGTACAGGATTGGAAAGTTTGGCTTGAGTTCTTTGGTCCTCAAGGAGCTGGTGGGTAATGATGATGATGATGGAACCTTAACCACGTGTAGCCCCCCAGGGGGTCTATGAGATGACAAACAAAGACTAGAACTGGTTCTCCCTCAGGTACATCATAAGAGGCGGCTAATATGAGACTGCTTTAGGCTGGCAAAACTCTTCATGTAATTACATAAATTACCATTACAAGAGCAATGAAAAACGATGGTGCAGACTTCCAACAGACCACCTGCAGCGGTGGTTCTATGCCCTATAGTTAGAGAAACGTACAATTATGATGATGATGACGATGATATGGATTCCAGAATACAATCTGCATTATCGATAGTCACTTTGAACGGAGTTATAGACCAAGAGCCACCTTGACGCAGTGGATAACCTGGATACAGCAGATAACCTGGATACAGCATAGCTTATACATACCTACTACTTGCAACAAAGTGAAAATTTACAATACCAGATAGTATGCTGTCTTCGTATAGAAAGATGGCCACTATGGATCTTCAGAACTGTCTCCCTCTAACCCTCTCTCTCTCTTTCTTACTCTGCCTTTGGTCTCTCTCTCTCTCTCTCTCTCTCTCTCTCTCTATCTATCTCTCTCTCTCTCTCGTCTTGACGGACTATATACTGACAGATTAATTTCAGCTCATCACTTAATACTGCTGTCTCATTAAGTAACCAAGAAGTACCAGAGGTTCACAAATAAGTGTTTGCTTAGAATAGAAGGACTGAAATGGCATGACCAATGTGGAACTGGTGGACAAGAACCAGACAAGTGTGGAACTGGTGGACAAGAACCAGACAAGTGTAGAACTGGTGGACAAGAACCAGACAAGTGTGGAACTGGTGGACAAGAACCAGACAAGTGTGGAACTGGTGGACAAGAACCAGACAGTTTAGTGACTGTGGAACAATAGGTGAGAAGACGATACTTGCTTGTATTGGATACCCACTGAGAAAACCAAGTTGATAGTATTTCAAGGTTGCCCTTGTTCTAGCATCACTACGCTGTGACTAGACTCCTATAAATAAGGCTTGCGATGTAGTGTAAGAGGTCACACTCTAACAATCTTACAGACACCATATATAAAGAACAACTCTTAAAAGCTCTGACAATCTCATTACGTACATTCCACAATCAGACAAGTAGGAGTATGCAAATACAACTTGCACAGCGCAAATGCATAAATCAAAAATAGCTGGCTAACAATAACTAAACGACGTCATCAAAACACTGCTAAGTTCACAATAGCAATATGCAGCACAACTCACTAATGGCTCTGGAATATAAAACGGAGATCAACATACTCAGCGGTGCTACAGCAAAAGACTCACTGACTAGCCGAAAAACTCATGCTAACGAGCCTCAAATTTATCCATCCTCATGTTGGGCAAAACTTAGCAGATGTTAGCCAGACAGAGAAGATCCCCCATCATCCTCTCCATGCACGTCTTCTCTCGGCGGCAAACTTGGGCGTCTCTCCGCGAACACACTGTCCGGTTGAACTCACTTGTGCAGCCCCCAGTCACATGACTGGCTATCTTTAGTTTAGCTCCCAGACTTCGTGTTATACACATACCATCATCGACAATGACAATCACTCACGCCTTCCCATCTATGCATGCTGCCTGAGAGGTACAGGGTAGTCACAGTTGTAAGACATTCTGTGACATATGAGTTTGTTGAAGCTGTATGCTCCTTGGAAAACTGAAAAGTAATAACTAAAAGGTATTAATGTATACTCACCATTTTTTCCTCAAATGTGTCTTCCAGCAAGGTTCTTAACATATCGGTTAGATTTCGTGACCTTTGTATGCTCGTGGCCAGGTGATGCAGGTGAGCTGAGTCACACTCGAGAGCCTGTAGGTAGACATACTTTCTGCAGTTCCAGTGGTACTCGTTTTCTGTAATGTGCCAGGAAAAACAAAGTTTTATTGATGACGAAGACAGAAGAGGGAATCGTGACGAAAGAAGTAATCCTCCAAATGGAAGTCAGTGAAAGTAGAAATACACTTGTACATGAATTACATCTTCTTTCTTCTTCTTCCGTCCTTAGCCACCGACCGTCAAAGCAGTCAGTGGCCATTACGCCTAGTGGCGTCTTAGGGCAACAGCAGATAGGCTTTCTTTGCCATTGTTTCCCATCACGCCTAATGGCGACTTTAGGGCAATAGCAAATCAATCCATCTGCCGCTGTTTCCGTAATCGAAGTGACTGGCAAACGGGTGATCAGCCCGTTGTGACATCTTCTTAAGGTAAGCTAAATTTAGTTCATGAATGAAAATAAACATAATATTTGTGGTAATTTAAAGAGATTCACAGTTTTGAAAGTTTTCACTCATCATTTGTCTCTTCTCTTCTACTATCTTATTCATGCCTCCATTTCTGCCATCTCTAAACAGATTGAGGTAGTATTACGTGAACATTAGTTATATCATCAAACAGCTTGGCCCAGCTGGAGATACTACTATATCTATATTAGACAGTATTAAGGTCTTTGTCTTGTGTAGACTGACCTATACTGTATAATAGGGGAACAACAGAAGTGATTGCGTCATTAATAGGCTGGACTGCCCCTGGTAAATTTCCGGTGTTATGTATTGCGAGTCGCACTAATGACCCGTCATCGAAGCATCATTTTTGGTGATGCCTAGATGGCAGGGAGGATAGTGTGATTCGCTTGCGTAGCTAGGCGGGGTTGTCGCACGGAAGGTCCTGGGTTCGAGTCCTGGGTAAGCCACTAACGTCTGTTGTATTTCTGTTGTCTAGTATTCTACTTCTTTATTTCTTACGAGTGCCTGAAAACATACCTTTATGTTTGTCTAATATTTATTTACTGTTTACAGGCCTTGGGTTTCCCTTCACTTATGTGTAATAAATGTTTATATCTATATTTAGTTTCAGCAAGCTACAGACTTTCATAAATGGGTGCTTGCGGGGAAACTGATTGAAATGGTATGGGAAGGTCATGAATGTGAAACTAGTGGCAAAAAAAAAAAAAAAAAAACCAGAACAATACCAGTGAAACAGGATGTGAAGAGGTTTCGCTGGCACTGGATATGACACACACAGAGAAATCAGTTGATAACTTTACAAGGCAGTCTCTGTTCTGTTGAAATGATACGACAAGAACACATCAACGTGAAACTAGCGGTAAGAACCAAAACAACAGCAGTAGTACAAGATGTGAAGAGAAAACGCAGGCACTGTATCTGGCACACACTGGGAAATCCCGTTTTCCCGTAAACCGTTAATTTGTAAAACTGATTCAATACCGTTTTATTTATTAATATCTACATACTGAGGAAACCAGTTGATAACAAGACAAGGCAGTCTCTGTTCAGGAATCTCCAAGGTATTAAAAATAGAATGAGACCAAAACACACACGAAGAAGGACATTAGGATCATAGCGGATAGCCCCATGCAGGTCCCGGGGGTCTCTGGGGAGACAAAGACAGAACAGGACTACTCTCTCTCAGACATGTCGTAAAAGCCGACTAATACGAGGTTGTGCATGGCGCTGGCAATCTCATCATGTAATATAAACTATTAGAGAAACCCTCACAACAAGAGTCCATGAGTGGTTTGGTGCGAGATTCCTATCACCATCACAGCAAGAGTCCATGAGTGGTTTGGTGCGAGATTCCTATCACAGCTAGAGTCCATGAGTGGTTTGGTGCGAGATTCCTATCACAGCAAGAGTCCATGAGTGGTTTGGTGCGAGATTCCTATCACAGCAAGAGTCCATGAGTGGTTTGGTGCGAGATTCCTATCACAGCAAGAGTCCATGAGTGGTTTGGTGCGAGATTCCTATCACAGCAAGAGTCCATGAGTGGTTTGGTGCGAGATTCCTATCCCCATCACAGCAAGAGTCCATGAGTGGTTTGGTGCGAGATTCCTATCACAGCTAGAGTCCATCAGTGGTTTGGTGCGAGATTCCTATCACAGCTAGAGTCCATGAGTGGTTTGGTGCGAGATTCCTATCACAGCTAGAGTCCATGAGTGGTTTGGTGCGAGATTCCTATCACAGCTAGAGTCCATGAGTGGTTTGGTGCGAGATTCCTATCACAGCTAGAGTCCATGAGTGGTTTGGTGCGAGATTCCTATCACAGCTAGAGTCCATGAGTGGTTTGGTGCGAGATTCCTATCACAGCAAGAGTCCATGAGTGGTTTGGTGCGAGATTCCTATCACCATCACAGCAAGAGTCCATGAGTGGTTTGGTGCGAGATTCCTATCACAGCTAGAGTCCATGAGTGGTTTGGTGCGAGATTCCTATCACAGCTAGAGTCCATCAGTGGTTTGGTGCGAGAATCCTGTCACAGCTAGAGTCCATGAGTGGTTTGGTGCGAGATTCTTATCACCATCACAGCAAGAGTCCATGAGTGGTTTGGTGCGAGATTCCTATCACCATCACAGCAAGAGTCCATGAGTGGTTTGGTGCGAGATTCCTATCACCATCACAGAAAGAGTCCATGAGTGGTTTGGAGCGAAATTCCTATCGCCATCACAGCAAGAGTCCTTTAGTGGTTTGGTGCGAGATTCCTATCACTATCACAGCAAGAGTCCTTGAGTGGTTTGGTGCGAGATTCCTATCACCATCACATCAAGAGTCCATGAGTAGTTTGGAGCGAAATTCCTATCACCATCACAACAAGGTAAATAGAAGAATAAATGCAGGTAATGATAACAGGGTTGAACTTGAAGAAACACCAATACAAGATGTAGAATCGTACACATATCTTGGCAGCAATATGTACAAAGTTGGAGGGACAGACAGTGATATCAAACTAAGAACACAAAAAGCAAGAGGAGCTTTCGTTGCATTTGGGAAATATATGGAGATCAAGAGAAATCGGATCCAACACGAAAATAAGAATCTTCAACTCAAATGTCAAGTCAGTCCTATTGTATGGCTCTGAGACATGGAGAACAACAAAGACAACAACCAAAAAGCTACAGACTTTCATAAATGGGTGCTTGCGTAGAATAGAGGGATTAAAATGGTATGACAAGGTTACCAACGTGGAACTGATGACAAGAACTAGACAAGGGCCAGTGGAACAAGAGATGAGAAGAAGACGATGGCGATGGATTGGACACACACTGAGGAAACCTGTTGGTAGCATTACAAGGCAGTCTTTGTTCTGGAACTCCAAGGGCAAGAGAGGCAGAGGAAGACCAAGAAGTACATGGAGAAGAGAGTTGGAAACAGAGGTGAAAATGATGAGGAGAACATGGAAAGAACTTGAGATGATGGCACGTGACACGAGGACTTGGCATGTGTTTGTTGAAGGCCTATGCTCCTTTGGGAGTGGAGGGTTATGAATAAAGGAATCACAGCAAGAGTCCTTGAGTGGTTTGGTGCGAGATTCCTATCACCATCACAGCAAGAGTCCATGAGTGGTTTGGTGCGAAATTCCGAACACCATCACAGCAAGAGTCCTTGAGTGGTGTGGAGCGAGATTCCTATCACCATCACAGCAAGAGTCCATGAGTGGTTTGGTGCGAGATTCCTATCACCATCACAGCAAGAGTCCATGAGTGGTTTGGTGCGAGATTCCTATCACCATCACAGCAAGAGTCCATGAGTGGTTTGGAGCGAGATTCCTATCACCATCACAGCAAGAGTCCATGAGTGGTTTATGCGAGATTCCTATCACCATCACAGCAAGAGTCAATGAAGGGTTTGGTGCGAGATTCCTATCACCATCACAGCAAGAGTCAATGAATGGTTTGGTGCGAGATTCCTATCACCATCACAACAAGAGTCCATGAGTGGTTTGGTGCGAGATTCCTATCACCATCACAACAAGAGTCCATGAGTGGTTTGGTGCGAGATTCCTATCACCATCACAACAAGAGTCCATGAGTGGTTTGGTGCGAGATTCCTATCACCATCACAACAAGAGTCCATGAGTGGTTTGGTGCGAGATTCCTATCACCATCACAGCAAGAGTCCATGAGTGGTTTGGTGCGAGATTCCTATCACCATCACAGCAAGAGTCCATGAGTGGTTTGGTGCGAGATTCCTATCACCATCACAGCAAGAGTACATGAATGGTTTGGTGTGAGATTCCTATCACCATCACAGCAAGAGTCCATGAGTGGTTTGGTGTGAGATTCCTATCACCATCACAGCAAGAGTCAATGAATGGTTTGGTGCGAGATTCCTATCTCCATCACAGCAAGAGTCCATGAGTGGTTTGGAGCGAGATTCCTATCACCATCACAGCAAGAGTACATGAATGGTTTGGTGTGAGATTCCTATCAGAGAACCAGATGTAATGGAGCCCCACGCTCCATGAGGAGCGAAAGGAAATGATGATGATGCTGGTGACGGGGGCAAGGAAGACATAGATGGTCATCTAAAACATGGCACAAGACAGGAAAGCTTGACGAGTATTAACTTGAAGTCCTGTGCTCCATAAGGTGCTGAAAGTTAATAAACGAATGACTATTAGCTTCATCACAAAACACCTTGATACACCTGGAAATATTGTTTGTATATTACTTCCGCCTGCTGTTGGCTCCCTTCCAGGAAGCCTTCGCTAGTGCCGCATAATCCAGAGTTTCTTAACCTTATTTGTCCCACGTACCCACATGGTTGTCTGTTGGAGGTTACGGACCTTTGATTGTACCAGGATTGTGGAGTCGGCCAACAAGTTTCCCTATTCCAAATCCTAAAATGTTAAAAGTCCGGCTCCCATTAGTTTTTGTCTAGTTATGGCATAAAAATCGCAGTCGGAATCGGGATATTTTTTAACCAACTCCGATTCCGATTTCAAGTCCACTAAAAGCTACAGACCTCACAACTCCGACCTCCAACGCAGTCTCCACAACCCTGGGTTGTACAATGGACCCTTTCTTAGGAAAAAAATTTTACATAAAAGCACAAAAGATAATTTCACAGTTTAAACTTTAGGTTATGTACACAGACCATCTAGAATCCAGTCTGGGGTCCGTAGACCACATGTTGAGAAACACTGGCTTAATCTGATTCTGTAGTGCAGTGGTTCTCAGCGTTTTTACGACCTCGACCCAAATTTTACAGCTGGTGACCTATGTACCAAAAACTGACAAGTAAACATTAATTATAAGAATTCAGCCAAACGTACACCGCTTTAAAACTTCGAGTAAGGAAACCTTAAGGGGCGCAACCCATCGTAGTGGTTCCCACCACCTTATTTTGGGTCGCTACCCAGACGTTGAGAATGTTTGTTGTAGTGGCTTTCTTAAGCACCTTGTTTCTCAAGAACTATTCCTCCCTTTGTCACCTTTACGACATGTCTGGTGTGGCTTATTTATCTGTTCTTTGCTGCCAGCATGTGACCTACACGAGCGATCGTCTTGTTCATCATGTATCACCATTACTTTACTTTCGCGCCCATTAAGAAGAATGAACCACTGCTGCGCTAGTACGATGCATGTACCAAAGCACTTCATGTGCGTCAGCAGTCGTGAATTCTGCAGCAATGTGTTTTACGTGATGAGATTACCAACTCCACGAACAGTCAACCGTCTGTTTCACTTGACTCAAAAAAATCGCATCCTCTTTCTGAATATTCTCCGTGAATTAAAATTCTCTTAGAAATTGTGACAGCGCTTTTCATACGTCATTCATAACGCATACATCAGTGTTCGGTCTTCTGGGACTGTACAAAAACTGAGAGTGTCACCTGACCTATCATCTTGTAAGACTCCAACATACAATGAGTGTTAAAGATTTTCTGACAGCGGTGTCTTCACGATTATAGCAGGAAGTTTAATGCATGTGACAGCAAGTCTGTGCGGTGAATGCTGAATACATTAAGTTACATTGTTAGATCACTGTTATGATTAACACAGAGGTATCAAATAATACTTTATAATAGTTTGATGGATATAGTCAGATTAACTTGTACTTGCAGTTTCCAGATTGACAGACATACATAAACAAACTTATGTCGCATATAAGACTTGCACTTTAAAATTCTTCAGCGAATTTGCCGTGATTGTGTATGTATATGTATTTATATGTATATACTTTCTTACTTAGTAGTTCCTCTTCTTCCTTGGAGTGTGCAGAGGGTAGCCAGAGAGAGAGCTCTGTGTGTGTATATATATATTGTTCTTCAGAATCGACATCATTGCACTCCAGGCAAACCCATAGGTGCTCAGTCTCCCTCAGCAAATGTGGAAGGGTATGAACACTTATTGTTCCTATAGCGCGCTAGTTGTATATACCCATGATGTATCCTCCCATACGTCTACCCTGCTTGTCTTACTTTTGATACCAAACTCCAGCAGTCTCATCCAGCAGTCTCATCTAGCAGTCTCATCTAGCAGTCTCATCCAGCAGTCTCATCCAGCAGTCTCATCCAGCAGTCTCATCCAGCAGTCTCATCTAGCAGTCTCATCTAGCAGTCTCATCCAGCAGTCTCATCCAGCAGTCTCATCCAGCAGTCTCATCCAGCAGTCTCATCCAGCAGTCTCATCCAGCAGTCTCATCCAGCATTCTCATCCAGTAGTCTCATCCAGCAGTTTCATCCAACAGTCTCATCCAGCAGTCTCATCCAGCAGTTTCATCCAGCAGTCTCATCCAGCAGTCTCATCCAGCAGTCTCATCCAGCAGTCTCATCCAGCAGTTTCATCCAGCAGTCTCATCCAGCAGTCTCATCCAGCAGTCTCATCCAGCAGTCTCATCCTTGCTGATTCATCGATTGTAGTGTCGCTCTCTAACAGGTTATTATTAATTGTCTTTATTGTCTCTCCACTGAGCGTCCGATTGGCAAAGTAGTTAGAGCGCTGGCCTCTCTCGGCAAAGGTACCGAGATCGAAACACGGTGGCACCACGCCCTAGTCTATGTATAGTAAATGGGTACCTGACTCTGCTCTTGAGTTAGGGAAGGCACAGGCAGCGAGGAAGGGAACTGGTCACCCCCGCCTCTCGAAGCTAGTCTCTAACACTTTACTCCCCTGTGGCAGTATCTGCTATGTAACTATCTTTACTTGACCTTCCCTTTATCCCCACAGCACGTGCTCTCAAGGCCAGTCTGTCGGCTCTTCCAATGGCAAGACAATAGATCTACACCAGCTCCTGAAACTTTTAGGCCTCTCTGTATGTTCTAAATTCTTGTCTTAGCCATTCAATTAGGACCTTCCGAAGCATGGATTGTGAGTCTGGCACACTATAGAATTATTAACACTGAACTCATCTTTCTAACTTACTGTTAAATTATTGAGAGCACTGTCTCGTGTGGTTAACAAGGCGAGATGTCAGGTTTAAGAGAAATGTATAATCAAATGGCGTTTTTTTCTCAAACTTTACCGCGAAGCATGATGACAAAATGCAAGAAAATCTGGTCATAACATCTTCTTTGATGAGCAAGTAACCCACCAAAACATGACGGCCCCGGGGGGTGGAAGACTATGTTGGGCTCTGTCTGCTGTATGTCCTCATGACGTCACTAATTCTCCTTGCCCATGTCATTCCCTCCCATTCCATTTAAATTACATTAAATCGTTGTAGCCAAACATATCATGACTTACGGTCACCAAAAACAAAACAAAAAACAATTATGAAAAGACCTGCACGTTGTTCAATTTAGCTTTAGTGTGCAATGCTGGCGTTTTCCTTATTTTGCCGAAATGGTAGCAGATTTATTTCATTGTTCGTTACAACGCGGTTCACTAGGACAATTGGTAACATGGGGGTTCTATCATCTTCGCTGCTAGCTGTATCACCCTCATCTTTAGACTGACCCATTTATAAACCAGTTTATGTCATCTTCACGTGTTTGTTCATAACCGACTCGCAAGACACATAGACTGACCCAATACTGTCATTATAAATTTGCATATTTGCTAGCGCCACGCTGAATAACATAGAAGTTGAAAGCGGATATGCGTAAACGGTAAACACTCTTGCAAATAAAAAAATCACTGGTTACTTTGGGACTTTTCTGTCTGTATTAAACTTCCTAGTTTTACAGGTTTTGAATTCTCGATCCTGTATCGATGCTTCTGTTTTAGTTTCTCGATTCTGTTTCTGTGTTTCGGAATTTCAATGTCTACATCTTTTGACTCCTTTCTTTACTAGTGTGTCTATTTTTTTCCCCCTTTACTTCAGATCGTCTACTTCAGTTTTGTACCATAGTCTTTACTTTAGAGTATTAATTTCTGTTTGTGCCATGTGTTTTTTACTTTGAAACATCTGTTTCTCTTACATAACCACTCTCCCAATTCTTTCGTCCAAAGTTCTGCATGTTATTTCTGTAGCAATTTCTTTTACGTGATGACGTTACTAGCCCCGTGAACAGTGTCACATTAATCATCACTAACCACGTGCAGATAAATTATACACAAAGGTATGTTTCAGGCGCTCGTGATAAATAAAAAAGTTAAAGACTAGACAACAGAAAAACAACAGAAATGATAGGCTTACCAGAGACTCGAACCCAGCACCAGCCGAACGACAACACCGCCTCGCCAACAACATGCAACATTTTTTCTTCTATTCATTATTGTCTGCTGCAGGGGCGGATTGAACGTTGGGCATTTCGGGCAGTGTCCGAGGACACACAGCAGGAGAGGGTTTTCCACTCCCCTGACCTCCTACTTTATTTTAGTCAATGTGGATCCAATAATTAGGGGCCAAAGACCCTATTTGCCCCTGAGCTCCGATCACTGCCAATCCACCCTGGCCTGCTGACAGTCTCCATGGAACACCAGACGGTGGCGCTAAGTTAAAAGGATTTTAAACACAAGAAGCATGCTACCATAATGATAGGTGTCAGGCTTTTGATTTATAAAGAAAAATATTGAATAGTTAACTTACGCTGTTTGACATTTAAAACACACCCCAAATTGTGTTGTACCTTCTCTCCCTAAAATCAACAGCGAACAAACAATTACAGTAACTGTACATATAAGCTGTTAATAACACTCGGAACTGATATATCATCATTATATTTCTCAGTCCATGTGGGGCACGATTCCGTCACTGTAGCTGGTCTCCTTACAAATGCGTGCACCAAGGTATTCAGGTGTTCTCATGGCAACGGTTTCTGTGGCAATTTGTGTTCTTTGACGAGGTTACTAGCCACAAGCTTATCTTTATATTAGTCACCTCTTATGACGTGCTTCGCGGAGCCCTGATCCTATTCTGTCTTTGTCCCCTCAGTACTGGTCCTGGAACACGCCTGCAGCATACAAGGGGAGATAATTTTTATTTATTTGAATCATGGTCTTGTAATACGCCTGCATCATACAAGGAGGGGTCAAAACTATAATCTGAATTTGTTTGAATCATGGTCTTGTAATACGCCTGCATCATACAAGGAGGGATCAAAACTATAATCTGAATTTGTTTGAATCATGGTCTTGTAATACGCCTGCATCATACAAGAAGGGGTCAAAACTATAATCTGAATTTGTTTGAATCATGGTCTTGTAATACGCCTGCATCATACAAGGAGGGGTCAAAACTATAATCTGAATTTGTTTGAATCATGGTCTTGCAATACGCCTGCATCATACAAGAAGGGGTCAAAACTATAATCTGAATTTGTTTGAATCATGGTCTTGTAATACGCCTGCATCATACAAGGAGGGATCAAAACTATAATCTGAATTTGTTTGAATCATGGTCTTGTAATACGCCTGCATCATACAAGAAGGGGTCAAAACTATAATCTGAATTTGTTTGAATCATGGTCTTGTAATACGCCTGCATCATACAAGGAGGGGTCAAAACTATAATCTGAATTTGTTTGAATCATGGTCTTGCAATACGCCTGCATCATACAAGAAGGGGTCAAAACTATAATCTGAATTTGTTTGAATTTGAATCATGGTTTGTTTGAATCATTGTAATACGCCTGCATCATACAAGGAGGGGTCAAAACTATAATCTGAATTTGTTTGAATCATGGTCTTGTAATACGCCTGCATCATACAAGAAGGGGTCAAAACTATAATCTGAATTTGTTTGAATCATGGTCTTGTAATACGCCTGCATCATACAAGGAGGGGTCAAAACTATAATCTGAATTTGTTTGAATCATGGTCTTGCAATACGCCTGCATCATACAAGAAGGGGTCAAAACTATAATCTGAATTTGTTTGAATCATGGTCTTGTAATACGCCTGCATCATACAAGGAGGGATCAAAACTATAATCTGAATTTGTTTGAATCATGGTCTTGTAATACGCCTGCATCATACAAGAATCATGGTCTTGTAATACGCCTGCATCATACAAGGAGGGGTCGAAACTATAATCTGAATTTGTTTGAATCATGGTCTTGTAATACGCCTGCATCATACAAGGAGGGGTCGAAACTATAATCTGAATTTGTTTGAATCATGGTCTTGTAATACGCCTGCATCATACAAGGAGGGGTCAAAACTATAATCTGAATTTGTTTGAATCATGGTCTTGTAATACGCCTGCATCATACAAGGAGGGGTCAAAACTATAATCTGAATTTGTTTGAATCATGGTCTTGTAATATGCCTGCATCATACAAGGAGGGATCAAAACTATAATCTGAATTTGTTTGAATCATGGTCTTGTAATATGCCTGCATCATACAAGGAGGAATCAAAACTATAATCTGAATTTGTTTGAATCATGGTCTTGTAATACGCCTGCATCATACAAGGAGGGGTCAAAACTATAATCTGAATTTGTTTGAATCATGGTCTTGTAATACGCCTGCATCATACAAGGAGGGGTCAAAACTATAATCTGAATTTGTTTGAATCATGGTCTTGTAATATGCCTGCATCATACAAGGAGGGATCAAAACTATAATCTGAATTTGTTTGAATCATGGTCTTGTAATATGCCTGCATCATACAAGGAGGAATCAAAACTATAATCTGAATTTGTTTGAATCATGGTCTTGTAATACGCCTGCATCATACAAGGAGGGGTCAAAACTATAATCTGAATTTGTTTGAATCATACGAGCTGTATACACAGAAGTTAAAAAAAAAATGTTTAACCGTTCAGCACTTGTATGCCATCTAGTGATGGTAAGTGCATGAAACCAGGATTTATACAAAAGGACCACTGTAAGCCTTAAATAACGAAGTCACAGTATCTATTAAAGCAGTCAGTGGCCATCACGCCTAGTGGTGCCTTATAAGGCAGCAACAAACTGCTTCAACTTTGTTCGGTTCGCGCCCATCCTTCGTGCAATGCCCTGTCTCTGGTTCATTCTGAGGCTTATTATTACACATTTTTTCTTTGTTTGGACTTACCCAATCTTTCGAGTTCTTCATCCAGTACTTTTTCCATCACTGCCAGGGAGTGCATATGTTCCGCGTTTTTTGCCATTTCATTTTGTCTGTCGTGTTGCCTGTTAAAAAAATATTGATTACATTAAATGTAGACAAGATTAAATCTTGCCAGATATACCTCTGCTTCCCGAAGAGCAAAGGCCTTCAGAATGTTCCCGACAAACCTTCATGTTTAGTGCCTTCCTTGAATGATGATGGTTGTCATGTTTTAGTTATTCTTTTAAGTCAAATAGTCATTATCTTTTTTCCTTTGCGCTCCGTGCGGAATATAGAACCACCATTGTAGCTCATCCTTTGACAGAAAGCCGGTGTCAACCATTGACATGATGTGGCCATTCATTTTCCACGATGAGCATGCTAGCCTCGTGTACTACCTCTAATTAGTCGCCTTGTACGACATGCCTGGGAGTTCAATAGAATTATTCTGGTTTGTTTCTTCATAGATCACCGGGAACTACATGCTAGTACAGTATATACCTACCATTGTGGCAGATTAGAATATGGCAGACTGAGGTACGTCACCGCCTAGGAGCCATGTGCAACACACCTTACAAGAAGGCAGTTTACACATGACTGATAAGTACACTGAGATCGGAGTACTGATGGAGTTGTCCATGTGCAATAAAGATAGTCCTTAAAACCAAACCAAAGTACAGTGGGGCGTATCTTCATTCAACACCCAAAGGCAAAATAAAGGTAGGATCCCGTTACACAGCCATTGAGGCATATTGGGAATATGGTGTTAGGCCCATATTTTCTTGACCATCGGCACACAAGGGGTGATGTGGTCAGCATCACGCCGGCCGCCTTAACCTTCCCAGAGTTACTCTGGTACCCAATTCATGAGGCTGGGTCGACCCTGGGGCCGTTTGTGGTCTAAAAAATCCCACCTCAACTGGGGATCGAACCATGGACCACTTAACTGGAAAGCCAGTGCACTAGCCACTGCGCTTCCGCGGCTCCCAAAAGGCAAAAAAGTCGGACGATAAATTTATGGGTGTTTTTTAAATTCCATAACTTTAGCTTTTTATACCTTAAAGAATGTAACATTCGTTCCAAAACACATACTGCCGTGGTGGAGTGAAGTGTTAAAGATTTCGCGTATACTAGGTCTCATCTTTATGAGGTGGGGTTGCCAGTACCATTCATTGGTGCTTTTGTCTTCCCTGACTCAAAAGAAGAGTCAGATACCAATTTTCGCAGCTAGAAACACCAGACGGTGATGAAGCCTGGATTCAAACCCATTCCGTTTGATTTGAGAAGCAAGTGATCTAACCACTCTGATACGCCTGTGATGTTTTATACACTGAACGTTTTTAAAGTCAGTTACACTGCAACGAATGCAGAATTAAACTTAACGCAATTATCAATAATTCGTGCGAAGGTGAAATAACGAAAAAGCATTGCTTATAGTATATCATTTTCGTACTGCAAGCACAACACATCAGCTGATGAGTAAAAAGACCAAGCGTGACAGTTTCATGACATGTACAGCTATAACTGTGCTGCATTCGGGCCAGTTGTCAACATAACGCGCCTCTTTTCACGTGGTTGTCCCTGAATAAATACCTCGTGTCTTTTGTTTCTAATTTGTGTACATTTATTTTGTTTTATTTTCTCGGTCATAGCAAAGGGGTTAAACTGATATCAGTTACAAGTAAAGAAAAAAACAGACAGAATGAAACAGAAAGAAGAGTCCCAACCACAAAATACATATAGAAACATTACCCAAGAAACACCTGGATCCATGCATAATCAGATGAATTAGCAACAAATGTAACAGAAGACCGGAGTGAAGGAGTCTTTCTGAGTTTAAGCAATGACACAAAAAAGCTGTCAGTCGCAACAAGAAAATTCTCAAGTAACTTCAAAGGCAGAGGCCTTAAAAGCTGCAGCAGAAGTCTTAGTGCCAGAAGAAAGCTCAGAGAGACGAGTAGATATCTTCACAGATGCGCTATTAGTAATTGAAACGCTAAAGAACCAAAATAATGCCGACCTGGATGGCCTAAGAGTAACATTTCACAAACTATGTCAGCAGTTCGAAAGAGTTGTGATAGAGTGGATCCCTGTTCACTGCAACATCCCCGGAAATGAAGAGGCTGGCGGACTGGCAAAGGAAGGGGGAAAGCTACCTCAGCTTGACACAAGCATAACTTATGAAGAGGCCAAGAGTTTTATCAAGCGCAGATACAGGAGCAAGTGGGAAGCAGAGCATCCAGGCCACACAAAAATACAAAACAAAAAACCATGCATATTACCGGCTCAGCAGAAGTGAACAAGTGGTAATCTTCAGACTTCGCACAGTTCACAACAGATTGGGATACCATCTATTCAACAACTTCAAGATAGAAACTACTAGTGACTGTAACTGTGGCACCGATAACATGACTGCTGAACACCTGCTTCAAAAGTTCCCAACATATGAGGAACAGAGAAAGTGCATATGGCCATCTACAGTGCAATTTCTGGAAACACTCTACGGAGATGTCAACAGCCTCAAAGTGAACACTGCTTTCATTGAACATATTCAAGTTGACGTCTGAAGGTGAATGACGTAGAACATATTCAAGTTGACGTCTCATGGTGAATGACGTAGAACATATTCAAGTTGACGTTTCAGGATGAATGACGTAGAACATATTCAAGTTGACGTCTGAGGGTGAATGACGTAGAAGAAGAAAAGACGTACAAGTAAATTGAGCATATTGCAAGTATGGATTTTTCTGCTGCTGTAAACTTACTTTATATACGAGTATATTAATTCTGTTCTGTGAATTATCGTATTTTATGACAAGAATGTTAATGATTCATTCCCCTTACACTTGACTTCTGGGCATTCCAGCACTGACTATCAATCAATCAATCAATCAATCGATCAGCCAATACCCTTTAGCTCTCCAGTGAGCACAGGTCTTCAACAACCACAAGCCAAGTCCTCCTGTCACGTGCCATCATCTCACGTTCTTTCTATGCCTTCCTCGTTATTGTCACTTGTCTCCAGTTTTCTTCTCCGTGTATTTTTGGTCTACTTCTGCTTTTCTCAACACTGGAATTCCAGAACAAGTACTGTCTTGTAACGCTATCAACAGGTTCTCTCAATGCTTGACCTATTCATCGCCAGCGTCTTCTTCTCATCCCTTGTTTAGGACTGAATAGGAGCACCATAGACGAAAAAACATGATCGCCTATTCCCCGAGGCACGGCGTCTGATTTAACATGATAAATCAAAAATAAATTAATCTTAGAACTGACTAAATATATAATAAAACGCATAGGCATTGCAATGGAATATTTCCTAAATCCTCGCCTTTTTAATTTACTTACCGGTACATGTCGCTATCCTCACTGATACACTACACAGAACAACGCCCCCTTTTATACAACACAGCGGTAGTGACACACCTCTTTCACTTAATGCTCCGCAACACACACTGAGACAAGATGACTGACTGATAACCAGCCTTCCGCTGCACGAGCTAAACATCTAAATAAAGTCAAAACTTTGGCTTTGTCCCGAACCACTTATGCCCAATTGACCTGTTGCGACCAACGATCAGCTGTTTTATACACAAGCCGATGACCTGCTTACTTCATGTAACCTAGTTGTCCGCTAAGAACACTCATTGTCACATGTCTGGTGGGATTTCTAGGTCACCCAACCGCACTGATTTAGGATTGACTTAATATCTAATTCCCCACGGTGATTGGAAATGGAAATCGAAATTAAGGTTTTGGCTTTCTTCACAGGAGTTTTGTGTTATGTATGTATGTATATAGTATGTATGTATGTATGTATATGGTAACAGCCCTCATTAACGCTGTATGATTTCGCAGTGTGTTGGGCTCAAGTTCAGGATTATGTTGCTGAATATTTTAAAGGTGATAACATCAAGTTTGATGTTCATGTGAGTAATTCAACGTATTATGAACGTTCTGCAATTGTTTCTTGGGCGGGGTTTAGCACACTTGCGGGCTCTAAATGATTCTCCTACATGCCATGTTGTATTTTATTATATCATGTCAGTACATTATCTATGTATTTTCTGGAGAATAAAGATTCTGATATGTATGTATGTTGTATGTATGTATGTACCGTAGGCGAAGTATTATCGTGTATCAAAAAACTGCCGAATAGGAAATCATCTGGAGCTGACGGTGTGACGTATGATACCATCAAATCAAGCAGCAGGCAAACAAGCTCGTCCAAATCCTGACGGTTATTTTTAACACATGCCTATTCAACCAACGGGTGCCACCAGACTGGAAGCACGGTGTAATTACCCTTGTGCCTAAAAATTGAAATTTAAGCACCATCGAAGACTAGAGACCCATCTCTCCCCTGCTATCATCATACAAGTTGTTCATGAAATTAATTCAATCTCGACACATGCAGTGGATTGTTGACACCCAGCGACTGTCACCTCGGCAAAAAGGATCATTGCCAAGAAATGGTCTTCAAGAACATGTCTTCACCCTAAAAACAGCAGTTAGTGACTTTCTACATTCATCAGGAAAGGCCTATCTGTGCTTTATTAATATTAAAGATGCATTTGGCAGCATTGGCTACGAATTTATGATAAAGGAGCTAAGCAAATCAGGCTACCCTGACGTCTTTGTCAACATCACCAAAGATACCTTGTATATACAGTGGCTCCTCCTATCAAGTTAAAAACGCCAGTACTATCACAGACCGGATCGAGCGCAAGAAAGGTATTATTCAGGGGTGCCCATGGAGTATCATTGTATTTGAACAAGGCATCGATAAATGACTGCGGTAGATTGAGCAAGGTTATCAAATACATCACGTGCCGAATCCCATTCAAGGGTATGAGGATGACGTAAGTCTTTTCACCACCAACATACACGACTTACAATCAATGGCACAGAAGACAACAGTATTTATGGTGACCAGCGGGATGGAGGTCAAGCCACAAAAGTGTTCAGCGGTCAGCGAAGCGGAAACAAATGGGTCAAAACTCGTACGGCGGACATTAATATCCAAGGTCATGAAATCCCCTCGTCTGGAGGGCATTCCTACAGATACCTAGGACATGACATTACAATTGATAATAGGCCTACATCGGACCAGTTCGAAGCAAGCAGCCTTATATTAGAATTTAGGTCAAAATTAAGCTGTGCCCCCCCCCCCCCCCTACCAACATCAGCAAGTTAGTTGCTTATCCTTTACAGGACGTGGCAATCAACCCCAGCTTTTATTGGCTGTTTGTGATTTTTCTAGGCAATATTTACGTTCAGTAGTTTGCCATTGCTTTCTGAACGGTACGGCGCTTATACCATTGTTAAAAATCCACACAAAGCGATCTGCTACCAAACCGCCTGCAGCAGGTTTCGAACCTGGTATATCTGGATTATGAAACTGCGTTCATATCCATTAGGCCACAGACGCCGACAACATCAGCAAAGATCTCATTAATTAACCCGATGTGTTTCGGTCCTCTTATGTTTTATTTTTCTAACATACACTTCACAGACAAACAACTTAAAGAAATTGTACAACACGTTAGAACATGGCTAGCGCTAAATGAATCATCCACAAGGAGCTATTTCTGTTGTCCCAGGTCGAAGGGTGGCCTTGGCATACCAAACCCCTTCGTATTATACCACTCTCGACATATTTCATTCCTTATTAGTATGCTAAATTGTGATGATAGTCTTGTAAAAACTGCAGCAATAAACTCGCTAGATAAATATATGAACAAGCGTAAAATAGACCAAGTAGATAGGAATAACTTTGCAAGTTACGAGCTAAACTAAACGATCCATCTAGTTAAAAGATCGAAGGTGAATTGGCCAAATTTTGGGTAGAACTGAATGAAGAATGCGCGCGTGAAGAAGTGAGTGTGAAAGTGGATGACAGTGGCCATTACATTGTACATTTAGACGTAGATGAAGATGTGAGTAACATACAAGTCAGCAAACCCTTTTTATTCTGGATTTAAATCACATAAACTTAACCTAATTCTAAGTGAACTAAAAAGTAAATCGTCACAAGGGAGAATAGTGCGCGAAATGAAATGTGTAAACCACTCATTGTCATCTAGTTTTCTATCTAATGTTAAATTAAGTGATCAAATACTTTCATTTGCTGTGAGATCGAGGTTACAGTTGCTGGAATGCGAAAGTCTTTTACATCTATATTATCCACAGACATACACGAAAATGTGCAAAATATGTAACCACCCATACGAGACAGTGTCACATTTATTGAATGGATGTACCAAATTTCAAACATTATACCAACAAAGGCACAATAGAGCTGTAGACATTATTTATGAGAAACTGAAATCCTCATACAGTAATAAGAGAGACATAACAATAAATAATGAGATAATAGTTAAACCATCGCTTTTCGGCAGCAGTAACGCTTCATTTAAAACACATGCCGTAAAACCTGATTTAACAATAATCAATCAACAGAACAAAACAGCTTTTATAGTGGAGGCAGCAATACCATATGACGCCCATTCAGATGAATGTTACCAACATAAATTTGATAAGTACTATCCATTGACTGCAGAAATTAACGAACTAGGCTATCGTACACATGTTATCGTACTGATAATTGGTAGTTTGGTTCATGTGCATGCAAAGTGTGTGAGTGGATTAATGTCGCTAGGGTTGCCGAAATTTGAAGCCAAAGTTCTATGTAAATGTCAGCATTAGTGTAATTATTGGTTCTTACAGAATATGGAAACTTCGATGTAAAAAACACCCATTTTAAGATTGCTGGAGATGTTTTCCAAATAGTCTAATCTCAATTGTGCTCTGTCTACTATACCAAACGACTATTGTATTTGATGCTATATTTAATATCTCACTCCACTAGTTGTCAAAGCTTTTTATGGCAAACAAAAATTCTGATAAAACCCCCATGTAAAAACACCATATTGCTCTACTTGAATGGTATTCCACACACATTTTGTAAATTTCAATAATACTCATTTTTGGCAGGTTATATCACATCATATCGTATCATTGTATGCCAATGTCTTTTAGAAAGCTTAAAGATTGTTATGTGTGTGTAACACAAACATTAGATGTAAAAACACCCACATAGAACTACTTGAGACGTCTTCAACACTTTATGTAAATTCTAATGATTCTCCTTTATGCCATGTTGTATCTATTATATCATGTCTGTACATATTAATGTATTTTATGGAGAATAAAGATTCTGATATGTGGTAACAACCCTCGTTAACGCTGTATGAATTTATGTAAATTTACTCAGGGCCGGCTCTACCGACGGTGCAACACGTGCATTTGCACGGGGCGGCAAGCTTTGGGGGGCGGCAAAAAAATCGTTTTACTTATTTTTACAATCCCGCCAAAATATTCCGACTGGGAGCCGCGCTGGTGTAATGGTTACTACACTGCGCTAGCGATCAGGTGTTCAAGGTTCAAGCCCGGGCGCGTGCATTTGTAGGAGTGTCATCGACCGGGATTTTGACTGAATAACCTGAACGGCTCCTGAAATAAACCCTCTGTGGATGGTGTCACGGAGTGTTCGAAGGTTTCGTCTAGATGATTTTAAAATTCCTTACTTTTCTATTCCTTCACATTTTGACAGTTTTCTCAACGAAATATTTGCACCTGCTGTCTGTTCTTTAGCTGTTTTCAAGTCTTCACTAATAGTTCTGCCATACGATCCTAACGCTATCTTCTCCTACAAAGACACTAAAAGGTATTTCTTTAGGGACGTCAGTACAATTTATTCGCTTGGTCGAAACCACAGTGGTTCCCAGAGGATTATATTTCCGTGTTCAGTGGTCAACTGAAGACCGCCACGATAAATCTTCCGGCATGGCTGAACGAGAGACGGGAATTAATTAACTTGGCGTGGGAATCAGGAATTTATTTATTTATCGATCGTTCTATGTTGGCGGCTCGAATGTTTCAGTTGTTTTCGAATGTGCATTCAAGGAAGTTGATTTTGCTCAGTGTTAGTGTGCTATGTGTTACAGTGATAAATAAGTTTTTTAAACGTTTTATGGAAATTAGTACAGTGCTTCAGCCTCCATTCATTACCAAATAATACATTTGATTGTAGAGTTTATTAAAACAGTTTTAATATTCAAATAGATATAATGTCCGATAAAAGAAAAAAACTATCAGGTGCCGAATATCGGAAACGGATACTGGAAAAAAACGCGATATTAAAAAACATAGAGGGGCTTTACATAAATATCTAAAACTGAAACAGCTGTTGTGGGACAGAAGAAAATAAGCAAATGTACCGAAACAAATGATTCTGAGCTCATGGCAAGTACTTCTAACTCGGACCCCAGTAACGTAGATATTACTAACAATGTCGAAAATGAGACTGATTTGACCGTTTCCAATTCCAGAGATTTAAGTGATGAACTTGAGAGGTACACTGATCCGGCAAGATGGAATCCTTCTTTAAGCGATACCGAAAGACTGGAAATCGTAAAAAAATGCCTGCCAGAGAGACCAAAAAATGAGTTCCGTTTTTCCGCGCAGCTCTAATGGTCGGAAATGTTCACTAAATTTTTACACTAGTGAGCTAAGCAATGGAGAACATATTAATCGATCATAGTTAGTGTATTAAAAAGAAAAAGATTCTGTATTTTGTTTCTGCTGTAAGTTGTTTTCCTGTAATAAAATGTCACTCACTACTGAGGGCTATAATGATTGGGGTCATTTGTATGTGTATCTTAATGAACACGTAAAATCTAAAAACCACTTGGAGTCCCATACAAAGTGGATTGAATTATCGTCCAGGCTTAAATCAGTACAGACAATTGATTCAATGCAACAAAAGTTATTAAATTCAGAAGTTCGACATTTGAGGAGCATAACAGATCGCCTAATTGCTATTGTCCAGTTCTTGAGCCAACAATACTTGCCATTTCGTGGAACATCTGATAAATTATATGACCCTAACAATGGAAATTTTTTAAAGCTTGTTGAACTGATTGCCATATTTGATAGTGCTATGCTGGCAAAGGGGCGACCGACCCCAACCAGGCGCGTCCACGGGTGGCGGATAGTGGAACGACCTCCAGATATGGTGTGTCAGCTGCGAATTAAGTCAGCGTTGCTGGACAAATAAGCAGTCGCGGACCAAACGGCGATGTCCTCCCAGCAGGACGGGGAGGGGTAACAGGTGGCACTGATACCCCCACTGAAATCCCCCATATGTCCTATGACGGGTGCATTCAAGCGAGTAAGAGCCGCTATAAGCTCTAGCCACGGGGAAGGTAAACCTCGGTAAACAAACCAATCTGCTGCCTTGCAGCTACCACCGGGAGATGGAAAGGCTATGGGAGACAACCCTGAACAACAAACACAACCCGGCCTGCCGAAGACGGAGTGTGTTAGCTGTGACGACTTGCCCAATCTTCTCTTCATTTTTTTTATTATTTACGTGACATCGTTTTTTCTCATCCTCAATGCATGATCGCAAAGTCCCGGGAATTGTCACTTGCGGAAAATCTCCTAGCGTTCGGTATTTTCTCCTCGCTATTTTTGGATACGACGTCATTGTTGACCACTGACCTCGGTAGCGAGAAACCCACTTTAATTTAGGACTGCTTGAACTTGGGAGAACCAGTTTAGGCCACTTAGGAAAACATCACGTGACTTTTAACATTATTGATTGGAGCGTCTAAACGAGGCTAAGATCACATGATGCACGCTACGGATCACGTGTCCAAGCGGAAATGACCCGCTAAAAGGCGGCAAAGCCAGCATTTTGTCACTTGCCCAGGAACCCTCAAGAAAGCTAGGTCTAACCCAGATATCGGCGAATTCTCGCATTAAAAGCACTGAAGCCACGTGCCTAAATTGCGGGTTAGCTTCCATCTTTGAGTAGTCTATGGTGGAGCCTTGCACGACAGTCCAATCTCAGCGCAGAATACGGAGTCGAGCACAGAGAAGGCAAATCCGAACCATTCAAGACCTACCTGGGGCAACGTCAGGAGACCGGAGAACTAACCTCCCTTCACTATCAGCCAGGGGCTGAAAAGCTAAGTCCACGAAAAAGGGAACTCACTACATCAATGCCTAGTTTAGTCATCCATGATGAAAAACACTTGAATTGTGAGACACATAATACATACAGCAGACACTAATTCCATCGACAATACTATCATTCACCATCTATTCATTTTATTGCAATAAACCAATTGGGTGTATATACTGTACCCCACGCTTTGTTCCTTCCATTAGATGTTGAATATTGTCTATGTTTATCTTCCTTTAAAAGGGAGGGGGGTGGGCTCGTAAAATATAATATATAAATTAAAGAATAATAATAATAGATAACTGAGAAGGGGACGACGGTAGCGAGAGACCAAATATCTCCTTACAATCTTTTCCAGACCTGCCGAGTTAGGAGAATTTACCCTCTTCGTCACCCTTCGGAAGTGGGAAAACCCAGCAGGGATTCCTTGAGCCAAATCTTCCACATCAGATCTATTATTTCCTCTAAATAAAATTCTTATCCTTTAAACGCTACGTGACACTGGTGTCTCGGTCCGGGATTTGAACTTATGTATTTTATCATACCTCTGGGATAGTATCATCCATTCAGTCATTACAGTATACCATTTTAACACATGTATTTTCACACAGTGAGCTCTAGAAAGACAGAAAACATTTTTCTAGAATTTCAGGCATTGATTGGTGAATCCCTTTATTTATGTTGTATTTAATTAAGTTAGTTCATGATTTGTATTTCATTGAATTACAGACCTTAAGTCTCCATAACTGTAGTAATTTCATTCTACAGCAGTCTGATAAATAATTAGTATTTACTTGTTGTTAGAAATACTATTGGAAGGTAGCACTAGCTTACTCAGTGTGGACTTTAACTGCAAAAGATGGCTGAAATAGTTAAGCTTAAGGCAGCACTAGGGGAGGCCGGTCGAGATCTAGGTTATAGTGGGGTGGACCTTGCAAATTATGTCAGTGTCGAGACTGATAAGTATTACGCTCGAGAAACAGCGAAAGCTGAAAGAGAAGAGCGAATAAAGTTAGCAGAAATAGATGAGAGGATAAAAGCTGTAGACGCTAGAGAAAGAAGCGAGAGAGATGAACGCGAGCATGCATTGAAGATGAAGCAGTTAGAGATGCAGGGACAAGCTCAAAGAGTTGAACCGGTAGCCGGTGCGACAGCATCTACCTCCTCAGGCAACCTATCGCCACGGTCAGATGATATGCCTTCCTTGCACGCAGGGGGCACAGGACCTTTGCCATCCTCACTCATGTCAACTTTGGGACCCTTGACGTTTCCATTTGAAGCTTTCTCGGAACAAGCCGACTCGGTCGATAGGTATTTGGACAAATTTGAGAAGTTTGCCACCACGTTTGGTTTGGAGAAGAGCAAATGGAACCTGAAACTGTCGCAAGGGCTTAGAGGAACTGTTTATGACGTGTATAGCAAGCTTCCTCCAGGTTTACAGGATGACTATAACTCTCTGAAAAAGGCACTCCTGATACGCTATGAGCTACATGCTGACGCCTATAGGAAGAGGTTCCGTAACTCTAGGTGGGAAGTCGGAGAGAACTTTGCTCAATTTGCTGCTAGACTGGATTCGTACGTGGAAAAGTGGGGTGCCCTAGGGAATTTTTCTCATGATTGGGAAGGTCTGAAGGAGATGGTCGTTATTGAACAACTGAAGGACACCATGACTTCCGACATGAGAAGATTTCTGACAGAGAATGGGGCCAGCACTTTAGAATCTATCGTCCAGTTGGCGGAACGTTATCAGGCAGCGCTAACGGAGAATGACCCATCCCGGTGGAACCAACCGGAAGAATTATCGAGGCCGACACCTCAGACACACTTGGACCCCCAATTGAATCTACCTTACCACAACTTCAAAAAGCATGACAAGCCAGACTACAAGACTACTCAGAGATCAGCTTTCCAGCATCAGAGGCGGGGAGAAAAGTGGTGTAAGACGTGTAAACTAAGCAACCACAATACTGCCGAGTGCAGAAGGAAAAACCCTCCACATCATGTTGCATGTTTGCAGGTGAGGGCTGTTGACAGGAAGGAACTGACAGTGAGTCAGAATAGCCTCCATCACCCACCTATACAGGAGACAGTGACCGTGAATGGCAACCAAGTCATCGGGATGTATGACACAGGTTTGTCTTATGACGCGGTCGTTTCTTCATCTCTGGTGCACCCCGAACAACTCACCACAGAAACAGTGGATATCCAGGGGCCACTCAAGGGAGCATTACCCTTAAATTTGCCCATAGCGAAAATTCAGGTCAGTTGTCGCTATGTGGAAGGGGAAATCAATGCTGCAGTTTTAGAGGATCCTTTCTACCCCCTGATGTTAGGGCGTAGATATGTCTTTTTAGGAGAACCAGTAAAGCCTGTGGTTATGGCTGCCGTCCAGACCAGGTCTGACTCCAAACGCATAGAGAGGGACTCTAAGTTAGAAATTCATCTGAATAAGATGAAAAGGGCTCAAGCAGCTGATAGCACGTTGGGGCCTTGCTTTGGCAAATTGAAAAACTCACATAACCCTCGAAGAAAGGGTGACTTTTATATGGAACATGGACTCTTGCACAGGAAAGCTGGCAGAGGGCTAAAAAGTCATGGACAGATTGTGGTGCCATCCATATATAGAAATAAAGTTATGGAATGGGGGCACGGTGCTACTTTGAGTGAACACCTGGGTAATGGTGCCACAAATCAAAGGATAGCCACCCGTTATTATTGGCCCGGCATCACAGAAGACATAGCTCGATATGTGAAGTCCTGTTCAGAGTGTAACCAGGTAACCTCAACACATAGGGTAAACCAGTTACAGGACCTAGGGAAGCATTGCTGCAGACGTAGGCATCCAAGGAAAACTAGGAAGAAAACCAGAATACTTACCTGGGAAGAACAACGTAGGGGCAGATTTTTTTAGCAGACATCCGGACGCAACCGAGGAGATATGAGAAACTGAAAAAAGAAGAGGAAGACAGGACCAGTGGAGTTGGACGGAACGTCAAACTTGAGGAGGGGCTTGTGTGACGACTTGCCCAATCTTCTCTTCATTTTTTTTTATTATTTACGTGACATCGTTTTTTCTCATCCTCAATGCATGATCGCAAAGTCCCGGGAATTGTCACTTGCGGAAAATCTCCTAGCGTTCGGTATTTTCTCCTCGCTATTTTTGGATACGACGTCATTGTTGACCACTGACCTCGGTAGCGAGAAACCCACTTTAATTTAGGACTGCTTTAACTTGGGAGAACCAGTTTAGGCCACTTAGGAAAACATCACGTGACTTTTAACATTATTGATTGGAGCGTCTAAACGAGGCTAAGATCACATGATGCACGCTACGGATCACGTGTCCAAGCGGAAATGACCCGCTAAAAGGCGGCAAAGCCAGCATTTTGTCACTTGCCCAGGAACCCTCAAGAAAGCTAGGTCTAACCCAGATATCGGCGAATTCTCGCATTAAAAGCACTGAAGCCACGTGCCTAAATTGCGGGTTAGCGTCCATCTTTGAGTAGTCTATGGTGGAGCCTTGCACGACAGTCCAATCTCAGCGCAGAATACGGAGTCGAGCACAGAGAAGGCAAATCCGAACCATTCAAGACCTACCTGGGGCAACGTCAGGAGACCGGAGAACTAACCTCACTTCACTATCAGCCAGGGGCTGAAAAGCTAAGTCCACGAAAAAGGGAACTCACTACATCAATGCCTAGTTTAGTCATCCATGATGAAAAACACTTGAATTGTGAGACACATAATACATACAGCAGACACTAATTCCATCGACAATACTATCATTCACCATCTATTCATTTTATTGCAATAAACCAATTGGGTGGTATATACTGTACCCCACGCTTTGTTCCTTCCATTAGATGTTGAATATTGTCTATGTTTATCTTCCTTTATAAGGGAGGGGGGGCTCGTAAAATATAATATAAATTAAAGAATAATAATAATAGATAACTGAGAAGGGGACGACGGTAGCGAGAGACCAAATATCTCCTTACAATCTTTTCCAGACCTGTCGAGTTAGGAGAATTTACCCTCTTCGTCACCCTTCGGAAGTGGGAAAACCCAGCAGGGATTCATCATCATCTCAACCCATAACCCGTCATGGGTCGTAGGGGTGCCATGGTGGAAGCATCAGCAGACAGGGTCCTCCACTGCTCTCTATTCTCAGCAATGCGTACAAGTGTGGAGAAACCGTGTCCTGCCCATTCTTTGATGTTATCAGCCCAGGATTTTCTTTGCCTTCCTCTTCTCCGTTTACCTTCGACTGTTCCCTGGAGGATCGTTTTCGAAAGGGAGTCATGACGAGTTACATGCCCAAACCAGGCAAGCTTTCGACGTTTCACTATTGACAAAAGTGGTTCTTGATGGCCTGCATAGGTGTTTATCTTCTCTCTAACATAGACATTTGTTTTGTGCTCTTTATAGCAAATGCGCAAAATTCTTCTGTAACATTTATGCTCGAAAGCCTGAATCCTTCGCTCCGTATCTGCAGTGAGTGTCCAGCCCTCACACCCATACAAGAGAATAGATAATACAAGTGATTTGTATAATTTGATCTTCACAGGAAAACTGATGTTACTTTTCCAGATCACATTCAACCTTGTCATGGCAGCTGAGGCCATCTCAAGTCTTGTCTTGATTTCTTTATTTGATCTTCCATCACTACATATAGTGGACCCGAGATATTTAAAGGTGTTAACTTCTTCTAACGTTTGCCCATTTAACATAATGTTGGTCGGAACATGTTTCTTATGGCTATTCACCAATATCTTGCTTTTTTCTATATTAATTTCCATCCCATATGTTCTTGTTACTTTCTCCAGTCTAGAGGTAAGGTCTTGAAGTTCTGATTCTGTTCCAGCTATCAGATCAATATCATCAGCAAAACGTAGATTACACAGAGGTCGGCCTCCAATCGATATGGTTGATTTATAATCGTAGAGAGCCTCCTGCATAATATGTTCTAGATAAATGTTAAAGAGCACTGGTGACAGGATACATCCCTGGCGAACTCCTACAGTTGTTTTGAAAAATTCTCCAATGTCATTGCTTGCAAAAACAGCACTGCTTGCGTCCTTGTATAGTGCTTCAATGATATCTATGATGTTGGTATCAAAATTGAATTTTCTCATTATTTGCCATAAACCTTCATGCCAGACTCGATCGAAGGCTTTTGTGAAATCGATGAAGTTATGGTATAAATCATGTTGATGCTGGAGATGTTTTTCGATCAGTAATCTAATATTGAAGATTTGTTCTGAGGTACTTCTTTTTGGTCTAAAGCCAGCCTGTTCCTCTGACAAGATTTCTTCTGATTTCTGTTTTATTCTGTTCAAAAGTATCCTTAACATCACCTTACTTGGATGACTAATAAGGCTAATGGTTCTGTAGTTCTTGCACATTTTTAGATTTCCTTTCTTTGGAAGCGGTATTACTAATGACTGCGTCCATTCTTTTGGCCATTTTTTTGTACTCCATATCTTCTGGCAAATTATTGTCATGATTTTTACTATATCTGGTCCTCCATATTTCAAGAGCTCTGCTGGTATATTATCCACACCCGGTGACTTCCCTCCTTTCATCGAACATATAGCCTCTTCCACTTCTTCCCGTAGTATTGCTGCATTTCCGAGTTCTCTGTTTTCGCACTTAATGTTGTTTAATATGCCTAAGTCAGTGTCAAGTTTACAGTTATATAATTCTTTACAATATTCTGTCCACCTTCTCATTACAGCTGTTTTTTCATTGAGCAGAGCCCCATTGCTATCTTCTATGACAGTTACCTTGGGCTGTTGGGGTTTTGATAGTCTTCTTAATGTGTCAAAAACTGCCTTGCTGTTACCTTTTATTAGCCCCGTATTAATGGACTCACATTGATCAGCTACCCATTTTTCTTTGGCCTGTTTCATTTTCTTTCTAATATTTTTATTCACCATACTGTATTGCCATGCTGCTTCAGGAACCTCTTTCTTAACCTTTTTCATTTCCCGTCGTGTATCACATAACTTCAGAATGTCATCTGTAACCCATGGTTTGTTTATTTTCTTTCTTTTACCAAGTATTTCTGTTGCTGATTCAATGAGCACGTCTTTCATGTTCTCTGTGATTGAGTTGATATCATCCTCCAAAAAGTTGAGAGCTGCGAATTTTCCTCCAACAGTTGCCTCAAAGATTCCCCGCGATTTCTGGATCTTTCAATTTGTCTAAATTGAATCTTAACTGAGAACATCTGTTTTGATTATAGTTCTTTTTGAGTTTAAGCTTGAGCGTCATCAATACCATGTCGTGATCACTACCAATGTCGGCGCCAGGAAAAGTCCTAGTCTTGGCTTTATTAATGCTGGACTTGAATCTTTTGGATACAAGAATAAAATCAATTTGGTTATGTATCTCAGTTTTTGGGGCATGCCACGTTGTTCTTCTTGATAACTTATGAGGAAATAGTGTATTTGCAAGGGTTAGTTTATAGTTGCTGGCAAATTCTAGTAGCCTTAGTCCTCGATCGTTGGTTTCTCCAGTCCCAAATTTCCCCACTGTGCCAGCCCAGTGACCGTATGCATCTGGCCCTATTTTAGCATTCCAATCACCTAGAACAATGAGAAGATCTTTCTTTGGAATTTTCTTAATTGCTTCATCCAAATTGTCATAAAATGTATCAATTGCCTCATCCTTTAAACGCTACGTGACATTAGCTACGGCGCAGACACCGGAAAAAATTAGGACACACACGCTTTTGCGGTATGGAGTCATGCGACAATCTCGACTTACGTCATGGCGTCGCTCCTATCAGCTACAACCGGGGAGGAGCGGAGCCGGGCCCCTAGCCTCGAAAGGGCCCACCCAAGCAACCGGTGCCTTTGCCAACCAAATGGTCGGGGGAAGGCAAAGTAGAGCAACTGACCAACCAACCCACTATCTTACAGTGGCTCAATGGAATGCAGAAGGAGTGAGGAACAAGAAACCGGAGTTACAAGAATTCCTCAGGGAAAATAACATTGATATAATCTGCATCCAAGAAACTCACCTAAAAGATACCCAACGATTCTTTGTACGTGGATACCAATCCTTCCGCCAAGACAGGGTAAAAAGAACTAAGGGAGGAATCCTCACACTGATTAAAACCTCAATCCCAGCAGTAGAGACACACAGATCTGGTGAGGACGAACTTGAATACATAACAGTCCAACTACTGCTGCCCAGTGGAGACTTAATGATCACAAACTGCTACAGCCCTCCAACCACAACTCTGGAGCTACACAAAGTGAAGCTTGCAGCATCGAGACACCTCATTATGGGTGACTTCAATAGCCACTCACCCAGCTGGGGCTATGACGCAACAGATCCAAGAGGAGAAGAGGTGGAAGATTGGATGGTAGAGAATAAACTAATTCTAATAAACCAACCAGAGGATGAGCCCACCTTCTATTCCAGAGTATGGAAAACAACGAGCACACCAGATCTTGCTATGGCTACAGATGACATACATCGACTCACCACCAGAACAGTAAATACTCAACTTGGGGGAAGTGACCATGTACCAGTCACATTACAGATATCTGAGATAAGAAGTGCAGGAGAAATCAATATGTCTCCTAGCTGGAATTTCAAAAAAGCAAACTGGGGACTTTTTAAAGAACAAGCCGACAATTTCTGTCAGAACATTGCCCACTCAAATAACATCAATAAAAACATCTCCATCATCAGTGAGGCAATCATCCAAGCAGCAAAGAAGTCAATTCCACGAGGTAAACGACGAGACTACAAACCATACTGGAGTGACAACCTGGGAAAACTCCATAGTGAATTAAATAAAGCACGGGAAACTATGGAGCAAAATCCCACATTAGAGAACACACAGAGGCACAACAGCATAAAACAAGTTTTCAATGAACAAAAGAAAGCTGAAATCCAAAGGAGCTGGCACCAGAAGACCAGCAGTCTCAACATGGAAAAGGACTCAAGCAAGCTTTGGAATCTGACAAAAGTGCTAAATGAAGAAACAACAACCAGCTACTGTAAGACTGTCATCAAGGAAAATGAAAAATACCACACAGGAAAGATGGCAGCAAACATCCTGGCAGATTTCTACAAGGAAGAAAGCACCACATCACTTTCACATGCACGGATCCAAGAAGTACGTAAGGAAGTAAAAGAAAAACTGAAGCACCAAAACCCAGATATCTGCATGAAGTCACCCCTTACTATGAGAGAACTCAGTGCTGCCATAACAAAACTAAAGAACAGAAAAGCTCCAGGAAAAGATGGCATCACAAATGATATGATCAAGAACCTTGGACCTGTAGCCAGGCACAAGCTCCTCCTAATCTTCAATCAGTCATGGAGTACTGGAAAATTTCCAGATCAATGGCGAGAAGCAATCATTGTTCCCATCAGAAAGAAACAAAAGGAGAAAACAAGCAAGTCCAGCTACCGACCAGTTAGCCTACTGAGCTGTCTGGGTAAGGTAATGGAAAGAATGGTGAACTCAAGATTACTGAAACATCTGGAAAAAAACCATCTGCTTGATAACACACAGTCAGCATTTAGGAAAAATCGCAGCACCGAAGACCAACTAGTATATCTAGCCCAGGAAGTAGAAAATGCCTTTCAGGAGAAAAAGAAAGTACTGGCGGTTTTTGTAGACTTGACAAAAGCCTTTGATAAGGTATGGAAAGAAGGACTCCTCCTTAAGATGCTCAACAGCAAAATTGAAGGGAGAATGTTCAACTGGATACGGGACTTTCTTCGATACCGCACAGGAAGAGTAAAACTTGATGGGAAACTGAGCCATCGCGTCACTCTACAACAGGGGTGTGCCACAAGGAGGAGTTATCTCCCCCCACACTTTTTATCATATATATAAATGATATTGCAGAGCAACTGTCCGGGCATATCTCCAGGGCTCTTCATGCTGACGATTTTGCTGCCTGGTGTGCTGCTGAACATTTGCCTACTGCGAAGTTCAGGATGCAAGCAGCGCTAAATACCATCGGTAAATGGGCATCAGATTGGGGAGTACAGATAAACCTCTCCAAGACAGTAGCAACCTGCTTCTCTCTGTCAAATCGCCGAGAAACGATCAAACTGCAGCTAAATGGAAGTGAGCTTCCAATCGAGGAAAACCCAACATACCTAGGAGTCAAGTTGGATAAGAGACTCACCTGGAAGCCGCACATAAAAGCAGTAGAACAGAGAGCAATAAGAAAGCTCTCTATTATGAAGAAACTGGCTGGCACAAGTTGGGGGGGCAAATACCAACATACTTAAAAAAGTCTATACAGGCACAGTCAGACCTGTACTTGAATATGGCATGTCAGCCTGGGCCACAGCATCTAAAACAAACACAGAATGTCTAGGGAAAGTGCAAAATTCAGGCCTTAGACTAATCACTGGAGGGATGAAGACTTCTCCAATCCAGGCAATGGAGCGATACACCAACATCCGCTCTCTTGATGACAGACGTGAGGAAAAGGTATTCACTCACAGTGAGAAGCTTCTACGAATGCCAAGTCATCCAATGCATGCCAAACTCCATAATGTGACTAAGAACAGGCTGAAAAGAACCAGCTTCCTAAACATCTCCAAACATCTGCATCGATGCCATGAAGACCTCCTCCCAAATCGATCTACTGAGATTGAAATGTTAATTGATTACGAGGAGCCAGACGACTGCCATGGAAATATATCTATCATCACAGAAGTCCCTGAAATAAAAAAGAAAGGCCACCTGACCCCTCAACAACTAAAAACTTTGGCTCAAGAAATGATTGAAGAAAAGTACAACCCGAAGGAGTGGACACATGTATACACAGATGGATCTGCTGAGGGGGCAGTAAAGAACGGTGGAGGAGGCATTTTTATAAGATTCCTAAATGGAAAGATCATCCGAAAGGCCTTCCCAACTGGAAAGATCTCCTCCAATTTTAGGGCAGAAGCTATGGCACTACTGCAAGCCCTGAAGATCCTCACCAGACCTGAACAGCAGCCACAAGCTAAGATAGTAATCTTCACTGACTGCAGGTCATTACTGGAATCAATACAAAACACCAGAAATGATAACATGATGAATGAGATCAGATCTGAGCTTAACATCATCCAAAGGTCATCAACCATTGCCCTTCAGTGGTTACCTGCCCATTGTGGAATCGCTGGTAATGAGAAAGCAGATGCTCTATCAAGAAGTGGCAGTAAAATGGAACAATACAGCCACCCATTGCCCTATCGGGAAGCAAAAACCATCATCCACAACAAGTACAAAAATCAGTGGAAGGAGGAAGGGGATATATACAGCAGAGATGACTCAATCCACCACCTAAACAGACACCAACAGACGACAATTTTCCGCCTGAGAACTGGTCACTGCAGATTACTTGGACATCTCTATCGCCTCAAGATATCCCACACGAATGAATGCCCATGTGGAACTGATATCCAGACTCCAGAACACATTCTCCAGAACTGTCCAACCCATGATAAATTGCGACGTGCGACCTGGCCAAAAGGTGATGAGCTCCAGCAGAAGCTATGGGGCTGCCGCGCCGACCTGGAAAAGACTGTGGACTTCGTCCTGGCGACAGGCCTGCAGATTTAGCATGACTACAAACCGAACGCAGAAGAAGAAGAAGAAGAAGATAGTGCTATGTGTGAACATTTAATGAGAGTAGCTCGTGGATCGACCCAACATTACCTTGGGAAAAACATTCAAAATGAATTGATTGCTCTTCTCTCTGGAACCATAAAAAAAGAAATAATTTCTGTGGTGGAGAAAGCTAAATATTATAGCATAGTTGCAGACTGTACTCTCGATGTAAGTCACATTGAACAATTAACACTAATTGTAAGATTTCTTAAAACGAATCCACATGATATCAACATTCATGAGCATTTTCTTGGTTTCATTGCTGTAGAAGCCACTACAGGCTCAACGTTAACCGAATGCATTCTAAGAAAATTGTCAGACATTGATATTACAATCGCAAACATGCGTGACCAGGGGTATGACAATGGATCAAATATGAAAGGAAAACATTCAGATGTTCAACAACGAGTTAGGGACTTGAACCCGCGAGCTTTTTATATCCCGTGCTGTTCTCATTCTCTCAACTTGGCGGTCAATGATGCCCGCGATGTCATCTAGAGAAGGGGTTTTATTTTTTGAAACGGTTAAGAAATTGTATGTGTTTTTCCTATCGTCAACACTGCGTTGGGGAATCCTTAAGAAACATATTACAACTCTAACGCCCAAGCCACTAAGTACAACTCGCTGGGAATCTAGAATCGAGGCCATTCGTCCTTTAAGATATTATATTGAGGAATTTTATGATGCATTGATAAAAATTGCCGATCAAGAGTCAGTAGACAAAATGGCGAGCATGAAGCTGAAACCCTTGCCCTAAAACTCAGAGATTTTAAATTTTTATGTTGTCTGGTTATATGGCACTATGTTTTAAACGAAATTAATGTTGCTAGTAAACTGTTGCAAAGCATAAAAATGGAATTGACTAGTGCCATAACAACTTTGAGAAATGTTCTCCAAAGCCTTAAGAATCTCAGAAATGATGAATCATTTCAAAATTTTCTTCTTGATGCTACAACATTAGCTGAGAAAGTTGAAGCTGATCCTGATTTGATACCAACGTTCGAATGTAATAGAGTGCGTCGGCAGAAAAAGCAACACAACTATGAAGCAAGAGATGAACCTATTTTGGATCCCAAAACTAAATTCAAAATTGAATTTTTCTTTTTTATTATTGATGTTGCAACTACTTATATTGAAGAAAGGTTCGAGCAATTGGAACATCACAGTTCACATTTTTCCTTTTTATATAAATCCCTAAATTGAAATCTGAGACGACAAATGAGCTCTTAAACAAATGTAAAAACCTAGAAGGCGTTTTAACACATCAAGAAAATAGAGACATTGATGCCATTGAGCTATGTGATGAACTGAAAGTAGTATCCAAATTAGTACCAGAAAATACACAGCCAATTGAAGTTCTTCGTTATATTATTGAAAATAACATTGCTCCTAATGTCGCTATAGCCTTAAGAATATTACTAACTTTGCCTGTAACGATAGCAAGTGGTGAGCGTAATTTTTCAAAACTGATGCTTGTTAAAACTTATATCACGGCTGTTTGTCAGCGATCTTTTAGTTATTTCCCCTTTTTCCCCGACCGCGCTATTTATAGCCCACTTGACAGAGGTCACGTGGTCAACTTCCTTATGGGAAAAACATGTGGCGATGTTTACTTTTGATAGGGCTTAATTAATGCTTTTAGGCTACTTTATTATTATAAATACCGGCTTTAATTTTGCGTAAAGCTAGACTAGAAATGTTAGAGTAAATTTTAGAACAAGAACAAACATTTTATCACAATTAGAACAGAAGATATAATAGTCTGAAATAGTGTAAAATTTACGTTTTTTTTATATTTTGTTATGGTTTGTTTATAACGCAATTGTCACTAAATCGGTCACAATCAACATGCATAACAAATTACAGAAATCAAAAGTAAAAAACCTGCAGAAAATGGATATCAAAGTTTTGTTTTGGTTTCATGCGTCAAACATTAATTATTGAAACATTAAATTGCAAGTCCACATTTATTACCTTAAAATAACACACCCAGTTGTCCCCCAAAACATGAGAGCTAACAATTATCTCAATCATACATCACGATGGTCATGTAAAAATGAGTATGGTCATGAGTAAAACGAAATGTTAAATTTAATAGATAAATAGGTGTATTTAATAAATACATCTATTAAATGATTTCCACACTCTGTTAATTCTGTCAATCTCAAGCAACAACTGCCATAATTTGCTCTAGCCCCAAAATTTCGCTCAATTATCATTCACACTTCCTTTTTTTTATAGGATGAATCTGTACATTCACAGATGGAGAAATTTGTAACAAATGAGTTTCCATTATAAATTTTAATTGTGAAGTTATATTTTTAATACCGCTGGCGCGTCTTTCAATTTTCAATCTTCTCTGTTTTCTCTCCTGTGCCCACGTAAGACCTACTGTTTCCTTCAAGGCTATTGCTAATTCTTTGGATATTCTAACTCTAATTTCAATGCCTGCTTTCCTGCAAATTTCCTGACGGGACGTTTCTGAACAGCATTGTAGTTCATGTGCCTGCTGCAGGTCTAATGAATCAGTTATGTTCCAGCAATATGTTTTCTAACAGTGTGGAGCAATTGAGATCGCTTACGTTTTGTTGGCGTTCTGGTGACTGATGTTTCTCTTCTATGTTTAATTAGTTTTTGTAGTACAATAGGCTGTCCTCTGGTTTTGCATTTTATGATATTACTTTTTGCTGTTTCTAGTTTTTTTCTAACAATGGATGTGAATAGGGGTTCTTCCTTTTGTGTTAGTGGTTGTGAAGGTGGCTTAGCAAGTAGCTGTTGTACTGTGATGTCGCTTTTGAAGACAGGCGAGGTGGATGTACTTGTCGTATGTATAACTGACTTGGTAGGTGTAGATGTGGCAACAAAAACTGGCATGCTAGGGTGAGTAGTGTTATCCACCTCCAAATGAATAATGGTATCGCTTTTAATGTGAGCTGGCACATCAACCTCCAGTTGAACAATATCATCACTAATGTGGGCAGGCACATCAACCTCCTACTGTACAGAGCTATCCTGACTACAGCTAATTGACTGACTACAAACTAACTGACTGACTACAGCTAAATGACTGACTAGACATGGAGGGGTCAGAAAGAACATCACAGGGGATAGAGCAGCTTTTTGTTTTTAAAACACCAAAAGATGTCTTTGCAACATAATTGCACAGTTGACATTCACTTATAGTTAAATTATGGTATGAGTCTATCCAGATGTGCTGACTGTTTTCCGATAGTAATTTGGCTGTTTCAAGACACTTCTCATTATGCCTCCTTTTTGAGTTTTGTATTCGTAAGTAACACTTCTTACAAAATATAGTCGAATGCTGTGTGGGTTTATCATCTGATACGTTAATTCCAAACACAAAGAACAGATCATTAACGTAATTAGAACAGTTCAGTGCTTTCTGAATTGAACGTGTTGTGTTGGAAGTTAATGCTCTCTTGCCACAGGCTCTGCACAGTGCACTGGCACAATTCATATGATGCAAAACAGTATGTTCCATTTCGTTGTTATGTAGTATAGTTTACTTGTGTATGTATAAAGATAGAGGAATATTTGGGACTATCAAGTCTAACACCAGGATGTAGAATGCTTTATCTGTGAATGAAAGAAGATATACAAACAGTTACTTAGAATTCTTTGGCAGCCGTCGTGTGCACAGGATTGTCTACCAAAGAACACTAATGGAACAGTCCTTATCTCACACACAATAACAAAAAAAATTCATATTATAAATACAAGATTAACAAGACTTGAAAGATAGAACAAAGTATGTGGAAGTAATCTATATATAGATTTACATGTTTTCTGACGCTTATATACGTAGCTAAATATCATTATAAATGAATGAAAATGCAAAAACAGATGGTGCTTTACAAAAAGTTATTTTTTTACAACCTTATTTAAGATTTGTGAGTATCAGGAATGCGTTTACAGTAATTTAAATGCTATAAAATCTGGTGACAATATGCTTGTTCTTGTAATGCCAAACTCACAAAATTGACTACCACACATTCTCAAGATATGAAACCAAAAAAAAAAGTATGTGGAAATAATCTTTAGCTTCCCTTCAAGAAGTCTTTATAATTATAAACTCAAACGAATGGGCCGATTTTTAGATATTAAATTAATAAAAAGATTACTTATTTTATGAATTTCCTCAAATGATGACGCTGTTTTCAAAAGTCTGTAACTCCGTCAAAACTAATTTCAAACAAATAAAAAATGCAATCAAAAATAGAGCAGAGAACAAAGTTATAGTACACAAAAGAATTTTAGCGCTGTGTTTATCCAGAACGAGTGTGTAATGATTTATATTTTACAGATTTTACACACACAACAGCTGATTTTCCCCGCCAAAAACTTAAATAGTCTTTTACGGTGCACACGAAAATTTTATACCCGGTGTCAGAATTCCGGTCACCGAAACTAAAAGAGCGCTCTGGTATAGGGCACAAACAGCCGTGATATACGCTCAACAATGGCCGAAACTAGATTGGAAGGACTTGCCATGATTTCAATTGAACATGAAATCGGTCAAAAATTAGACTACGCAGACCTTATTTCTGCTTTTGCAAAGATGAAAGCAAGAAAAGTGTCTTTTTAAGCAGTATATACTTCAAACAATATAAATTCAAAAAATGTGAAAATAGTGCTAAAAACTATAACATGTACATACTAAAATTAAGTGTTTATGACTCAACAGTTCATCGTTCCACATGAGAAGAGCATCCCCTATAATGTAAGTAATGTAACTACATTTATTTCTTATAATTGTCTCAAATAAAGTCAATGGTTTATTTATGACTATACAGTATTTTCATCAATTTATAAATACATTATTAATAATGGTACTATTTAAAATTAGGCTAATGGTCATGAAATTAATGTTGAAGCTTGTTTAACATAATGGTTTTTAAAATTTCAAACGTTAATTTGAGGTTGGGCTGGGGCGGCAAGGTATGGTATTGCACGGGGCGGCAAAATTCCAAGGGCCGGCCCTGAATTTAATAATAATAATAATAATAAATTCTTTAAGCGCCAAACACGGCGCATAAGGCAGAAACCAGTGCTCTCCAGGTTGTTCGTTGTGACGCCACTCCTCTTAGCTCTTGCACATTATTTAGGCCCAACGTTCTTCCTTCTCTTATTTCCGCTTACCCTCAGGAACCCAAGTGAGCGCCTGTAGTGGTATTCTGTTGTTTTGCATTCGTAGGACATGACCGATATATGACCATCGTCTTTTCCTTATATAGTCGGAGACATATTTCTGCCTAGAGTCTTCTCTTATTTGTCGATTAGTCTTGAATTCTTTCCAACTGATGTTCATGAACCCCTAAGACATTTGTTCGCGAAATTCAGGGAACTTGTTCTCCAATGATTTTGTTATTTTCCAACTCTCACAGCCGTATGTTAACACTGAGATAACATTTGAATTAAACAGACGAAGCTTGGTATGTATATTCAATGATCGTAATTTCCAAATGTTAGATAATCTATTGAAGGCGCTAGCTGCCAAAGCAAATCTAGTATGGATTTCTCTTGTTGTGTCACCATCCTGAGTCATTTTACTGCCTAAATAATTGAAACTTTCAACTTTCTGTAGTTTTTCCCCGTTCAGAGTTATCCCTGAATTTACTTTACGTAAATTCTAATGATTCTCCTATATGCCATGTTGTATTTTATTATATCATGTCAGTACATATCAATGTATTTTCTGGAGAATAAAGATTCTGATATGTGTGTGTGTGTGTCTGTGTGTGAGTGTGTGTGTGGTGGGGGGTGGGGGGGGGGGGGGTAACAGCCCTCATTAACGCTGTATGAATTTATGTAAATTTACTTTATGTAGATTCTAATGATTCTCCTATATGCCATGTTGTATTTTATTATATCATGTCAGTACATATCAATGTATTTTCTGGAGAAAAAATATTCTGATATGTAGTATGTCTGTATGTATGGTATCATCATTTTCCTTTGCGTTTCATACGGAGCATGGACTCACCATTATAGCTGGTTAACCTGCAAGAAGCCTGCACCAGACACTCGCATGCCCCAGTGGTGGTTTGTGTGGCAATTTGTTTGTGTGGCATGATGAGATTACCAGCCGCCATGCACAACCTCACAGTGGTCGCCATTTACGACATGCCTGATGGGAGCAGTAGTCATATTCAGGGGCGTCCTTAAAGTATCTGGCACCCGGGGAGGATCCTACATTGTGCACCCCCTTCCTACAAAGAAACACACTTGCAAGTATATTTTAAACAGTAAAAACTATCATAATAGTTTTCGATAGCACCCCCCCCCCCCCCCTTTCCTGGCTGTCACCCGGGGCGGACCGCCCCTCTCGCACCCACCTTGGTACGCCACTGGTCTTATTCTTTCTTTGTCTCATCTGTAACCCCTAGCAACTACATCTATGTGTGCGCGAGTGTGTGTGTGTATGTGTGGGAATTTATTATGATACAAGTGCCGATCACTTCCTAACTGAATCACATAATTCTACCATATCAAATAATTGTGGTGATACCAGCGTAGGCGTCATCGTTAAAAATTACATCTTATCTACGTTTTTTCACTTGACTGATCACAGACCTGAGATGTAACGCTAACATTTGATGACAGGTAAAGGTAGTCTCATAGCAAATACTGCAGTAGGGGAGTAAAAGTGTTAGAGACTTCACTATACTAGGTCCAGCTTTGACAGGTGGGGTGATCAGTTCCCTTCCTCGCTACCTTTGCCTTCCCTAATTCATGAGCAGAGTCAGGTACTTGTCACAGAGGTTTTATGATCATTGAATTGCCTATGTCCTCTTCTTTTTCTTTCACCCGTATCCTCTATTTTATTATCACTCTTTACCTTTTTCCTGTATTTTTCGCATCCATTCGTTTGCGAAAAATATTTTTTTTCCCATTCTCACTTCGCCAGTTTCGTTTCTCATTTAGAAACAAATTTCATTGCTGATTAAACGAGTAACTTTTTACGTAACGTGTCAGTCCCTCGCACCAGACGATTTGGCGTGAGAATGCATTCGGTCAATCGCTGCAGATTGACGAAATAACTGTGAATATTTTGGCTATCTCAGACATAGGGCCGACATATCGTCTGCATTCTCACTTGTCAAAACGTAGTTCTCGGTGAGCGCTGAGGTGAGGCGTGAATCCCGACATCTCCCGGCGCAGTATCAGACATTTGTCCGGTATTTTGCATCTGACACGTAGTTTCCTCGGTAGATTCTCAGTGTCAGGGTGGAAAAGGCGCCATCACGCATTCGCTCAGAATGGTCATTTTGGCGTGAGGTGCGAAGACAGGAGGTGTTAAGAGAAGGGGAGGCTATTGCGTAATTTATGGAAATAGTGTACCTCTTTGTCTGGTGTTTCATATATACTGGAGGGAGTTAGATTTCATTTTCACTCAGTAACTTCGCAGTCAAGACTAGAACAAGCCTTCGTTCGATTTCTAGAATCTCTGTAAATAGAGATGTCATTTAGTATGATCGTAGTGGTTTAAGTTCTTGGTAGTTCTGTGTTGAGGTAAATCTTATATTATTTATCTAGTATTTTGTGAGTGTTAAAGTGTTAAATCGCTTATTTCATTTTGCTAGTTAGATTTGTGCAGAGAGTTAAATTATTAAGTCTGTTATATTCTCTAGTCGACGAGTTACAGTGGAAAGCGGAATAAATTATAATTTCTAGCTTAAAATCATGTAGCCAAAATGGATTTAATGAATACGCAGTCGAGAATATTTTAAAACTAACTTATTAAATGACTGCTACATCTTGAGTATTGACGGAATGCGTAGGTATTCCTAATTCAGGAAGTTTGATTTTTAAATATAACTTATTCCACGGGAAGTGTTAAACTATAAGACAAGCTACGCTTGCAGTTTAAATTATCAGTTATAGTATGTATAATTATTTGATATGTGTTCTTTCCATTTATATATAGTGAAACTGTGGTACCCAAACTTTGCCAGCGTTTGAGTACAGAGATAAATCTGTGAAGAAAACAACAAACATTCTAACTTTAAAGATTTGATGTATAACTTTTGCAAGAACTATAAGATTTTAAAGAAGTAACGGGTCATCGAGCCTGATTTGATTCTTCCTGAGAAAACTCTAGTCATTTTCCAGCCTTTGTGGCAAGTAACATATTTCAATCAGTAACTTTCCCGACACTGTTGACAAGTGGTGGTGTGACCAACTAAATTCCTATACTGAGAGAAGGTGCCGACCTGACATTCCTCATTCGTTTGAAATCTAAGATGTTGACACTGTGCCCGCTATAAACGCTCGTGCCTGGACAATTTTATGTGACTTAAACAGACATCCAAAATAATAGTATTCCCAAGAGAACGGTCCCGGAAGTAGTGAATTCAACCCGTCTTTTTGGACCTGGGGTTTTCTTGGCCAAGATTACCATTGAAGATTCTGTATGGGCAAGTCCTAAAAATATTGTTTTTTTTTTGTTCCCGAAGTGGCTACCAAAGCTGTGAGTATGGAAAAAATGCACGTGATCACAGTTGAATGAATAGAGTGAATGCAGGACTGAGCGATCCTTTTATGGTGGTAATTTGACACCCATTCATTTTTTGCTGTCATAACATTTCTTTATGCAAGGTATTGCTAACTATATATATATATATATATATATATATATATATATATATATATATATATATATATATATATATATATATATAAATATATATATATATATATATTCCCTTAGACTAGATCAGAGTATCCAGTCTGTTTATACCTGTCCTACAGTGAAAACTAACTTTTGTTCTAATAACATTTTCAAACTTTTTATGTGCTCAATAGACACAGTGTATGTTCATGAACCAAATTCCACAGTTTATTTTGTTAAAAAACATGTGGTTACCATGGTAACCAAAAAAAACATCCGCCATATTGGATTTTCACCACTTTTCGAGAGCTAAAAACTTATGTTTCCCATTGACCAAACTTTATCAAATTGCACACACATGTTGTGACTGACAATTAAAACAATTTGTCACATGCTTTTTTTGATAAGTTTAAAATTCTTTTTTTAATGATTTTTAAAATAAATTACACTTTATTTGTATGAAAAAAATGAAAAAAAAATATTTAAAAAAATATATCAAAGCAAATTACTAAAATATCAAAAAAGGCATGTGACAATTTAAAGGTACATATGTGTACTACATGCATGCCAAATTTCAGACTGATCTAATAGATAGTTTGTAAAAAATAACATTTTTTGTTAATAAAATGTTAGTTTTGAGAAAAATGCATTTTAGTCACCGAGTTACTTGTCTTGTCCAATATACTCCATTCTGGGAGGCTGAATGTGTTTAAAATTGTCCAGCACTATATGCTGCACCTCCTTCAGCTTCCTGCAGCTGCTCCTCTTGCCTTTATCTTGCCTAATTTTTCTTCTTTCCTTCTACATGGTAACCAAAAAAAAACAACCGCCATATTGGGTTTTTCACCAACTTTCAAGAGCAAAAATCTTATGTTTACCATTGACCAAACTTTATCAAATTGCACACACATATTGTGACTGACAATTAAAACAATTTGTCACATGCTGTTTTTGATAAGTTTAAAATTCTATTTTTAATGATTTTTAAAAAAAAAAACTGTATTTGTATGAAAAAATATTTTTTAAAATATTTTTTAAAAATTTATCAAAGAAAATTACCAAAATATCAAAAATGCAGATGTGTTACTTTAAAGATATAGATGTGTACTACTCATGATTATTTTGATAAGTTTAAAATTCTATTTTTAATGATTTAAAAAAAAAACTATATTTGTGTGAAAAAATATTTTTAAAAATATTTTTAAAAAAGATTTAGATGTGTACTACATGCATGCCAAATTTGAGACTCCTCTGTTAGATAGTTTTAGAGAGAAATCGTGCATTTTCGGCACAAATTTGAAAATTATAGCATGGGGGTAGTGCCGACAATATGCTTTTTGATACATCAAATGCATTTTTTATGTTATAAAACCTTGCTCAATCGATTCCTCGATGATTATTTAATAGAATAAGCTCAAAAGTAAAAAATCGATATTTTGTACGTAAAATCCAGTTTTCATTGTAGTGGAGCCCCTTAAAGGGGAAGAATTTTAGACTAAATCATATGTATCTGTGACTCTTTGGGCTATCACTTTCTTCTAACGGGACTGTGAGCTATACATCGAGGGAAGGATCATACCAACGGGTTTATCATTCTTGTAGCATTTCTTGATTTTTTTGTTTATGATTTTGTTGTATATGCTTGATGTGATTTGATATGTTGTGAGAGAAGTTTAGTCTTGATATATAAACTACTCATAAAATTTATTCCAGCGTGTCGGTCAGTTTGTTTTTCCCAAAATCTTCATATAATCATTGTCATAGTTTTTCCCACGTCTGTACGTCTAACTGTCTTCTTATGTGTGTATGTATGTGAGTGGATATATATATATATTTCATATATATGTGTGTAGACTGTCTGACTCAATCTAAATCTAACGTAGAAGATAGGTGAAAGAGAGAAGATTTCTTTATTTAAGAGACAGCCTCTATCACATTTCTACCATCTCACTCGTGGAAATCTATTGCTATTACTACTTCTCACTGTGACTATCACTTATCTTAATCTATTCAGAAGGGACCAACCCAAGTCTTAATTCCCCTATCGGAAATCTACGACAGTACTCATTTACAGCTTGGTAGACTGGAGCTTTGATAATAGAACTATGTGATAAGGGTACTCCTGATCAATGCCTGAATATTTAACTGCAAAAAGTTGGTGAGCTGTCTTCATTTGGAATTTGAGTTAAAATCTTCATAATGATTGTATCGATCTATTTTCCTCTCCGGCAGTAGTCAGTTACATTTGTCGGGAGTACTGATTACGCCCAATTTCAGTGGTCGGCCCATTTCTTCCTCTGCTATCAAGCAGATATTAGCTATTTTTTATCAATTTTACACTCCCTTCAGTGATAATTGATAATGTTTGCTTTGCGCTTCTCGGCTTTGCTAAGACTAAGACGCAGGTAAAACAAGATGGGCCCGGTCAATATTCGTATAGTGAACGCGTGTCATGTTTGCCTAGGAGTGCCCTAATATCTTATTTGTAAACATTGCAGAGAGAGTGATCGGATGTTTTCATTCCATATTTGGAAGACATGACCTTTGAATTAATGCACATAAATTTCATAGTGAAATATTTTGAATTACCCTATCATAAACACGCATGTTTGAAATTATTGGCAAGCGTTCGAGATGTAAACATAACTACATTTCTGATTGGGGCCTGGTCTAATTTTAAGCAACACGTGCCAGGAACGAGAGGGGCAATATAACCTGACACTTTGGTCGGTTGAAAGCACTGTTAAAATTCACTCGAGCCAAGAAGACAACCAGACCTTGCCAGAGTTAAGAATAGTACCAGACCGGACCTGTTGGAGCATATTGAGGACTTAGAGCCCAGGAAAACGCTACTATTTTAACACAGAAAACCGGAATCTGAGGAAACTATTAAACACAAATCAAAGTGGGAACTTATTGCTAAAATATCAACACACCAGACCAAGTGTAAGAGGCCTCTACAAGTGCCTTGATTTCTCTGAGCCAGCAGTCTGTGAGCCTAAAGATTGGCGTAAGTTGTACATTTTGAATTCTATATTTTTTCATTATTAACATTTGAACCAATACGTATATATTGACATGTGAAGATTAATATGTGAAAATTGCTAGTGGATGTCCTCAGCATGTAGAATGATGATTTCATGAACCACCACTGCCAGGGCCGGTGACTGCTTTATTGTGAGTTTCTTATAAAGAACCAAAAGCAGAGGTAGTCCCAAGTTCCATATGGAGCAGGAAGGGAATGATGAAAGAAATGATGTACATACTTGTTATACTACTAACCTTTTCAACTAGTGTAAATATAAAACATATCCACTCTAAATGTAATGAAAGTTTCAACCTTTTCAACCAGAGTAAATGTAAAACATATTCACTCTAACTGTAATGAAAGTTTACAACCTTTTCAACCGATGTAAATATAAACATATTCAAACTATATTGCTAACATTTTCAACTAAAGTTAAATATAAAACTATTCATTTTAAATGTTAAGATAGTTTATCGCCCACAGGGATTAAGATTAATTCTCAGAGAGGGTAAAAGTTCTGAGATGATGGGATGGTGGAATGAAAAGAGGGGGGCCCATAAGTATGTGTCGGGAAACTCAATACTCAGAGGGTTTTCGTTTCTCTTCTTTTGCCATACTAGTTGGTGGTACCAGTTGAGGGTACTATTTCTGGAACAAGTGAGGGTATAAGTGGCCTGAAGTAGACGCTAGACACCATCATCAGACGGGTCTTAACAACGCGGGACCAGCTTGGTAGTTACTCCCTAACACTTCCTAGAACGTGCTACAACTTTCAAACTTGACCAGGGACGCGTGTGATTCAGTCATCTATCTGCAAAGACCTAAACATCAGCGGGAGCAGAACTAACAATTGGCAGCTAAGTAAAACTTAAAAGCTGCCAAGTGAACTGTCCATTTTCGAAAACCATAACATCACACTGTGATGAATACTTTTTTCTAAACTATTATTCATTTTTATAACTGTTAAACATAACTGATTATTAAATTTGTTCCTTGTATAAAGACAAATCTAAAGTTGATTTAATCATTTTGAATGTACTACATCCGTATGCCTCAGACAATTTCTTAAATACACGTAAACAGAGCTAAATAATAATAAAAGGAAATTCGCTGAATTAACTCAGCTGGGGGGCTTGTTACTCTTGAGTTTTGGCCACTGTTGGACCACTACTGCAGAGCTAAGGGTAGGTGAACGGTGACAGTGTGTTTTTATTTGGATTTGGTTTCCTGTGATGATTTTCATAATTTCCCATTGCAATGAGAAGATTGCTTTTTGTGGTCTTATTTTGATATCGCTGTCTGATCATAAATCTGTGTATAAATTGCTGCCAAGATAACATGTATGACTCCACGTCGTGTACAGATGTTTATCCTAGAGTAACTTTGCTAAAATGTGCTGCATAGATGCTTCCAATAACGACATATATTTTTTTTTAAACTAATAATAGTAATATGTCCACTATTAGGCGGTAAGGATAGTTGAGATATATACCCAGTGTGAACAAGATATACAAGGACCGTATAACTCTGATTATCCTAATTATTCGTAACAATGGTTGTTCGTTTAATTGAAATTGTGGATAATTGGGTTTAAAAAAAAAACACCTCTTATGCACGAAAACACATTTGATTAAATTGTTGTTATTAAGATTAGAGCGTTCTCACATAAAATTGGTCTTGAAATCGGCTATCATCCAGTTTATCTTACTTTCACGAACCACTTGAATATAACATTTACTACTTTATTGTTGTTGCCTTTTTCATTGTGTTTCTTTTTTTTGCTTGAACTACCAATTTCGCTTTCTAATACAGAAACAAACGAAAGAATTGACTTGCTTTTGTTGTTAATGTAAGAAATTATTGGCCACTCCAATACCCTATCTTTTGGCCGTTGTCTTCCCTGAGCCCTCTCCTTTCAACAAATTATTTTTTTTCACTTTGTCGGTCCTTTTCTGAAAGTGTACTTTTTTAAAAAACTTAATACTGTAAATTTTGTAGCGTCCATTATAATTAGAATAGGTTTGAAAATGACACTAAATACCACACTAAACTGACTATACTATAGCTAGGAATCGACTGAAATAGACTGGAATAAAGACCATATCTCGCCGACTGGAAGGGTACGTGCATCGCAAAACAGTGCCCGCGTTACTTGTTTTTGGTGATTCGCTTAATTAGCAATTCCGATAAACGGGGTTCAGATAATCGGAGTCCTGCTGCATAGACTGCTGACTTTCAAGGTCTGCTGCAGCTGTTTCTTGGTGTCCTATGAGTAAATGCAATAGGCCTATCTAATACTTCGGTGAAACTCGGAACCACCCCGAGTAATAAATAACACAGATTTTTTTGGTTCATGCGTTCCAACCATTCAGCAGCAGGTAAACGTAATTTCAGACTTGAAGTGTGCCGAAAAAGAGGAGGGGGTGGGGGTGGGTGTTGAGGTATAGCCGGTCAGCTTAGAGAAGCACAACGTGACAGCAGAACAGTTGGGAGAGAATAAGAATCGACCACACCAGCCACGTGAGTATAGAACCTCGCTTTCTTCAATGACCAACTATCGTGCTGCTAAGTTACACCAGAGTAGTGTACAGTATAACCACACACAATTCACATGTAGCATAGAGGGATACCACTCATGAGTCAGCAGCCCCCCCCCCCCCCCCCCCCCCCCCCCCCACCCCCCCCCCTCCCCCCCCCCCCCCCCCCCCCCCCCCCCCCCCCCCCCCCCCCCCCCCCCCCCGCTTTTTGTGGTTTTCAAACGAATTTATCTGTGCTCACTGGCATGTGCTTATATCTTCACAAATGCATCACATGATGAAGAACACATGAAAATATGACGTGCAAATGCTCTTAGAGTAGAAATAAAATGTGACGAACGAAAATAATGTAATATGACACGTTTTACTAAGACATCAGAAAAATGAATACCACTTTACGACCGCAAGCACTTTGTTAGTGATGGAACGCTCGATAACAATACAGAAACGGAGGAGTAGGCTAATCTTAACAGGTAAATTTAACATATATTTTTAAAAGGGCTTAATGGCAGTCACTGAGTCAACACCCACGTGGAACAACCAGTGTCGGCAACTCAGACTCGAATCGGACTTGAGTCACCGCAACGGCTCGGCTCGATAATTTTTTATTTGCGACTAAGTCGAGTCGGAGATCAAGAGAAATCGGATCCAGCACGAAAATAAGAATCTTCAACTCAAATGTGAAGTCAGTCCTATTATATGGCTCTGAGACATGGAGAACAACAAAGACAACTACCAAAAAGCTACAGACTTTCATAAATGGGTGCTTGCGTAGAATAGAGGGATTGAAATGGTATGACAAGGTTACTAACGTGGAATTGATGACAAGAACTAGACAAGTGCCAGTGGAACAAGAGATGAGAAGAAGACGATGGCGATGGATAGGACACACACTGAGGAAACCTGTTGATAGCATTACAAGGCAGTCCTTGTTCTGGAATCCCCAGGGCAAGAGAAGCAGAAGTAGACCAAGAAGCACATGGAGAAGAGAGCTGGAAACAGAGGTGAAAATGATGAGGAGAACGTGGAAAGAACTTGAGATGATGGCACGTGACAAGAGGACTTGGCATGTGTTTGTTGAAGGCCTATGCTCCTTTGGGAGTGGAGGGTTATGAATGATATGATGAATATGAAGTCGAGTCGCGACTTGCCTGTTTCAATGTCGTTTACTCAAGCCGTTCGACTCAAGCTCGGGTCGGACTTAAGTTGCCACATCGACTCGACTCGGTACTCGAGAATTTTTGTTAGCGATCTCGACGCGACTTGAGACATGTTAGGAAAGACTTCACGACAACTCTGGGAATAACATAATCTCTTAAGTAGTCCCAGACATCTGGTTAAGTGTGCCGCAGCCCCCTCAGATCAGGGACTCAGTAACTTAGGTTAACACCATGTATCAAAGTCAACGCACCATCTGTTAACAAACAACAAAATCAAAACAAGCAGGCGTGTTCATTGTGTCGTGGATTTCCCTGTAACTTTCAGAATACATTATCAAATACTAACTTGCTACATTTAAAACATGTCACAGACAGAGGAAAAAATAAATGAAGAAGTCCTAGAGACATAACAGAAGGAAGGCTACGGAAATAGAGGAAGACCGCGCCAGAAGCGGGAAGTTAACATCAAGATATAGACAGAAAGAGTCTATCAGAGTGTACCATCAAGACAAGAGACAGGAGACGTTGGAGATTTATTGCAGTCGACTTTCGTTGAAGAGATGGCAGCTGTTAATGATAATGATGACAGCGACGATGATGATGATGATGATGGTGCTGATGATAGTGGGGATGATGATGATGATTATGATAAGAGAAGTCAGGAATGAATGAAAAGAAAAATAATGGATGAGTGTAGCAAATAAGATGATTTGCTGGGGAGGTTATGATGGTATCCTAACAAAGAATGAAATAAGTGTATGCAGTAACCGTGCGAGGTCAAGCAAATGTAGGTCCCTGATTCTATAAATGATGATGATGAATTGTGTACAGGGAACCTAACGCTACCTCCCTAGATCTCACACGGTCTCTCTGTTGGCTCTAGTGTAGGGTGTATGATGTACCTATTGTCTAGGGGAGAAATGAGATGATAGTACACAACACACAAACACTTTACTTTTCTATGAGAAAGTTAATAAAACAGGTGTTAAGTTTTCTTTTGAACTGAATATTACAATTTAATCTGCCTGTCCAGTTATATCTTTTGGACAGGTCTTGAAAATAAGGACAAGATAGTTTACAGAAAGAGGGTAATAAAACAACTGGACTTTCTGTCCACACAACTAAAATCAAGATATATTTTTCACTGAAGAACAGTTCACAGCTACTACTGTAATCCTATAAAGGGAGAGTCACTGTGTATGAGGGGCTGTTGTGTCATCATACCCCTTGAAATTCCTGAATATCATTGGGAAACTCAGTGAATGTTACTTTTTTACAAAAGTGTCAGATGTACCCAGATGTATGGCACATCACCTGGGGTTATTTATAAGGAAATTCTCTCCTGAAGATGCAGACTCTTTCACTCGTTCAAGCTCCTCCGTGTTCTTATAATAGTAGAAATGACTGGATGGAGGCTTGAGGGCTGTATTCACTTTCAGCTGGCTTCCTGCCACCAGTCGGTAACAGGGAATAAAACGCTGGAACAAAAGGATACCCAGGCTTTACATCTACTTACTGAGATTATTTAATATTTTCCTACCAGGATATGGGGTCAGCCTCGCGTGCCGTACAGGTGCACAAACACCTAACTTTGTTTGACTCCCTCCTTGCTGTGACCACACCTCAGGTCCCTATGGCAGATACGCCACTGTACCTTTACATCTTTTTTCCTCAAGATAATTCTGTGGGGTAAACATATGTCCGTTGGTATGGTTTCTCTTTTCTTTTTATATTATAAATGCTTCAGGCATGTAAATAGTGTTCATAGAACACAGAGGCTTACTACTATAATACTTTAATAATATAACAGCATAATCATGACAACATACATCAATTAGATACATTTTAAGATGAGGACGCAAAAATGTCTACTACCGACATGTTCTTCATTTTCCCTCAATATCAATACCCAATTTTGTTTGCTGTGGAATTAAACATAACAATTCATACATCGTCCTTACCACAATTCAAGAAATATAAACAAATGATGCTGACTTGCAAAGCAATGGCCGCAGTTTCACTCTGCACTGGTCTCAGGCTGGGAAATATTTATTTTACTTTAAATTTACCACAGCTGAATCTCAGCAAAATGTTTAATGTAATTTATTTTAGACAACTGGCAATTGAATAAGGAAAACCCCTTGCTAATATTGGGTACCACTAGCCAATCAGAAGCTGGCGACTACCAGATTTCAAAATGCAGTTTTTGAAAACACAAAAAAACAATTCCAAACTACACCGCGTCTGCTATTTAATTGGCTAGCCTATGTTAGTTGCCATTACAACAAAAACGTTTCGTTGATAACCAATTTCCTATCGCCCCCCCCCCCTTCTCACCCTATACTCTCTGTACTCAAGCGAATTTGAATATTCACCTCAATGCCTCTTTCTACGCGATCGTCCCTTTAACGTTATGAAAAATTCAAGTAAGGTTGACTGTCTGTCTGGTCTACCGTCTTGGACATTTTATTTTTCCTTCATAACTTCACTAATACTGGGGCTATCATAGTATTTAAAACATATTCTTGCTTAGGGGAGTCTCAGCTATCTTATCATATAAGTTTTATGTTCAGTTTCCTATTAATAAAGATTTTCATTTTTGTCACTGTTCGTTCGTCAAATAAGATTTTACACAAGACCACCGTTTCCTCCTTTCTCCTCTCCCGCTTAGCCTATATGATTCAACTACTACTTGTTTTAGTGACGCCAGTACGTCTACAACGAGTGGGGACATACTGTCTGTGTGTTTGCCTCCGATGGCGTTTGCCGCCGCGTGTAGATACGCATGGCAGAGTGTGGCAGGCAAATCGGGTGTTAGACGTGGCGGGTTAACAAGTTGGGTTTTATGATTTGAATTTTATCGTGTTTCACTACCAAATTGTAAGACTTACTACTGATTAACCTGTTAAAAACAAAATATTACGTTAATTCAGATAGTATTGTGCGGCGCTCTTCCGCCAATTAATTAATTTTATCGGGTTAGGCGGCCGTGTATGCAGCAGATCTTACAAGTTTAAACATTGGTAGTACGTGGGCGAAACCGAAACTGCAACGCGTTGTATATTATATATGCTATAGGCTTTTCGCACTGCACAAAAGGCAGTGGCGGGCGTGTGAGAGCAATTCCGTCAGACACAATCGGGCTGGTTTTATTTATTGTTGTTTTAATGACTAAAATCTATAGAAATGAGTAATTATCCTCGCAGATTTTACCACAATGAGATGGGTTTGACAAATAAAAGATTTTGGTCGTATAAAAAGACATACCTTACAGAAAAATATATTGAAAAGAAAAGTTGAAGACAAACATGCAAGAGGAAAACAGTGCTTTAAGTAGGAAGATAACATCAAGAGATGGACAGCAAATAGTCTGTTAAAGTGCAGCTTCAAGTCAAGGGACTTTAAGGACGTTAGTTATCTACTTCCGAAGATCACAGCTAATCTTATCTGAACTTTACAATAATAAAAATAATTGCGCTGTTGCCTCCCGTAGTTCCCATAGGTCTTGTGGGGGGAGGGGGGGGGGGGGGAAGAAAAATAAGACTCGCGTCGTCCGTTAGACATTTCGTCAGAGGAAACTGATGTAAAGCTTTACATAGTAACATCATCATGTATAACAGATAGCTACATAAACCACGTATTCAAAAGCATATGAAGTGGTTTGGCGAGATTCTGCTTGACATATACTTGTAATATTACCAGACTTATATTTTGACTTATATTTGGACATGCGACCTAATATAACCGACTAGGTTGACCGGAACGCGCCTCGCTAAAACAAGTTGTGCTTGGGGCTAACAACATCTTCATGTACATTATCATAGAGGGTAAAGGTAAAGGATCCCGTTACACGCCCATTGAGACATATTGGGAATATGGTGTTAGGCCTATATTTGCTTGACCATCGGCACACTAGGGGTGATGTGGTCAGCATCACGCCGGCCGCCTTAACCTTCCCAGAGTTGCTCTGGTACCCAATTCACGAGGCTGGGTCGACCCCGAAACCGTTTACGGTCTAAAAAATCCCACCTCAACTGGGGATTGAACCATGAACCACCGAGCTAGGAAGCCAGTGCACTAATCACTGTGCTACCACGGCTCCCTGCATTATCATGTTGGGGACATTATTTAAGTGGCTCATGGAGTGCTTTGGTACAGGTTGTTTGCGAAGGGGCCATTTACATTAGTGGTCCCTTATTTCAGCCTAAATATTGCATTACTTGATATGGACTCAAGACAGTGTAATAAGAGGAAAGTAAATACGGTAGAGTGAAAGGTGTTGTATGTTTATGCTCCACTGGGAGCCTCAGGGTGATGATAATGATGATGATTAGGACGACGATGATGAGGAAGAGGAGGAGAAGCAGGATAACAATGATGATGCATGCAGACCTCTTTAGAGAATTGTGAATATATTCCATGTTTTAAAAAACGTTCCATTGTCTTAACGAATATTATTTTAGAGAAAAAAAACACCCACACAGTATTTAAAATGTTTGCAAAAAAAAAAAGACTGGTTGGAAGATATGATCTACTGTACTTAGCAATAATATTATATACCGCCGACTTGCAAGGTCAGTTGGTTTTGGTTTCTTGACTGAAAACGAATCCATATCCCCAAGTGGCATTGCGAGCTGCTAACCACAGTTCTGTCAAGAAGCGCATAAACAAAAAGTAATTATCTCCAAATGCGTATAGAGCATGGGTCGGCAACTGGGTGATCTTGTTATACCGGTAGATCGCAATGCATCATTGGTTAGATCTGTAGGTGATAGAAAAAATGAGAGGGAGGGATATTTTAACTTAGGTAAATTTCGGACCAACCCTCCCCCATCGGCGCTTAAAAGGGTGGTATTCCCAAGCTTAAAGGTACTTTCACCACATTGCCTGTGACAACCTGCAGGGTAACTTATTGTTTGAAGTGAAATTAACATTCGGTAAAAGTATATAGTTTTAATTGTCTACCGCTCTGTTGGTGGGATTGCTGCAAGCAGATTGTGCGGCAGAGATAAAAGTTATATATAGGCTGGACATTTAAATTTCCAGATATTCTTAAAACTTGAAAACAGACACTAATTTATCAAGGTAGATCTCTGGAGAGCTCAATGTTTCTAAAGTAGAACCCCACAGCTAGTAGGTTGCCTACCGCTGGTGTATAATATTTAAATGTGACTACGAGCGCAGTGCAAAGTTTCGAGCGAATAAAGGTCAAGATGTGCTCTTGTTATGTCAAAAGTTGAGACAATCCAGCTCAGCAGTAATTAAGTTCACGAACACAAGACATGAATCAGATATGGGTGTTCCTATTAGCGGTACTCAAATTTGCTTCCAGAGGCGGATACACAGTGGCTCTAAATCTAAGAAATGCAGGTGTTACCAACGCGATGGACAGAGTTGATCCGATTCTTATTCTTGTCTGTCTTCTGTGGGTTTCTACCTGATTCTTCTATTGAAGGGCTCTGAAACACGGAGAACAAGAAAAATGGCAACCACGGATGTACAGACTTCCATAAATGCGTCCTTGCGCAAAACAGAAGTATCGAAATGTTATCAAGATTACAAATGTCAAGCTGATGGAACGAGCGAGGCAAATACCAGTTGATAAAGATGTGAACAGAAGACACTGTTTTTGCATAGAACACACATACTGAGAAATATCAGTTGATGGCACTTACAGGGTAGTCCTAGCTCTAGAATCATGTGACGGTATTGTCTCCCCTGCTCTGCAATAGTGGTCCAACAATGGCCAACCTTAGAATATAAAATGAGGATCTTCAAAGGTATCAACCTTCGCTCAAGATTACTCTTGGCAGAGATATCAATAGAAGAATGATGCTTCTATTCAATCAAACCTTACAGGATTTTAAAGAAAAGCAAGCAAAACAACTGAGATCATCTAATCTGTCATTAACTTTTTATTCTCCCACCCCTTCTGTGAAGAAATATTGACTCATGTTTTCTTAGCCCCCAGCTGAAGGTGATTCAGCAACTATTACTTTAGTAGCTCTATTTGGTTATGTATTTAAAATAATATGAGTCATACGGGTGCAGACATACAATTCACTCAAAAGTGATTAATACAACTACAGATTTATAGTTACAGATAAACAGGTTTAATAATCATTTATGAATTAACAATGTAAAATAAATAAAGTTGTTTATAAAAAAGAAGCGATAATATTTCTCATCATTGGAAAATGTTAAATTTTGGTGGAAATTCTACAATTTTCCTGGAAAAGATTTGAAATGTCCATTAGCTGAGCTTGTATGTTACATAACTGCCGGCGAGGGGTCAGTAGGCGTCAAGTCTGTGTATTACTTCGCCCGATATCAGGCTTAGTTGTAATATGTACACTTTATCATTTTATATTTGCTCTTTGACATGTATAATGTGCTTGTGGGTGTACAGTTACATATAAAGCTGGCAACCTTATCACTGCTACTAACTTGACACATGAACCACCACAGCAAGAGCTGCTGACTACTTGAGGTTTTCTCACAAGAAACCAACAGCAAAGGTGGCCTCAGGCTTCATAGAGAGCAGGGAGTAGGTGATGATATCATGGTGTATTTATTTTACTGACACTTTAGAAAGTATATATAAAAATGTATTTATTTATTTATTTTCAATTGTTGTCTTCCGCTGTCATAAAGCACTAATTTTAGATCTGTGAAATGTTGTTTAATATCCTTGGTTGACAGAATGGTTAGAGCACTAGCCTCTCCCGGTATAGGTATCGAGTTCGATTCACGGTTTTGACACGCTCCAGTCTACCCAGCTGTAAATGGGTGCTTGATTTTGCTCTTGAGTTAAAGAAGGTAAAGGCATCGAGGAAGAGAATTGGTCGCCTCACCTCTCAATGCTGTACCTAATATTTTGATGTCTTAAACACTTAACACCTCTACGGCAGTATCTGCTGTAGGATTACCTTTATCTTATTATCTATAACTATCATCACTTTCCTTTTCGCTGCCTATGGAACATGCATCCACAATTAGAGCTGATCAACTTGCCGGAAATCAGCATCAGCGCATTCACATCTTCTTGCAGTGGTAGTTTCTGTAGAAATGTAAGTTACATGATGAGGTATCGTTGCCACTCTAAATTCTGGGGGGAAAAAAACCTAGATATCGGCGACTTGGGCTACTTTGGGCGATTTTTTTGGCTATTTTTGGCCGATTTTTCACGAAATCTAGTGGTGATCTTCAACTTATGAAGGAAAATGACATATAGACGGGACCAAAAAAAAACAACAACCTAGATCTAGGTGAATCCACATAGGAGTGGCAATGCTGTGATGAGAATACGAGCCCCATGCAACCCCTTATATTCATCACCCTTTTCGTGATAACTGAGGCGAGACTTGTTCTATTCCATCTGTGCAATGTGTCAGAGAGACTCGAGAACTGCCTGGGGCAACAAAGAATATATTTACATACATCGCCAAACACTAACTCTCTGTCGTGGTGGTGGATAAAAGACAAGACAATATTTACATATAAATAAACCACTTTTACTGACTGCTGGTCCAATAACGTCTAGCGAAAAGCCACGACCTCTGCCCCTGTGACTTTAATCTTTCCTGCCAACTTGAAACGAGATAATAAAATCAAATCGCTGAAGTTATAGCTAATCAAGTTTTTGTAAGAGATTTTCAATCATTTGAAAGTACAGTCCAGGGTACAACAGTATAAACATCTCAAGGTTTTCGTTAACGTTATCACATAAACAGTGCATTAATAGATAATTTTTTTTTTAAATTTGGTCTGAACCCCAACTATTGTTTGTTTTCTCTTTGTCTTTTCTTCTATACTTCATCTCATTTTCTTCTTCCTGTTCTTTCTATTTTCTTCTGAGAAGATGAAAGAGAACCTGAAGAAAATAATAGGAAAGGAAGCCACGTCTTACTGAACATTACTTGCACAGCTGGAGAATGTAAATAGATAAAGGTTGTCCCAAAGCAGATACTACCGTGTTAGAGACTTCACTATACGAGGTCTAGCATCGAGAGATGGGATGACCATTTCTCTTCCTCTCTGCCTTAAGGGCAAAGTCAGGTACCCATTTACAGCTTGGTAGATTGGAGCGTGTCGATACCTTATGTCAAACCCAGCACCTTTGCCGCGAGAGACCAACGCTCTAACTGCTCTGGCAATCGGACGCTCAGGCGAAGAACATAAACTTACAATAGAAATGTATAGAAAGTTGAAACTGCAGTCTTGTATTCCGGGGACATCGTATGAGTCTCTGATGACACAAAGATGGAATACTCCGGGGACATCGTATGAGTCTCTGATGACACAAAGATGGAATAAAATTTCCTTCAGGCACTTCGTAAAAGGAGACTAATTTGAGGTATCGCAGGGGACTAGCAGCATCCTCGTGTAAAACACATTGCTACAGAAACCATCGCTTCAGCAGCATATGCATTGTCGCAGGCTTCCTGCAAGAAGGGCAAGCTGAAGTTGTAGCTTCATGCTCCATGTTGCGGGTTGTCCCCCTGGATCTGCAGCAGTGGTCCGATAATGACCAAAATTCGAGTAACAGGATGAAATCAAAAGGGAGCAACATTCGCTTAAGATTACTCTTGGCAGATATGTTAATAGGAGGATGGTGCTCCTATTTCAGGGTGTCTCACATAGGTTTTAGAATGGCAAGTATAACTTCTTCTAAGTGTTGGTTGTAAACTGTATATTCCTTGCCCACTTCTGTTACACACACACACACACGCACACGCACACGCACACGCACACACACACACACACACACATATATATATATATATATATATATATATATATATATATATATATATATATATATATATATATATATATATATATATATATATATATATATATATATATATATATATATATAATTATTCTTGAGTTAATGCTACAGTTTAAAGCTATGAACCTTGTGAACATAAATTATGATATTCAGAAAGCAATCAGCTGGCCTTTGATTAAGCCTATTTTGTCTCGGTGAGTTGTTTATTTTGTGTGAGGAACACGGATGACTTCAAGCGTGTTAAGTTCAAGAATGGGTTTAATTTTTTTTAAGGGGAGAAGGTAACGTGTCTTGCTAGGACAAAAGACAAAGAAAATTAATTACGTTACGGCCACAAAGCCTTCATCGGTGAAAGGAAAGAAAGCGAGAGTTAAGTAAAAGACATTTTTCTTTGTCTTTCTTCTTTCATTCTTTCTTTCTTTCTTTCTAAATAGCGCATACCAAATACATTATTTACTTATTTATTTATTTTCTTTTTTTCAATATTGTCAACAAAATATTACCGGTTTCATATGTTTTGTTGGTAAAATAAGCATTCGCACTTATTACATTTTACTTCAGTGGTTTTTTTTAACAAGGCATTCATTCACATAAAAGGAATAGACGTCTCCTTTCTTTGGACGGGTTCTGATATTAATGGAGACGAAGGTAGAGGACGGCACAGAATGATTTCGGACTACACGGTGGGTTAGAGGGAAAACTTCGCCATTGACAGACAGCACTTCAGATTGGAAACTTGTGAACAATGATAGGTAACAAACAAAAATAGTTTTGCCTTTTTTAAACGAGGCCCGGCCTACCTAGACACACGGTCCGTCAGTTATATTAGGGCGCATATTCAAATATAAATGACCATGTGGTCTTAGATATAGTTAAAACTTACGCCAGTTTGAACTGCAATACATTACTTCTGTATTTCTTAAATGTCTTATTCTTCCCAGCTGTTATGTTATTTTCGTTGGGATTTCTGGGGGAAATAGCGCAGCTTGTGCCCGAATTATTTTACGCAAATAAGATGTAGAAATTGGTAGAGCATGTTACTCCTCCATACAGCTGTTTGATATTTTAAGCTGAACTGATTTCTTAACATCTGTGACTCAGTCGCACGTGCAGGGATTGCGATCAAAATCTCACAACACGCGTATTGAGTCAGCAATGGTGCAACAAGCCGTTACTCGAGTGTACATGTGTTTCGATCTTTTATTGGGTTGTCCTTTAATATCTAATTTATAGAATTCCAGACGAACTGAAAAATCAGATTAAACCCAGCGGAACTACAGACTGTTGTCCACTTATGACGAGGTTTCGTTCCGACGACCTGCTCGTAAGTCGATATAGTCGTAAGTCGGAAATCATTAGTCTACAATCCCGATCTACGGGTAGAACCCAGTGGATGATTTGGTACATCTGTAAGCGACTGGGGGAGGGGGGGGGGGGGAGAAAGACTATTTAAACTTGAGATATGTCGGACTAAACCTCCCCCAGCGGCATTTAAAATCGCAGCGTCCCTGGGATCAACGGTACGTCTTCCGTATTCCCAATGAAAACTGTCAAGCTGACAACCAAAATAAATTCGTGAACTGCGTGAGAAAGAAACTCGGTATCTTGTTTATAATTTGTATCATTCTCCCACCCACCCACCCACTTAAAATAACAGACACACATAATCATAATCTTTATTCTCCAGAAAATGCATTGATATGTACTAACATAATATAATAAAATACAACATGGCATATAGGAGAATCATTAGAATTTACATAAAGTAAATTTACATAAATTCATACAGCGTTAATGAGGGCTGTTACCACATACATACATACATACATACATACATATCAGAATCTTTATTCTCCATAAAATACATTAATATGTACAGACATGATATAATAGATACAACATGGCATATAGGAGAATCATTAGAATTTACATAAAGTGTTGAAGACGTCTCAAGTAGTTATATGTGGATGTTTTTACATCGAACCTTTGTGTTACACATACATAAAATTTTTTAAGCTTTCTAAAAGACATTGGCATATAATGATATGATATAACCTGCGAAAAATGAGAATTATTGAAATTTACAAAATGTGTGTGGAATACCATTCAAGTTGAGCAATATGGTTGTTTTTACATGGGGGTTTTATCAGAATTTCTGTTTGCCATAAAAAAAACTTTGACAGCTAGTAGAGTGAGATATTAAATATAGCATCAAATACAATAGTCGTTTGGTATAGTAGACAGAGCACAATTGAGATTAGACGGTGGGGAAAACATTTCAGCAATTTAACATGGGTGTTTTTTACATCGAATTTTCCATATTCTGTAAGAACCTATAATTGCACTAATACTGACATATTTACATAAAACCTTTGCTTCAAATTTCCGCAACCCTAGCGACATTAATCCACTCACACACTTTGCATGCACATGACCCAAACTACCAATTATCAGTACGATTACATGCGTACGATAGCCTAGTTCGTTAATTTCTGCAGCCAATGGATAGTACTTATCAAATTTATGTTGGTAACATTTATCTAAATGGGCGTCATATGGTATTGCTGCCTCTACTATAAAAGCTGTTTTTTTCTGTCGATTGATTATCGTTAAATCAGGTTTTACGGCATGTGTCTTAAATGAGGTGTTACTGCTGCCGAAAAGTGATGGTTTAACTATTATCTCTTTATTTATTGTTATGTCACCCTTATTATTGTATGAGGATTTCAGTTTCTCATAAATAATGTCTACAGCTCTATTGTGCCTTTGTTGGTATAATGTTTGAAATTTGGTACATCCATTCAATAAATGTGACACTGTTTCGTATGGGTGGTTACATATTTTGCACATTTTCGTGTATGTCTGTGGGTAATATAGATGTAAAAGACTTTCGCATTCCAGCAACTGTAACCTCGATCTCACAGCAAATGAAAGTATTTTATCACTTAATTTAACATTAGATAGAAAACTAGATGACAATGAATGGTTTACACATTTCATTTCGCGCACTATTCTCCCTTGTGATGATTTACTTTTTAGTTCACTTAGAATTAGGTTAAGTTTATGTGATTTAAATCCAGAATAAAAAAGCATTTGCTGACTTGTATGTTAGACTCACATCTTCATCTACATCTAAATGTACAGTGTAATGGCCACTGTCATCCACTTTCCCACTCACTCCTTCACGCGCGCATTCTTCATTCAGTTCTACCCAAAATGATTTTGGCCAATTCACCTTCGATCTTTTAGCTAGATGGTTTGTTTCATTTAACTCGTAACTTGCAAAGTTATTCCTATCATCATCTACTTGGTCTATTTTACGTTTTTTCATATGTCTATCTAACGAATTTATCGCTGCAGTTTTTACAAGACTATCATCACAATTGAGCATACTGACAAGGAATGAAATATGTCGAGAGTGGTATAATATGAAGGGGTTTGGTATGCCAAGGCCACCCTTCGACCTGGGACAAAAGAAATAGCTCCTTGTGGATGATTCATTTAGCGCTAGCCATGTTCTAACGTGGTGTACAATTTCATCTTCAATTTCTTTAAGTTGTTTTTCTGTGAAGTGTATGTTAGAAAAATAAAACATGAGAGGACCGAAACACATCGGGTTAATTAATGAGATCTTTGCTGATGTTAGTAGTGGGGCACAGCTTAATTTGGTTAAATTTGATCTAAATTCTAATATAAGGCTGCTTGCTTGAAACTGGTCTATTTACATACATACATACATACATACATACATACATACATACATACATACATACATACATACATACACACACACACACACACACATACATACATACATACATACATACATACATACATACATACATACATACATACATACATACATACATACATACATACATACATACATACATACATACATACATACATACATACATACATACATACATACATACATACATACATACATACATACATACATACATACATACATACATACATACATACATACATACATACATACATACATACATACATTACATACATACATACATACATACATACATACATACATACATACATACATACATACATACATACATACATACATACATACATACATACATACATATGGTAGATCTTGAGAGGTCTCAGTGTTACTAAAGTAGATCCCAACAGTTGCTGACCCCTTTTCTATATGAACCATTAGGGTATATCAACAGTTAACACTCTTGAATGCTAAAATGTCTAGATCGGTTTTATTTATTTATTTCCAAAAGCTGGTTTTTCTATTTTGTTTACAGGTAAATAATACAATGTACAAATTAAAACACAAAATTACCGTACTCTACAGTACTGTAGTATAATAAATAATAAATAAATAACTAAATTTATGATCGAACTTCTTGAGTTGAAAATAAAATAATAGGATTAATGGGATGACCGTCGTAAGTGGTCATACGTCGCATATCTCGTACGTCGTGAACAGCCTGCATTTCAAATGAGATGAGTGAGATGTGTACTTAATGTATGCCTTGTTCCTAGGGACTAGGGATTAAAATAAATCAATTTTAATTCTCACATAATATTGTGTCGATCTTTTTTCCTCTCCGGGAGTATTTAGTGACATTTTTGTGTGTACCCAATCACCCGAAATTTACGGGGTCGGCCCAATTTCTTTCTCTGCTATCAAGCAGATATTAGTTATTTTCTTATCAATTTTACACTCCCTTCAGTGATAATTGATGATGTTTGCTTTGCGTTTCTCGGCTTTCCTAAGATTAAGACGCAGGTAAAACAAAGGTGGGCCCGGTCAATGTTCGTATAGTGAACGCGTGTCATGTTTACCTAGGAGTGCTCCGCAATAAATTATCGACCTGTCGGCATGCACTCGGAGGACACGAATGGCACGATCATTTCCTGTACACTTTGTTACAAAGGCATTACTTTAGATGAAAATAATATCTTATTTGTCAACATTGCCGAAAGAGTAATCGGATGTTTTCATTCCATATTTCGAAGACATGACCTTTGTATTAATGCACATAAATTTTGCAGTGGAATTATTTTGAATGACCCCATCCTAAACACGCATGTTTGAAACTATTGGCCGGCACTCGAGATGTAAACATAACTACATTTCTGATTGGGGCCTGGTCTAATAGTAAGCAGCACATGCCAGGAACGAGAGGGGCAATATGACCTGACACGTTGGTCGGTTGAAAGTACTGTAAAAATTCACTCGCGCTAAGAAGACAACCAGACCTTGCCAGAGTTAAGAATAGCAGCAGATTTCATTTATCGGACCGGACTTTGTTTGAGCATATTGAGGAATTATCTCCCAGGAAAACTCAACCGTTATTAGCAAGGAAAACCAGAATCTGAGGAATCTGAAACACGGAGTCAAAGTGGGAACTTATTGCGAAAGTAACAACACCCCAGACCAAGTGTAATAGGCCTCTACAAGTGCCTTTATTTCTATAACCCAGCAGTCTGTGAGCCTAAAGATTGGCGTAAGTTGTACATTTTGAATTCTATATTTTTCATTAGTAACATGTGAACTAATACGTATATAATGACATGTGAATATTAATATGGGAAAATTGCTAATGGATGTCTAAGTCATTTGAGGCTGGCAACCTCAGCATATAGAATGATGATTTCATGAACCACCACTGCAAGTGCTAGTGACTGCTTTATTGCGAGTTTCTTATAAAGAACCAAAAACAGAGGTAGTCACACGTTCCAGGGAGGGAATGATGACAGAAACTATGTACATACTGTTATATTATTAACCTTTTCAACCAGTGTAAATGTAAAACATATTCACTCTAAATGTAATGAAAGTTTCAACCTCTTCAAGCAGTGTAAATGTAAAACATATTCACTCTAACTGTAATGAAAGTTTACAACCTTTTCAACCGATGTAAATGTAAACGTATTCGAACTATATTGTTAACATTTTCAAATGAAGTTAAATATAAAACTATTCATTTTAAATGTAAAGATAGTTTTCACCCACTGGGATTAATATTAATTCTCGGAGAGGGTAAATGTTCTGAGATAGATGGGATGGTGACATGAAAAGAGGGGCGCACATAAGTATGTGTCGGGAAACTCAATACTCAGAGGGTATTTGTTTCTCTTCTTTTGTGACACTAGTTGGTTTTACCAGTTGAGGATACTATTTCTGGAACATGTGAGGGTATAACTGGCCTAAAGTCGACGCTAGACACCATCATCAGACGGGTCTTAGAGACGCGGGACCAGCTATACAGTTACTCCCTGATTCTACTTGGAACGTGATACAACTCTTAGATCTTGACCAGGGACGCGAGTGATCTAGTTATCTATCAGCAAAGACCCAAACATCAGCGGGAGCAGAAACAACTATTGGTAGCTAAGTAAAACTTAAAAGATGCCAAGTGAACTGACCATTTTCGAAAACCATAACATCACACTGTGATGAATACTTTTATTTCTAAACCATCATTTTTATAACTGTTAAGACATAATTGATTATTGCATTTCTTACTCATATAAAGACAAATCTAAAGTTGATTCAATCATTTTGAATGTACTACAACCGTATGTCTCAGGCCATTTCTTAAATACACTCAAACAGAACCTCATAATAATAAAAGCAAATTCGATGAATTAACTCAGCTGGGGGTTTGAACGAGCTACACATAATCCTTCACAAAGATTGACGGCAGATACTAGAGTTAACGTGCTCAGTCAATGCAGCGTTGTTCTCGCATTCTGAATATCTTGTTAAAACTCCCTTGAAGTACAAGCATCATTATCCTTTTATCTACAACTCTGCCAAGAGTAATCTTGTACAAAGGGAGACACCTTTCAAGACCCACATCAGTTACTCTTGAGTTTTGGCCACTGTTAGACCACTACTGCAGAGCAAAGGGGAAGCAAGCTGTGACAAACTGTGGTCTCGTCTTGAGAGTGAACTCAGACACGCAAGTGTGATAAATCAAATTGGTGTCCCGTCTCGGATTATAAAACCTGTCTAGTTATTCCCCTAGACGTGACTGACATAATTTTCTGATATCATCATCATCATCTCAACCCATAACCCGTCATGGGTCGTGGGGTGCCATGGTGGAAGCATCAGCAGACATGGTCCTCCACTGCTCTCTATTCTCAGCAATGCGTACAAGTGTGGAAAAACCGTGTCCTGCCCATTCTTTGATGTTATCAGCCCAGGATTTTCTTTGCCTTCCTCTTCTCCGTTTACCTTCGACTGTTCCCTGGAGGATCGTTTTCGAAAAAGAGTCATGACGAGTTACATGCCCAAACCAGGCAAGCTTTCGACGTTTCACTATTGACAAAAGTGGTTCTTGGTGGCCTGCATAGGTGTTTATCTTCTCTCTAACATAGACATTTGTTTTGTGCTCTTTATAGCAAATGCGCAAAATTCTTCTATAACATGTATGCTCGAAAGCCTGAATCCTTCGCTCCGTATCTGCAGTGAGTGTCCAGCCGTCACACCCATACAAGAGAATAGATAATACAAGTGATTTGTATAATTTGATCTTCACAGGAAAACTGATGTTACTTTTCCAGATCACATTCAACCTTGTCATGGCAGCTGAGGCAATCTCAAGTCTTGTCTTGATTTCTTTACTTGATCTTCCATCACTACATATAGTGGACCCGAGATATTTAAAGGTGTTAACTTCTTCTAACGTTTGCCCATTTAACGTAAAATTGGTCGGAACATGTTTCTTATGGCTATTCACCAATATCTTGCTTTTTTCTATATTAATTTCCATCCCATATGTTCTTGTTACTTTCTCCAGTCTAGAGGTAAGGTCTTGAAGTTCTGATTCTGTTCCAGCTATCAGATCAATATCATCAGCAAAACGTAGATTACACAGAGGGCGGCCTCCAATCGATATGGTTGATTTATAATCGTAGAGAGCCTCCTGCATAATATGTTCTAGATATATATTAAAGAGCACTGGTGACAGGATGCATCCCTGGCGAACTCCTACAGTTGTTTTGAAAAATTCTCCAATGTCGTTGCTTGCAAAAACAGCACTGCTTGCGTCCTTGTATAGTGCTTCAATGATATCTATGATGTTGGTATCAAAATTGAATTTTCTCATTATTTGCCATAAGCCTTCATGCCAGACTCGATCGAAGGCTTTTGTGAAATCGATGAAGTTATGGTATAAATCATGTTGATGCTGGAGATGTTTTTCGATCAGTAATCTAATATTGAAGATTTGTTCTGAGGTACTTCTTTTTGGTCTAAAGCCAGCCTGTTCCTCTGACAAGATTTCTTCTGATTTCTGTTTTATTCTGTTCAAAAGTATCCTTAACATCACTTTACTTGGATGACTAATAAGGCTAATGGTTCTGTAGTTCTTGCATATTTTTAGATTTCCTTTCTTTGGAAGCGGTATTACTAATGACTGCGTCCATTCTTTTGGCCATTTTTTTTGTATTCCATATCTTCTGGCAAATTGTTATCATGATTTTTACTATATCTGGTCCTCCATATTTCAAGAGCTCTGCTGGTATATTATCCACACCCGGTGACTTCCCTCCTTTCATCGAACATATAGCCTCTTCCACTTCTTCCCGTAGTATTGCTGCATTTCCGAGTTCCCTATTTTCGCACTTAATGTTGTTTAATATGCCTAAGTCAGTGTCAAGTTTACAGTTATATAATTCTTTACAATATTCTGTCCACCTTCTCATTACAGCTGTTTTTTCATTGAGCAGAGCCCCATTGCTATCTTCTATGGCAGTTACCCTGGGCTGTTGGGGTTTTGATAGTCTTCTTAATGTGTCAAAAGCTGCCTTGCTGTTACCTTTTATTAGCCCCGTATTAATGGACTCACATTGATCAGCTACCCATTTTTCTTTGGCCTGTTTCATTTTCTTTCTAATATTTTTATTCACCATACTGTATTGCCATGCTGCTTCAGGAACCTCTTTCTTAACCTTTTTCATTTCCTGCCGTGTATCACATAACTTCAGAATGTCATCTGTAACCCATGGTTTGTTTATTTTCTTTCTTTTACCGAGTATTTCTGTTGCTGATTCAATGAGCACGTCTTCCATGTTCTCTGTGATTGAGTTGATATCATCCTCCAAAAAGTTGAGAGCTGCGAATTTTCCTCCAACAGTTGCCTCAAAGATTCCCGCGATTTCTGGATCTTTCAGTTTGTCTAAATTGAATCTTATTTGAGAAAATCTGTTTTGATTATAGTTCTTTTTGAGTTTAAGCTTGAGCGTCATCAATACCATGTCGTGATCACTACCAATGTCGGCGCCAGGAAAAGTCCTAGTCCATAAATTTCTGATATACTGAAAGAATATTGTCAGAGTGTATTTTTTTAAATCTGAGCATAAACCATTTATAAATAACAGTAAAATAATTTTGAAAGAGAATAATTGATTATTTGAAAAGAAAAAAAAATTCTGCAAGAAGAGTTGAGGCGAAATAAGAAGTTCACTTGTTGTTGCTAATTTTGTGTTGTGATTAAGTTTTACTAGTTAAGTAGCAATTGCATTTTTGTGCAGCTTTGTAAACAAACTTCTCACTCAGTATGACCGAGTCCCAAAACTTTCAAACCTTTTACTTGAATTTAGCAAAGGATCTCTGCCAAAGAACTTTCCGACTTTGTTCTTACTTCGGTGCGAGAACAGAAAGAGAGAGGGAAAGAAGACAAGGAACGGACAGAAAAGGATAAAGCTTTAGAAAGAAAAAAGAGAAGCGTGGCCAGAGAACACGAAAAGGCCCAAGCCGAAGAGAAAGAAGCGCAAAGGAAACACGAAGCTAAAGAGAGAGAAAAAAAGAGCATTCGCTAGGGAACAGGCCGAAAGAGCAGAAAGGAAGGAACAGGCCGACAAAGCCATTAGATTGAAAGAATTAGAGATCGAAGGATGAAGGATAGAATCTAGTTCTAACGCTGGCGGGTCTGGTAGTTCTCAAGGTAGCGATGGGGGAAACATCTCGCAGGCGGTGGCCCCTAGTGCGACCTCTTTTCAACTAGATGTGTATTCAGAGGCTTCTGAAGAAATAGACATCTATCTCTCGAGGTTTGAATCCTTAGCAGCTACCTATGGCTTGGAGAGGGAGAGGTACAACGTGAAGCTATCCCAGAGTCCGAGGGGATCTGCTTATAATGTATTTCTCAAAATGCCCACGGAAGAGCAGAACAACTACGACATGTTGAAGAAGGCTTTACTTCAGCGTTTTCAGTTGAACGCAGAGACGTTTCGTAGCAAGTTCCGTGAGACTAAGAAGCAGAAAGAGGAGTCGTTTAGACAATTTGCTACCAGGCTAGAAAATACCTGGAGAAGTAGGTATCTCTCAGCACCTGAGACGGTTCCTGGAGGAACACGGGGCCGAAACTCTGGAACAGGTGGTACTATTTGCTGATATGTATGAAAGCGCCCAGGCAGAAGTAAACCCCATCAGGAAGCGCGGCCGCGATAGTCGCCCAAACCGAATAGATCGTACATCTACGGATGTGCAAACGACGAACAATACAACACATAAAACGGCCCAACAACAACAACAACCACAGGATCATAACAGACAGAAGCAGAGCAATTCAGCCAAGGGAACGGGTAAGCGATGGTGCAAAGTGTGCACAACTGACAAACATTTCACATCGGATTGTAAGAGGTCGAAAACAGGCCTGTATAATGTCGCGTGCCTGCTCACTGGGTCGAAAGGGAACCATGACCTCCAGGCATACGAACAAAACCCCAGTCATCCCCCTATTAATGAAAAAGTAACTGTTAGTAACCAAACAATACGTTGCTTATATGATTCAGGCTTAGAATATTCAGCTCTAGTTTTACCATCCTTGGTGAAGGCCCGCCAGTACACTGGGGAAACTGTAGAGATACAGGGGCTCCGGAAAAGCATATAGCCTATGATTCTTCCAGTTGCGGAAATTAATGTTTCAACCCGATATGTACGGGGCAAAATCAATGCCACAGTTTTAGTCGATTTAGTCTACCTAGGGAGAAAAGGTGTCTTCTTTGGGGAGCCTTCACAGAAACCCAGGTCGACACAAGAATGAGAGAACCTAGGAAACGCCCTAGTGGCCTCTGAGCTCTCATCTCTAACCAGTTCCAGCATATCGGAGCTGATTTAGTAGGTGGTATGGAAACTACTCCCATACTCCTCAGGGTGCATATTATAGGGAGAAAAGTTTAGTTTGCAGAGGTGGGAACAAGAGACAGTTAGTTTTCGCACTCCCATATAAAACCTATCTGATGCAGCACTTGCATAAATCTCACTTGCAACCTCATCGAGGTACACGTACTTTATTACGTAATGTTTCCTTAAAATACTTCTGGCCAGACATGCAACGAGATATTTGACAGTATGTGCACGATTGCTCGGACTGCCATATCCTGAGAAACCAGAATGGTGAAAATCATAATTTAGCTACGAGGAAGGTGAAGGAGCAGAGCACACACCTCCCAAACTTGGAGAGCTCTGACTTTAACTCAGCACTACTTCTGAGCTTAACAGAGCTGAAAAGAGCGCAGAAAGATAATGTAACTTTAGCGCCCTGCTCTGAACAACGGCGAAAGAACACAGGCCCATACTTCGGCTGGAACATTTTTCCACGAGGATGGAGTTCTGTTTAAAAGAACGAGACCCGAGGACCGACAAATCATCGTGCCACTCCCTTTAAGATCTCAGATTATGAGAGTTGGACATGTATCGCTTTCAGGGACACACATGCCAGTAGGTAAAACGATGCGCAATATAAACGCACATCACTTTTGGCCAGGGCAAAGAGTGGTGTTAAGTTATTTTATATTCATAGAGGGGGAGTTAAATGTTTGATATCCTCACATGTGCGTCTAGTATTTTGTAGACGCACATTTGAGCGCATCTAGGTTAATTGTATGTTTAATTATTTGCGTACGACCGTGCACCATTCTTAAACGGGTATGGCGTGGTTTGTCGCGGTGATTTGTTCCTATCCGGGCAACGTACTTGAGGCAGATCGAGATAACTAGCATCGGGTATAAACGTGAGTGATTATGGTGTTCTTACTCAAGTCAAGGGAAGATACGAATATGTAGCAATTATGATCATCTGAAAGATGAATACACTCTTCTTGGGGGAGCTATGCCAAGATGCTTGTGATTTGAATATTTAGCCAGAAAACGTCTCGTTTTAAGTATCTTGCCTCCGATACTTAGGTTTCTGTAAACATTATGGCAGAGCTTCATCTTGGCCAGAAAGGTCAAGTTCTAGTGCGTCCGATTAACGCTAGGATTTGATTGAAACGTAAAGGAATATTAATAACTACGTAAAGAATATTAACATGGACACTTCGTCAGAACCATGCAAATCACTAATCCGTTAACCTTGATGTGGTAACGGTTGGTGCAGTCAGTCAACGTCTTTGGTGAATCGTAATTATGCTATGTACATTTTTCTACCATGACCATTGCTGATGAAGAATGTCTGTAAACTATGGATGTAAAGTTTTCATCATGAATAAATATGTTGTTAACACTAACTCTCCCAACGAGTACAGTATTTATCCGTGCCGGTTGGTCATCCTGCATTGACCCTTTAAACATTGTTACCGGGCTCCATTGTCAGCCATAAGCCAAATTGACGGCCCACATCATATTCGCGTTATCAAGTAATACGTCGGCCCCATGTTGTAAGCCCGACAGCTCTGACAACATCAGAGACAGTCCAGTAAAGAAAACCCACCGGTAACAAGTGGACATACGGCAATACGTCCAAAATAGTACTCACTGCCGGCCGAATAACCCGAATAACAACATTAATTAGCCTCGTGTAGATCCCGGGGAAAGTTTATTGCTGCCCTACAAAACGCCACTAGGCGTGATGGCCACTGACTGGTTTGTCTGTTAGGAGCTAAGGATCCAAGAAGAATAAATAGAATATGAATACGGTACCTCAGGCAACTAGTATATGGGTGTGATAGGGGCTGGCAAATTCATTTTATAAAACAAATTGCTACAGAGATAACTACTACAGAAGCATATTCTTAAACCTAGATTACCAAGATAATTTAAAGACTCACTTCTGTTATCTGAGCAAGAACATTCTCCTATAAGAATACAGCACATTCTCCTTTTATTGTAACTATTGATTGTGCCAAGCCGTTTGGATAATGCATTGTCGTTTTTTTCGATCTAGTGCACACCAAAATGTTGTCACAAAGTACTTCTTTAAATATCCGTCACTCCCTCGATTCAGTTTCCCCTCGGTCGTCTTTTGTTCCTGGTACTTTCCGTTCTCACATGAAATATCCATAGACATGTGAACACTACGTAACCCAGCGGTAACAGGCTTTCTTAACATTTTATTGTGCCACGGACCCCTTTGATTGTCCATTGAAGGCTATACAATGAGAATCGGCAAGCAGATCGTGCGGTAGAGATAAAAGTTATATATCGTATGCTGGACAATAACATTTCCAGAAACTCTGAAACCTGAACACAGACATTATTTTATCAAGGCACATCTTTGGAGAGCTCAATGTTCCTAATGTTGATTCCCACATCTAGTGGGTTGCCTACTGCTGGTGTGTGGTATTCAAATGTGACTTCCAATGAAGGCTATGGACCCCTTCTTGGAAAAAATGTACATAAAATAATGATATAAAATGTTACATTTTAAATATTAGGTTATTGTCTCGGGTTGTCTACCCTGCTATGCAGTAGTGCTCAGTAATGGCCAAACTTCAAGTAAAAGGATGGGGATTTTCACAGGTATCAACCTTCGCTCAAGATTACTCTTGGGAGAGATATAAATAGAAAGTTGGTGATTCAATTTCAAGAAGTCTCACAGTGATTTTTGGAATGGTAAGTATAACAACTGAGTCAGGTAAGTAAGTTATAAACTAACTTGGTATTCTCCGCCCACTTCTGTGAGAAAATATGTTTTGACCCGTATTTTATGAGCCCCCAGCTGAAAGTGATGCAGCAAATTATTAATTGTATGTTTAGCTCTGTATATTGTATTTTTTTATGAGTCATACGGGTGCAGACATCAAATTCTAGTTATTAACTCTACTAATGATTTATATTTACACATAAAACAAGAGATTTATTCAAGAAATATAAGTGAAACAAGGGTAGAAAATGCAAATGGTTCAATCAGTAAACAGTTAAATTAGGAGAGCGGAAGCCGACAAATGTATCATTTTCATATATATGTATATACCATGATGCCCTCATCATCCCCTCCCTGCTCCCTATGAAGCCTGGAGCTACCTCGGCTATTAGATCCTTGTAAGGGAACCCGAATGAAGCAGTCACCAGCTCTTGTAGTGGTGTTTTATGTGGCAAGTTATTTTATATGGTGAGGTTGCCAGCCCCATATGCCACTGTACATCAATAAGTAAGTTATACATGTCAATTGCAAATAAAAAATAGCTACAATTCATCCCAAATGGGGTAAGGATTATATCCAGACCTGATGCACAGAAAGGAAGTAATGTCGTGCAACTGCTTTAGATGCAGTCGTTCCCCAGGTGGTTACGGTTTTGATTTAACATAAACTCTTAACTATTCAAACTTAAGGAAGGTTCCTTGGATTTGTGGCTGATAGTGCTATATTTGAAGTTTTATACTTCATAATTTTAGAAGATACTCCAAGTTCTATGGCCTGTCCTATAGTGGAATCTGTTACGTGTCGTCATTGTTCAATTAATAATAATAATAATAATAAATTCTTTAAGCACCAAACACGGCGCATAAGGCAGAAACCAGTGCTCTCCAGGTTGTTCGTTGTGACGCCACTCCTCTTAGCTCTTGCACATTATTTAGGCCCAACGTTCTTCCTTCTCTTATTATTGTTCTTCTGAGTGTTTTTTTTGGTCTTCCTTTTTTCCTCTTACCCTCAGGAACCCAAGTGAGCGCCTGTAGTGGTATTCTGTTGTTTTGCATTCGTAGGACATGACCGATATATGACCATCGTCTTTTCCTTATATAGTCGGAGACATATTTCTGCCTAGAGTCTTCTCTTATTTGTCGATTAGTCTTGAATTCTTTCCAACTGATGTTCATGAGTTTTCGAAGACATTTGTTCTCGAATGTATTCAGCTTGTTCTCCAATGATTTTGTTATTTTCCAACTCTCACAGCCGTATGTTAACACTGAGATAACATTTGAATTAAACAGACGAAGCTTGGTATGTATATTCAATGATCTTAATTTCCAAATGTTAGATAATCTATTGAAGGCGCTAGCTGCCAAAGCAATTCTAGTATGGATTTCTCTTGTTGTGTCACCATCCTGAGTCATTTTACTGCCTAAATAATTGAAACTTTCAACTTTCTGTAGTTTTTTTCCCCGTTCAAGATGATATCAAAGGTCTCGTTAGAAAAGTTCATAGCTTTAGTTTTAGAGGCATTTACTTGGAGACCTATTTTAACCGAGAGATGACACAAATTATTTATTGCTTCTTGGGATTGTCTTGGTGTTGAACTTAAGAATGCTACATCATCTGCGAAATCCAGGTCCCCCAGGAATTTTCCATTTGTCCATTTTATACCCAATTGTTCATTGTGGGTATAGTTTCTCATAACCCAATCAATAGCTATTCCAAAAAGTAGTGGTGACATAATACAGCCTTGTTTAACCCCTGTTTCTACTGTAAACCATTCTGTATTCCCTTTATTTGTTCTAACACAACATCTTGCATTGTCATATAGCGCTTTTATTATATTCACATATTTTGTTGGAAAACCATAGATTGTAAGTATCTTCCACAATGATGGGCGGTGTAGACTATCAAAGGCTTTTTGAAAATCGACGATTCTCCGTGGCCAAGGTAGACTCTAGGGGCAGTCACACAATAGGGGCAGTCACACAACACGTAATCAGTATAACAGTACTGAGCGGACTAATACCTCCTTCACAATTTTACAAACATGCAGTTTATTAGGTTTGACAAACGGCTCCATGGTAAGATATATATATATATATATATATACAGCCCCAAAGGCAAATGCAGTGGTATGTATGTTCAGTCCGTTCCCTATCAAACGCTGGTCATTGGCAATCATTCAAACTTTATTTAATATCGTCCTTGGACATTTTTATGAATAGGCACACATTTCCTTACTAGAATAAGCCAGGGACACCTCAACCAAGTATATTGATGTCCTGGTGATGGAATCATTCAGGAAAAACACATAATACTGCAGGAGCTATGTGGTAAAATGGGATGTTATAAATATTTATAGGGGACTTAGTGTACTGACTGAGATCAGCTGTGAAGGTATCTGTATCTAATAAGTGTGGTGTATTACAGATAACCTTACTTGCTACCACATTTATACCTCAGTCAGACTTATTTTGGAATATTGTGATGACTACGTTGAATGTCTAGGGTTATGATAATGATGAAGTGTATGTTCACAACAACCAACCAACAGATAAACAATTTAATTTAATTCACAATACTTTACAACACTGTGACACTCACATACATATAACACTCTATAAGACTATCTTAATAAGTCAAGGGTAACTTTTAAAAATATGTATTAATTCCTGTCAATAATAGATATCCTGATTCAACTACAAAGTGAACCAGGAATCACAATCAAATGTAATCATAAGTTGTATGTACACAATTTATAGATAGGATCTTTGTATTGACATATATTATTATTGCAATATGTGTGTAAGTTGTGCGGTGGTACTATGAGGTAATACTGGCTTGTCAAGCTAAGTTGTTGTTTGTCATCATGACTTCAAGTGTTTGTTTCTGGTGGAAATAATATTGGTAAGGTTCACAGTTTCTTTTGATTTGAAACAAATAAATGTCCCTCTTGAATTAAGGTGAGGTCACTTTTAGAGGGGGGTTATACACAAGATTGAGCTGCTCTGGCCACACACTCTTAACTTCTGTGTGAGCGGCAGGAAACAGTCTCCACTGCTCGCTTGCTTCACCGTTTCCTTGAGAAACAACCCTGGTTGATATCTGGACCAAGGAGTATGCAAAATTCAGACCAGGTGCTGCTTCAATACGTTAGGACCACGGTCCCTGAAACAAGAAGGTTGTACCTCCTACTTCAGAACTAATTTATAATCTATTTCCACACTGAAGCACAATACATAACAAACACCGAGTTCAGCGCGGTAGGCCAACTGTTAGCTTCTCATGTAACACATTCACCAGTATTCTTCTCCCTAATGGTTACAACGCCTCTGCAATTTCAGCATTATTTCCTTATATTCAATAAGATAGGTGTCATAGTACTATTTGGCAATCCCATATAGGCCTATGCAGTTATACTCCTCTCCGACAAGTTTTGTTCATGGTGGAGCAATATCTAGGCTTTTCCTCATGGTTGCTACTGAACTACACACAGACAGACATAATTTATCAATTCACATTCAATTTTTCATCTAAAAGATATCAAATATGTCAAGCTTACCACAATTCATGAAATATTAAACAAATACGTTGACTGGCGATGAATTATGGCACAATTCCGATCTGCCTCTGTCCCAGGCTTTCATTAGAAAAATATGAGCTGGATCTCAACGCACTTGCTTCTCAGTAAGTTTATTTTCAAAATGTGGCCCTGAACAGACGCTCCTAATTGACTAATCATGTTTAGGCTTACATATTCTTCTAGCCAATCAAATCGGATTTAACTTGTTGGCCTATTTCCTGTAAAATAGTGGTTTTAAAATATGCCACTGAGCAATTATGATCTGGTGGTGTCAGACAGCACCCCTATAATATTTTGGCTATAATTTGTTAATTATTAGACTAGTTGCTTAACACCTAACATATTCTTTGTCAGCAAGTCCTAAGGCACCCAAATATATAAGTTTTAATGGAGCTAAGTGGCTGCGTTCAAAATATGTATTTTCTTCTAGGATAGTCATGCTGTTACCACCTCCTCACTTCCAAACTATGGGGTGTCTTCTGTACTGTCAGGATTTCAGACGTAAAACAGTAGAATGTCATGTTTCCTAATAAGCATTAAACATGTTTTTTTAAAACCTAACCGTGTATTGGTAGTGTTTTTTGTCACTGTTTATTTGAAAAAAAAAGTTAGTGCTTCATGCCTTTCGCTTGGGGGGTGGCATTAATTGTATATCGCGAGACGGCGTGTTAGTATTGAATGCGTTCCTCCTTCTCTCTCTCTCTCTTCTAAGGCCGTCTGTCTTTTAGTTACGCAGTGTATAAAATGAAATTAATGGAATATTAATCCAGGTCATTACGCAGTGTGTCTATCTCAAGGTTTTCTAAGAAAAACAGTACACGTTGTATTGTTTTTTTTGAAACGCGTGTATGCTGCTGTAGGCTTTACTATCAAACGTGAAAGCGTTACACTTATGCAGACGAAGTAGAAAAAGGGGGATTTTTGTACGCCATTGTGACAGCACTGTTCTTTTACCATTCTTCTTTCCTTTTATTGAATTAATTCGTTAGGCTTTACATTTACTTTTTAATTTAGATATGTGGATTTAGAATGTTTCACGACAAGCTCAAAACACATACGTCCGCTCACTTCCTAACACAAGCCGCATCTCTCTTGCAGACGCTCAACTCACTTCTGCTTCAAATTGGTTCACGTCCGCCAGTCAACCATATCGGTATGACGTCACTTCCTTTATTAATAAATGACTCCGTATAAAATAAACAAAAAAGGAGCCCTGTTGAGCTGTCTATTATACCGACATAATCGTTATGAGTTTTAATCATAACAGAATCCTTATTCAATCAATACCCTTTAGCTCCCCGAGGAGCATAGGCCTTCAACAAACACATGCCAAGTCTTCCTGTCCTGTGCCATTCGCGTAAGTTCTTCCATGTTTTCCTCATCATTTTCACCTCTGTATCCAGTTCTCTTCTCTATGTGTTTTTTGGTCTACCTCTGACTTTCTTTCCCTGTAGATTCCAGAACAAGGACTGCCTTACTACTCCTAATTTTGGCTGTCTATGATCTCTCCTCGACAAAGATAGGAAAATGCAGTGAAGACATCTTAAAACTTGCTAGGTTTTAAGGTGAATTTTCTGCCCACGCATAAATGCCACCTTGTGGGGTTCCGTTGGGTGAAAACCCAATCATAAGTTTAGGTTACGATTCTTATATCAGATCAACTACAAGAAAGGCGTTTGATGTTTAGTAAATGTTAACCCCAACACTCATTCTGAAAGTTACTACATGACCACATAAAGTATTACCCCTTATGTGTTATTTTTACCAAAGCCAATATATCACGCGACCTGCCCTTAATTATTGCATATGATAATCTCTTCCTTGGTTGCGCTCACTTCCCATCTTGTTTATTACAACAAGACATCTTGTTGGAAGTGATTATATCAGTTCCTCGTATCCCAATACTCAAGATTGTTCTAGAGGCATGCCGAAAATCGTTACGTTGTAGGTCTAGCGTCCAGGCTGATAAAACCAAGATCATACTGGAAGTTTCATTTTCTGCAAGTCATGTGCATGAATTAAACATTTGTTATCTCAATCACCGTCCCAAATTTTTGTTTGTCGCTACTTGCCGGCTGGTGTGAAGAAAATCACTTGCTTATCAATCACCAGTCCGTCTTACACAATAAGCCTGGCGACCAACATCAACCAAATGTTGACCTAATCTTTATTGTTCCATCTGGCTACTCGAGTACTGATTACAATCAACGGATAATTATGCAGTCAGGTCAAAATGTACGGCGTGACGAAGTTTGTCAACTCGAGGCGATAACATCGATAGGCGCAGGCGTAAACAAAAGATAGTGAACAGATGGAAAGGAAGAATAGATGTTACAGTACAGGGAAGCAAAGATGGTCACATAAAAATTAACGACTGAATTATGACTAGTCACAGTTATGTACTCGGACCCCTAGAGTTCATTCACGGACTCCCAAGGCAGCCGTGGACTACAGGTTAAGAAACTCTGTAGAGTCTTGGAGAAATGGAACAGATCCTTAATTCGAATTTCTTTGTTGTCAAAATCTGAGAAGATACTTCTAGAAAAGTAACAAAAATAACAATACAAAAGCAAAATAAAGAAAAAAACAGCCATTAAATAGGAGTATGCTTTTCAGTGTTCGCAAAATGTGAACTGCAGATTAGATACTATATGTTCAACAAATTGAAAATTGGACAGGCAGATATGTGTCCAAGTGAGAAACACAAAAACACAGTAGTACATGTCTTTCAATAATGTCGCCTACACGAGCAGAGCTATCTGACAGCGCAGCCGCCGTCAACTCTTTGAAACAGAAACCGTATGGCCGAGTGAGAAGCCTGAGATAGACCGCGAACTTTATGAGATCAATAAATGTCGTTACTTGAGAGCAATGAGACAGGCCTGAGACATACCGTCAACTTTATAACAGAACTGAAGAAGAAGAAGAAAATTGAAGACAAAGAAGAAGAAAAATTAAGAAATAAGAAGAAGAGGAGGAAGAAGAAGAACAAGAATAAGAGAAGAAGAACAAAAACAAGAAGAAGAAGAAGAAAAAGAATTAAGAAAGACGAAGAAGAAGAAGAAGACGAAGAAGAAAGCAGCTGCTGATGATGATGGCGATGATACTGGTAGTAAAGATGATGTCGGCGACACATACATTATAAAATACCTTTTCCATTCTGTATTTTAATATGAAGTGTAGTTCCTGTTAAACTACCGATCCCATAGGCATGTCGTAAGAAGCTATAATATGAGACTTCCCATGGAGCTGGCTACCTGATTATGTAAAACAAGCTGCTACAGAAATCACCGCTGCAAGAGCACATGAAAGCTTTGGTGCAGTCTTCCTGCGAGAGGACTAGCTGCTGATGTGGTTCCATGCTTCACTTGGAGCGAAACAAGGATGTGAATAAATACGTGAATAGTTTCTGTTTAGATGAAACAAAGAACGAAATACACATTGTTTCCACATGGAATTTACCATTACACACTAATAACTTGCACGCACTAGCAACCTGCCACGTGTATTGACGTCAGAAAACAATAAAGATAAATAAATTAAAACATTAAATACAGAGTTAGTTTCACAGTTGAACGATACAACAAAAAGCCCCGTGTAGTTCCCTGGAATCTCTGTAGAAACAAAGCAAGAATTAGACTTGTAGCGGGAGGTTATTTAAATTTATTTATTATGTAAGAGTATGCCAGTAAAGAGTTCTGACCTTACAAGTAATACCCCAGTCTTAGAAATAAGCACTGGTGTATTGTTATCATAACAATAGTCAGACTGTGAAAACCCTGGCCCAGTTGGTAAGAAGTAGTACCAGGATTTAAGGTGTCTCCTCCCTGTGACTATCTTATGATTACTTATATGCTAGGGGATAAGTAAAATGTACATTCACTGAACCCACAAAATGGAAAAAGTGAATAAATCCTCAGGTACAGTTAAAATAGTTTAATAATTACACTAATATTCTATTTCTACTAGTTGGAAAAGAGTATACACATATATATATAAAAATATTCACACAATTACTATTATTTTCTGTTTAGACTTCAAGATCTTAAATAATAAAGTTACTGAAATCACTGTTATTAGTCCTTTGAATTTAAGGATAACTGTCATCAGTTGACTGAGTTTATGTATGGTTACTTATTGTTTTCAACTATTGGCTGTTTCACATGTATAGGTGGTCAGTGTCAAACAGGACACTTATCTTTCCAACTTGATACTGCTGAAACTGTCCTTTGCTGATATCAGACTTGGTAGGCCCAACAGTAGGGATGCCAATGATCAGTTGAAGTTCACTCTTTGGGGTCCTGCACTTTTGTGGGATTGCCTCGGAGGATACTGCACCGGCTTCTGATACTGGACAGTCTGGTTTGAGTTATTTCATGGAACCTGCAACATATCAGCCTTGGCTAGTATCTGGCTAGACTTGTAGCTGACTAGCACAGATGTCAGACCAGTCAGTCATCAGATGTCACCGTTATACAATCATAGTAAGTAAGGACATCATTTCAGTGATATAGCATTAATATTAACATTTCAATTAAGTATAACTGACTAGCACATAAGTCAGACAAGTCAGTCATCAGGTGTCAGAGTTATACAGTCATAGCAAGTAACATCATTTCAATGATACAGAATTAATATTAACATATCAGTAATAAACATCATCTGGTTTAATCCGCTCCTATACATCCCTTCATATTCTATAACTTGATCCTTCCAAATCATATCAAGTACAAATTCAAATCTGATGCTATCTTAGCAACTACCCAAAATTAATACATAAAATAAATAGAGTGAGTGACCACGTGATCAGGTTGCTTTCTACTGAAACTGGCTGTAGAACACTCCAGTTTACCAGCTGTAAATGGGTACAAAGTTGTGCGCTCGAACTAGGGAAGGCAAAGGCAGCGAGGAAGGGGACTAGTCACCTAACCTCGTAAAAGCGGTATCTTCCATGCTGAAGCTTCTAACAATTTATTTCCCTATGACAATCTCTGGTCATGGGACTGCCTTTATCTTCGTAAGCGATAATGCATTTAATATCGACGAGATACAGCATTAAATATAATAAATATTTTCTATTTGGCTGTGGGGCTAGTTTTGATACGTTTTTGTACAAGCAACCATCTTCCACTAAGCACATGAATAAATCATATTAAAATAATAATACGTTATATCAATGAATATTATACAGGCATATTTTGTGAATTCTAAATGAACCTGTAATACAAAATAAAAGAAATTATTATACAGGATAGCTATCGTAAATTCGCTTACCCTCAGACTCCAGACACTTAACTTAAAAATGTTTCTGGCGATCCGCTCACAATTCATGGATTTAGAGTCGGGCGAAATCTGCCCTCCAGTCTGGCTCAAACCTCTTTCGTTGTGTATCTCTCTCTTTTTTTTTTTTTTTTTTATTAATGTGTTTGCTACTTCATTTTGTAGCACGCCCCTTTCAACCATCTACCATGTACATGGATTTGTTGGTTATATCAGGACGTGTTTCTTTTATTGTAATATGTTTTTGTTTGTATTTGTTTTATATTATATTATCTCTAGTCGGTATTTTTCCTTTTGTAGTTATAGTTCAACATGGTTTTTAAAAAAAATTCCAATATATGCTATTTTCTAAGTTAGTATGTTTTTGATTTTTACTGGATGGTTTATTTGGTTAATCTGTATGTTTCTGGGGCGAGTCTTTCACCAGTTTGGACTACTGGTTCAATTCCTTATTTGATTTTTATATGTTAGCTTTAGTTTTTGTAATATAGTGTTTTATTAACTTTTGCATTTCTGAAGGGCTCTTTGTGCCTATGAGATTTTCTACACTCATTTCTACCTTGTGGTTACTACAGTATGTCTTAATGTTTTGCCTCTGTTGGTCATATTTTTTGCAGTCCACTAGAAAGTGCCTAATTGTGTTTGGTTCTTGACACTCTTCACATGTGGGTTCCTCTATCATGAAATATCCAGTTCCCAGCTTGAGTCTCAGCAATTTTTTATTAATTGGTATTTTTAGTTCATCTTTTATTTGACATTTTTTGCTTGGTTTTTTAAGGATTTTATATGAGTGTCTTGCTTTTTTACTTAGGTCCCATGCTGTTATCCATTCTTTAGTTATTTTTTGAGCAATTAAGCTCTTAATTTCAAACTTCCCTAAGCCTACTTCAATTTGGTTATGGCTAGTTCTCCCCCCTTTGGCTTCTTTGTCTGCTAGCTCATTTCCTGCTATCCCCACATGTGATGGTATCCATGTTAGTGTTGCACTGCATCCTATATTTTGTAGATATGTATTAACCTGTAGTATTTCCTCTATAATGTCTGGCCTGCTGCCTTCTGTTCTGTTTCTGATTGCTAGTACTGATGATAGGGAATCTGTGAGAATGGTTACTTTTTTTGGTGGATTTTCTGCAGCTATTTCTAAAGCTTTTAGGATTGCCACTAATTCTGCTGTAAAGATAGATGTATTACTTGTTACTTTGTATCTTTTATAAATTTTTAGTTTTGGTATTGCTATTCCTGCTCCTAATTGTCCTTCTTCATCTTTGGACCCATCTGTATATATAGTTAGGCTATTATTTGTATACCGTTCTATGTACTCTAGTGTTTTACTTTTTGCTGAGATTATGTCGTTAGATTTATTTATGATCTTTGATAAGTGGGAGTCAGTTTCTGGCACTTTTAATTCCCATGGTGGGATCTTTGCTTTATACAGAGCACTACTGTTTATCGCATTAAACAGGTCTGGGTATTGATCCACTTCATCCATTGTTTTCCACCCTGACGGGTATCTATTATGGTTTAATGGAATGTGGCCTATGTACTGGTTACCCCTATCAAAGGTTTTATGTGCCGGGTGAGTTGGATCTTTTGCCACTCTTGCCCAGTAGCTGAATCTCAGTTCTTTTCTCCTTAGCTCCAGGGGTATAATGCCTAGCGCTACTTCTAGTGCTTCTGCTGATGTTCCCTTTGAGGCACCTGCTATTATTGATAGTGCCTGGTTTTGGACTGTGTCTAGTTTCTTCTTATTGCTTGGGGCGGCTGATGCATAGACAACACTGGCATAGTCAAGTTTGCCTCTAATAAATGATTTATAGAATGTTAACATTGTCTTATTGCAGGCGCCCCAACCACTTCCTTTCATATATCTTAGCATATTAATAAGTCCTCTACTGCTTTGCACTAAAAGGTCTATGTGTTTGTTCCAGTTTAGTTGCTGGTCTAGTACCATGCCAAGAAATCTAGTTGATTTTGCTGTGCATACTTTTTGCTTATTAATGCTTATGTCAATTATATTGTTTTTAATTACACGCCCTCTACTGAAAATCATTCCTATGGTTTTTTTTAACGTTTAGATTAAATCCCCACTTGTTCATCCAGTCAGATACTTTATCTATTTGTTTTTGTACTGTTTTATAGAGGAATGGGAGATTTCTTCCCGTTCTCCATATCGCAGCATCATCTGCAAACTGAGATAGGTTGTTTTTTAAGTCCTTAAACTCGTCGCCTAGGTCGTTGACCATAATCGTAAAAATTGATGGTGATATTACTGATCCCTGGGGAATTCCATTCTGTTGCTCATATACCTCAGATCTATCATTGTTTATTTGTACCATGAAGTATCTATCCTGCAGGAAGTTTTCTAGGTAATTGTAGGTTCTGCCTACTATACCTAGTTTCCTGATTTTATGTAGTGCACCCTCCCTCCAACACTCATCATATGCTCTTGCTACATCAAGGAATATAGCTACTGTCTTTTCATTCCTTTTGAAGCCTGTTTTAACATCATGTTCCAGCCTCAGCAGTTGCTCTATTGTACTATGTTGGCTTCTAAAGCCTGCCTGGGTTGGACTGTACAAATTATGCTTTTCGAGATGAAATTTTAGTCTGCTGTTGACTATTGTTTCTAGAATTTTTCCTAGATGTGATGTTAACGATATTGGCCTGTATGAGCTGACATCATGTGCTTCCTTATCTGGCTTTAGTATGGGGATGACTACTGCTGTCTTCCATGAACATGGTATTTTTCCCGTGTGCCAGATTTTGTTGTAGAGGGATGCAATCACTCTTAGAGTTGTATTTGGTACTTTTTTTGAGGATTTCATAGCTCAGAATGTCTTCCCCAGAGGTAGTATTGGTTTTTTTTCTGCTAAAGCTCTTTCTATTTCATCTACTGTAATATCTGCATTTAAATACTTAGCATCCTGTGTGGTTTCCATATTTTCTTCTTTTAATTTTTCTAGCAGTGTTTTTCGTCTATTTATTTCTGCCTTATCTAGACTGTCTATTGAACTAACCTGATAAAAGTATTTAGCTAGTATGTTGGCTTTTTCTCTATCTGTTTCAGCTCTCTCTGGTATTTTAATTGTTGGGATTTTAAATTTTTTGCTGTTTCCTCCTTTAATTGCTTTTAGTTTTCTCCAAACTGTAGTTATTTGGGACCTATGGTTTAATGTTTGACAAAATTTTCTCCAACTCTTTTCTTTAGCTCTGAATATTATTTTATTTGTTTCATTTCTTATTTTTTTTATAGTTTGTGTAATTCTCTTCAGTTTTGGCTTTTCTATACTTTGTAAGGGCCCTCTCCCTCAATTTCAGTTGTTCTGAACATCTGTCTGTCCACCATGGTACTGGATTTTTATCTTTGTTTCTTTTCCTATTTTTACCTTTTTGTGTTGGTTTTAAGTGCTCAGGCATATTCCTGTTTGGTATATATTTTATTGCTATTTTTAAAATCTCATTTGTTAGTTTTTCTGCAAATATATCTATACTGTTAGATTCAATTTGTTCTATGCTTAGTTTACCTAGCTCTAATTGGAAGGACTCCCAATTTGCCTTTTTTAGGTTGAATGTGGGTTTCGAGCTTTTTGGACTAGTTCTATATTTGTCTTACTTACTTAGTCGTTCCCCTTCTACCGTGAGGTGTAGAGGTTTGGAAGAGAGAGCGCCAGACCATTCTATCAGCTGTCTTCTTCCTGGCCTGGTTCCATTCTAGTCCTCGGTCCTTCAAAGATTGTCTAATGTTGTCCTCCCAGCGGACTCTGGGTCGTCCTGGAGGTCTGGATCCCTGGCTCTTTTTGTTTCCCATGCTTGTCATGGTAGCCGATCTTCTCCCATTCTGCAGACATGGCCAAACCATCTTAGTTGGGACTGTTCTATTTGGGTCTGCAGCGGATGGGATTTTAGGCCTTGACGGATCGTCTGGTTGCGGACCATGTCTCTTCTTGTTACTTCAACCACTTTCCTCAGATACCTCATTTCTGAGGTTTGGATCTGGCTTTTGTGGGTTGTAGTCATTGCCCACGACTCGCATCCATATGTCAAGACTGGGACATAGGTGGAGCGGTATACAGCCATCTTCGTTTTCTTACCAACCTCTTTCTTGCTGAGGAATCCACGATTTATGGCCTGAAAAAGTCTCCCAGCTGCTGCTTTTCGAGTGGCCAACTCTCTATATTTGTCGTTTAGGTTTATTTCTATGGGTAAGTGGTCTGAGCTGGAGTCATTCAGTACTTCCCATTTAGTAGAGGCTAGGTTTGGTGTTATAATACTTATGTCTATTGCTGTATCTCCTCCACTGTTGCATGGGTTAACCCTTGTCACTGAGCCATCATTTAGTATGATTAGCTCAGCACTTTCAATGTAGTCCAACAGTCTTTTTCCTGCTGGATCATTACTGTTGTTACCCCATGCCTCATGGTGTGCATTAAAGTCACCTACCAATAATGTTCTTTGGTCTATTTGTGTGTTAATAGATGCAATGTCCCTATCGGTTATATTACCCTTGGGGCTATAAATGTTTATTATTTTTAAGTTATCTGGCTCACTGTCTAATGTTATACTTATTCCTTCAATATTTTCTGTGTTGAATTGTTCCCAATTTAATATTTTGTAGTCTTCATGTATTAAAAAGGCCACGCCCCCTCCTCTTCCCTCAGGTCTATCATTTCTAAGTGTTATATACCCTTGGTAGTTCAGTTTTTGTTTGGGGTTCAGGAGGGTTTCTTGTATTGCGAAGATGGGTTTTGCCTCCTTATACTGTCCCATAAGAGACATCAAGTTCTTCCTGGCACCCCTACAGTTCCACTGGACTACTTTGATAGCTCTAGAGTCTTTGGTCCCCATTTAGTATGGTTAGCTTAGTTATGTTATTGTTTTTATTAGGTTTTTTGATAAGGGATCTACTTTTTTTTTGGTTTTGCACTTTACCTCTTATGTTCTCTACAAACTCATCATTCCAAGTAACCATTATACTCTGAACTCTTTCTGCGAGGTATGGTAGGTGTAGTTCCACTGTTTCCTTAAATTTTTTTTCCATATTTTCTATAGGCCTAGCTCTTTCTCTCTCTATTTTTTTTTTAGGATTTCTTCATTAGCTTCTTTTATCTCTGCTATTTTTTTGAGGTCTCTCTCTATTTCCTTTTGTGCTGTTTTCATTTCTTCTAGTATCTGTCTGGCTTGGATGAGGATATGTTCCGTCTCTTCTGTGTTGTCATCTTCTTTACTGTTTATGGGTTCTTTCTGGATTTTTTCCTTTATGTCTTTCACTTCACTGGTTATTTGTTGTATTTGTTTCTTAATGATATTTTCTTGAGAGTTTTGGAGATGGTTGTTGGTTTTCTGTCTTTCTTTTATTTGCCAGAATGGTTTGTTTGTTTCTAGTGATTCTTTTAATATGTGTTTTGTCTCTTGATAGACTGGGCATCCCTGATACCTGGCACTGTGGTTACCCTGGCAGTTTGCACATTTTCTGTTTTTGTTTTCTCGTTTATAATCTTTGTCCTCCTTAGCCATTGGACAGTCCACATGTCTGTGTGCTCCCGCACAGAAAACTACACCGTGTCGCTCTTTTACACACATGTTGGGTATGGCTAAAGCCTTGACAGTTTGTGCATTGTATAATGCTAGGTATGAATACCTCTGTCATTTTGGCTCTCTGGTGGAGTTTGACTTGCTTGGGTATTTCTGTGCCCTTTACACTTATCACTACCACTGTCGTATTCTTTTGCTCTTTGGTTTTGATTCTTTCTACTTTTTCTATCTCTGTTTGTGGGTTTTCTTTCGTTATGTTAGTGTGGATCTCCTCTTCTGTTAGGTTTGAGTCGACCCCTTTGATGACGAATCTTCTAATTTCCTTGATCAATTCAATCTTTACCTTTATCCCATGTGCGAGTTGTGCTTCTTTTGGGTTACTTTTTAATTCATGTAACAGTGCTTTGCCTTTTTCTGTGTTGTTTACAGTGATTGTTACTCCATTTCCATGTCTTTGCACTTTGTCAATATATTTTTTTCCTATTATTGCTTCTAGAATGACCAGGATTTTGTCATCCGGGAGAGATCTCAGTGTGGCTTCTGTTCCAGCTATCTGAGTTATTTTGATTCTGTTTTTGGTTTCTTTGTTTTCTCCTCCTCTGGTTTCCTGACTTTTTTTGCTTGTGGTCTCGTGGTTGTCTTCTTTCCTGTGTCCTGTCTGTTTGTTTGCTGTCCGGGTTCCTGCGTCTTCGTTTTTGTTGTTTCTGCTTACTGCAGTTTTAATTGCGCCTCCTTTCAGATTTTCCTTTATTGTTTCTATTTTGGGTCCAATTTCTGTGTTTCTGACTATAGGGCTAGTGATCCTGTTCTTTTCTGTCGGGTTTGGTGTTCTACCCTTTTCAGCTGGTTTGACCCATGCTTTTCCCTCTCCGGATTGCGACCTGAGCATTGGTGGCATTGTGATTTATCCTCTGGTTCACTCTGTCTAATGCTAAATAACACAAATTATGACTAGGCCTATTTATTTTACTAAAAATAAAACAATTTAAAAAATAATTAGTAGATTATTTTCCTTGGCATTATAAGCTGGCTGCACTTCTTTCTCTCTTTTTTTTTTTTTTTTTTTTTTAAATATTGGCTAATTACTCTATCTTTATTTTATACCTATCACTGATGACTTACAATTAGTATTTATGCTCTATCTATGCTAAATTAACACAAGACAAGTTCTTAATATTTTTTTAATATATAAATTTTAAATTATGTTTAGATATAAATAGTTAAAAGCTGACTAGTCCTACTACTAAGCTAGTAAATTTGAATTAACTTTAATTTTGTTCACGAGCGTCTCAACGATGAAAGATGCCTGAACAAGATGGCTACGGCACTTTACAAAAGAAGACCCCACGTGGTTGGCCTACCTGGGCTTATTTATTCACTTATATTTTTATTTAAACCAATACTCCAATCAATTATTAACTAACGTTAAAAGCAATTAACCAATACTAGGGGTTATTAATAATATTGAGATTAAGTATGTTAGCGAAGAGAAAAAACTTATCTGAAATTCGTCTTGTGTAGCGTACTGAGAACTTTCACTCATCCTCCATAATGCTCCCGAGAAAGTGTGTCTCTCTCTCAGTTTACCGATCCGCTACTTATACGCAAAGCGCGGACGTATCGGAGAGTACCGACGTCACAGCCTAAACCTAACCTGAAAAATCCTTCCCGAACCGTGATTTCAGCCGATCTGTGCGTCGACTGAAATTTTGCCTTTCTCATTCTCAGCATATATAATATCCATATTGTTCCATCTTATCTAGTTTTATACAGCTGATAAAACTCTATCTTCCTATCCATGTAAATTCCCAAACTGTTATATGTGGATTTTAATATTTCGAACAGAAGTGGGTCTACCAGCTGTTAGCGTAACTGTGGGCAGCCGAAATACGCATATATCTCCGAAAATGAGAACTTCCTACCGTTCCTTCTTATATGCAGTTATACACAATCCTTCCCTGTACTGAAATGTAAAATCCTTTTCATACGGATTCCCTTCTGTTGTTATTTATTGTTGGCGATTTCCTCTGTCCGATACACATTTCGCTGATACGCCGCCATTTTGAAAGCGGTCACTCGATCGTAGATGGGTTTATAAATCTAACTGAACTCATTTGCAATGACTTGAAACCAATTTCGCGACATAGCTCCCCCATATTTTAAGCTGGATGATATCTAGCTTAACTATTGGGTACAAGACAATTGCAAATCGACCGTTCCTAGGTTAGTTTTCCTTCTTTCTATCCTCCTCAAGCTCTGTGGGATGGCGACTAAGAAAATCTGCGCCCACATTCTGTTTTCCAATAATATATTCATCCTTTACTATCTCTCTCCTTCCGGTTCGGCTTTTCATCCAGGCTCTTACTGCTGGTGAAACGGGGTCGGTAGGTTTCCCATGAAGTTTACCGCCCTCTTTTCGATGATAGTTGGATGTGGTTTTCCCTCGCAAATCCGTAGGTTTTTGATTTTCGCTACATGATTTGTTCCTTTTTTCCAGCGCATGGGGTTCAGACTGCAATTGAACCTGTGTGGGATGTTTCCTTTCCCCTCCCGTGCAAATCTCGGGAGTACCCCTGATTGCTGGTTTGCTTGTAGATTTTTGATGAAGACTCTTCCGTCGACTTTCTGAATCTACATAGGTGCACTCTGGACAGGAATTTACATACTGATTTATGTCTTCCGTAATACCTGGCCAGTAGAACTGGGTGGCTATTCTTTGTTTTGTGGCACCATTACCCAGGTGTTCACTCAAAGTTGATATGTGTCCCCAGCCTATAACCTTATTCCTATAGGTGGATGGTACAACAATTTGACCATGACTTTTCGTCCCTCTTCCAGCTTTCCTGTACAAGAGTCCATGTTCCATATAGAAATGTCCTTTCCTTGGAGCTTTATGTGTTTTTGATAATTTGCCAAAACAAGGCTTCAACGTGCTGTCTGCTTCTTGAGCCCGTTTCATTTCAGTTGAATGAAATTTTACGTTGGTGTCCCTCTCTATGTTCCTGGAGTCAGCCTTGGTCTGGATTCCTGCCATAACCATAGGTTTTACGGGGTCTCCTAAGAAAACATATTTACGCCCCAACATTAGTGGGTAAAAGGGATCATCTATCACAGCTGCATTTATCTCCCCTTCCACATAGCGACAACTGACATGAATCTTTGCTATGGGTAATGTAAGGGGTGATGTTCCTTTTAGTGGCCCTTGAATCTCTACTGTTTCTGTGGTGATTTGTTCAGGGCACACCAGAGATGCACACACGACTGCGTCATAGGACAAACCTGTGTCATACATTCCTGTGACTTGTTTGCCATTCACAGTCACTATCTCCTGGGTAGGTGGGTGATGGAGGCTATTCTGACTCACAGTCAGTTCCTTCCTAACAGAAGTCCTCACCTGTAAACATGCAGCATGATGAAGGGGTTTTTTCCTCCCACATTCATCAGTGTTGTGGTTGCTCATCTTACAAAATTTGCACCACTTATCTCCCTGTTTGTAGGGTTTATTTTCCTGAGTCTGAGGGTTCTTGTCCTTATTATCAAATCTTTGCTTGTATCTGTATGGTTGATCCATCTGGTCAAAATCGGTATTCTGCGGTGGTGGCTTATATCCTTCTACCTGCTTCCTTTTCGTTCCTACTAGTTCAGCTTGAGCGGCTTGGTACCTCTCTGCACATTTCAAAGTGTCTTCCAGCCTCTCTGCTCCTTGTTCCATAAGGAATTTCCGCATTTCTTGAGACATGGAATCTTTCACTTGCTCTAACATAACCATTTCTTTCAGATCCTCGTAGGTTTTCTGATACTTACCTAAACTACTCCATTTCAACAAATACGTTTCTAGCCTAGCTGAGAACTGGTTATATGTTTCTCCAGGTAGAGGTTTAGAAGTTCTAAATTTCTTCCTATATGCCTCAGAGTTCTTTTCATACCGGATCAGTAAGGCTTGCTTTAGTATCTCATAATTTTCCTGATCTTCTTTGGGGAGTTTCAGAAACACATCATATGCAATACCTCTCAATCCCTGGGATAACTTTAGACTCCATTTTTCCTTTTCCAGTCCATAGGTAGAGGCTAGCCTTTCATACCTATCCAGGTATGACTCTATTGCGTCCTCCTTTTCAACAAATGGATCTAGGTGGAAGTTCATGGCCCCATTTGCTGTGTTCTGAAAAGAGCTATTCGCAGAATGAGGTGAGCTATTACCATGGGTGATAGTCCCAGCCTGAAGTTCAAGATCAAGCTGTCTCATTTTCAGCTCATGGTCTCTCTCTGCTTGTAACCTCCTTTCTTCTCTCTCAGCTTCTAATTTCTTGGCTTCTCTTTCTGCATCCAATTTCTTGGCTTCTCTTTCTGCTTCCAATTTCTTGGCTTCTCTTTCTGCTTCTAATTCTAATTTCTTGGCTTCTCTCTCTGCTTCTAATTTCTTGGCTTCTCTCTCTGCTTCTAATTTCTTGGCTTCTCTCTCTGCTTCTAATTGCTTTGCTTCTCTCTCGGTGTACTTTTCACATTCCGTCGTGACATACCGGATCAGAACGTCACCATCCATGCCAAGCTCTTTTCCCACCTGCAGTGTAGCAGACCTAAATTTGACCAAGTCAGCCATGATGTATCTGTAGTCTAGTAGGGCAAGTGATCTTACTCAAACTAATTTACTACAATATAATTAACTTAGTTAAAATTAAAGTTAATTAAACTGACTTCACCATATATGAAACAGCTTTCTTTATCTGTACTCAATGGTACTCCTAAAAATATAATTTATTTCCTACTATGTTACTCTTTCCAAAAAATTTACAAAACAAAATTTTTTTCTACACAGCAGAAATAGAAAGTTGGCTCAGGAATATCAAAGATATATCCCGCAGACGAGCCCCCACTGTAGCGGGAGGTTATTTAAATTTATTTATTATGTAAGAGTATGCCAGTAAAGAGTTCTGACCTTACAAGTAATACCCCAGTCTTAGAAATAAGCACTGGTGTATTGTTATCATAACAATAGTCAGACTGTGAAAACCCTGGCCCAGTTGGTAAGAAGTAGTACCAGGATTTAAGGTGTCTCCTCCCTGTGACTATCTTATGATTACTTATATGCTAGGGGATAAGTAAAATGTACATTCACTGAACCCACAAAATGGAAAAAGTGAATAAATCCTCAGGTACAGTTAAAATAGTTTAATAATTACACTAATATTCTATTTCTACTAGTTGGAAAAGAGTATACACATATATATATAAAAATATTCACACAATTACTATTATTTTCTGTTTAGACTTCAAGATCTTAAATAATAAAGTTACTGAAATCACTGTTATTAGTCCTTTGAATTTAAGGATAACTGTCATCAGTTGACTGAGTTTATGTATGGTTACTTATTGTTTTCAACTATTGGCTGTTTCACATGTATAGGTGGTCAGTGTCAAACAGGACACTTATCTTTCCAACTTGATACTGCTGAAACTGTCCTTTGCTGATATCAGACTTGGTAGGCCCAACAGTAGGGATGCCAATGATCAGTTGAAGTTCACTCTTTGGGGTCCTGCACTTTTGTGGGATTGCCTCGGAGGAACTGCACCGGCTTCTGATACTGGACAGTCTGGTTTGAGTTATTTCATGGAACCTGCAACATATCAGCCTTGGCTAGTATCTGGCTAGACTTGTAGCTGACTAGCACAGATGTCAGACCAGTCAGTCATCAGATGTCACCGTTATACAACCATAGTAAGTAAGGACATCATTTCAGTGATATAGCATTAATATTAACATTTCAATTAAGTATAACTGACTAGCACATAAGTCAGACAAGTCAGTCATCAGGTGTCAGAGTTATACAGTCATAGCAAGTAACATCATTTCAATGATACAGAATTAATATTAACATATCAGTAATAAACATCATCTGGTTTAATCCGCTCCTATACATCCCTTCATATTCTATAACTTGATCCTTCCAAATCATATCAAGTACAAATTCAAATCTGATGCTATCTTAGCAACTACCCAAAATTAATACATAAAATAAATAGAGTGAGTGACCACGTGATCAGGTTGCTTTCTACTGAAACTGGCTGTAGAACACTCCAGTTTACCAGCTGTAAATGGGTACAAAGTTGTGCGCTCGAACTAGGGAAGGCAAAGGCAGCGAGGAAGGGGACTAGTCACCTAACCTCGTAAAAGCGGTATCTTCCATGCTGAAGCTTCTAACAATTTATTTCCCTATGACAATCTCTGGTCATGGGACTGCCCTTATCTTCGTAAGCGATAATGCATTTAATATCGACGAGATACAGCATTAAATATAATAAATATTTTCTATTTGGCTGTGGGGCTAGTTTTGATACGTTTTTGTACAAGCAACCATCTTCCACTAAGCACATGAATAAATCATATTAAAATAATAATACGTTATATCAATGAATATTATACAGGCATATTTTGTGAATTCTAAATGAACCTGTAATACAAAATAAAAGAAATTATTATACAGGATAGCTATCGTAAATTCGCTTACCCTCAGACTCCAGACACTTAACTTAAAAATGTTTCTGGCGATCCGCTCACAATTCATGGATAGTGGCGAAACTCCCTCCAGTCTGGCTCAAACCTCTTTCGTTGTGTCTCTCTCTCAGTTTACCGATCCGCTACTTATACGCAAAGCGCGGACGTATCGGAGAGTACCGACGTCACAGCCTAAACCTAACCTGAAAAAATCCTTCCCGAACCGTGATTTCAGCCGATCTGTGCGTCGACTGAAATTTTGCCTTTCTCATTCTCAGCATATATAATATCCATATTGTTCCATCTTATCTAGTTTTATACAGCTGATAAAACTCTATCTTCCTATCCATGTAAATTCCCAAACTGTTATATGTGGATTTTAATATTTCGAACAGAAGTGGGTCTACCAGCTGTTAGCGTAACTGTGGGCAGCCGAAATACGCATATATCTCCGAAAATGAGAACTTCCTACCGTTCCTTCTTATATGCAGTTATACACAATCCTTCCCTGTACTGAAATGTAAAATCCTTTTCATACGGATTCCCTTCTGTTGTTATTTATTGTTGGCGATTTCCTCTGTCCGATACACATTTCGCTGATACGCCGCCATTTTGAAAGCGGTCACTCGATCGTAGATGGGTTTATAAATCTAACTGAACTCATTTGCAATGACTTGAAACCAATTTCGCGACAAGACTAATGCACCCTCAGGTATGCCACACAAGGCAACTAATATGAGGCTGTGTATGAGGCTAGCAACCTCACCAAGTAAACAAGTTGCCACAGAAACCAGCGCTTCGGGAGTACGTGAATGTAATTTGTTTACTTGATGAGGTAGCATAGGCCTACAGCAGGTTTACATGAAGCAATTCTATTCTGCGCCATTAGCTCAGGTCTTTTCAGGGTTAATCTTTTTTGTCCCCTGCCTTCGCTAAGCGGTGACTTTATTATAAAGTTTATAGTTTACGTCAAGCTAAGCAGGTAAAATATGGGATGGTTTATAGAAATGTAGTTCCTACGAAACATATTATCGGCAATTACTGACATAGAGTAGTGTAGCATAAAGATAAACAGAATGGACCTCTGGGGTGCGAAAAATAGGATCACTGCGCCCTTATCACTGTCACGAAGGTGATTAAAGAGGATTGTGCATGGGGTTAATAACAAATGCTACAGGAATCACCAAAGTAAGAACTCATGAGGTATCTTGGTGGATGCTTCAAGGTAGGGGACCACCTTCAGGTGTGATTCTATGCTACTTAAGGAACACAAGGAAAATGAAGAAGATCGTGGTTAACTAAACTGTTGAATGACCACGAAGCATTAAAGTCATATTTCAGTCCACATTTAACTAGTCCGGTAGATAAAACTTGAACCTTGCATTATAATTACATTGTTATTTAAACTACTAGTGTAAAAGCCAGTCATACGACGGGTATTAAATTCAAAAGCACCAATATCTAACGGCAATTTTACTTATTCAATAGTATTTTTTTAAAACCAGTGTGTCACCACAGAACACGAACTACGTTGCAGCAGCGAGGATCCCAATGTGTGTATACGGGATCACACATTCTATAAATACTCGTATATTTTTGTGCACACCGTCATTTGCGCATTCTTCTTTGGTAAGTGTCTATAAATATTTTTGTGCACATCGTCATTTGCGCTTTCATCTTTGGTAAGTGTTACTATTTTCGGGAAAGTACATATAAGGGAAACAATACAATTAATGTCTAACTTTCTACCAAAGTTGCATCCCTTAGCGTTATGACCGAAAAAGCAGGGATTTTATATATATTGAATATTGATTTTATTCCTTCATTCATTTTCCTTGTCACTTCTTATGGAACATGAACCTAGTACTGCAGCTGGTCGCCTTACAGTAACCTTTCTCATCCTTTTTATCATGGAGGAACCCTTGATGATGATACGAAACTCTATACAGAGCGATACACCAGGAGGCAATCTGATCATCAGATGTGGTCCCCCCGTCGATCAAGTACTTCGACCCCTTAATCTCCTTTACACTCTAAGTGGGCGGGCCCACTTGAGCCATGACTCGCAAGTGTCAGCCTCCTGTTATCTTGTGCAGAGAATTTAACCCACTCCACCTTGGTTGCAGCTTTCAACTTAACTCCTGTTTTTCTGCCAGCTAACTTCACTCTTTTTTTTTTTTTTTTGCGAGCTACACAATTCTACTCAAAAGACAGGATAATATATCAAACTTACAGCATTGCATCCTTAATGATAACCCTCCGCTCTCTTTTCGATTGAAATGACAACGTTCCTAGATTCCTAAAATCCAAATTTAGACCTTAACCAGAAACGTCCCAAAAGAGTTTTCATATGAAATGATATCAACATGGTCATCATCTCTTCTTCTTCCTTGATCCTTGGCAGCCGACTGTTAAAGCAGTCAGTGGTCATCGCGCTTGGTGGCGTCTTGTAGGGCAGCAACAAACTGCTTCCACCTTGCTCGTGAGATGGCCATCTTCTGTACGTTTTAAGGAATCTCCCGGGGGAAAGCCAGACAAATTGCAATTTTGAAAAATCCTCCCGGGCGCTACATCGTGAGGGCAGATCAAGTGAAAAGAGGACATTTGGTGATCACCCTACTATTCTGGAAGCTGAAGGGCGACAAAAGAAAGTGTGGGACATGTTATTTAAAATTTAAAAAAAAAAAAAAAAAAATGACAGCTAAAAATAGAAATCAGGTTCCTCACAACTATAAACAGTAGTGAGAGCGTCCTGCCAGCTAAAAATAGCAATGAGGATGTTCCCGTTGAGGATGTCTTGAGAGACCATCTCATACGAATGATAAGAGAAGATTAAAGGTAGAATATACTGTAACAATAGAAACGATTGATTGAAAAAGAGACAGAGGACGACAAAGAGATAAGATGCTGGACATTTTTGCAACATGACATGGAACCAAAAAATGAGAACAATAGAATCGTTAAACAGCTTTAGGTGCAGCCGGTTGTGGACGAACATGATCGCTAAGGAAGTTAACAGGGCATTTGAAAAAGAAGATTATTTCTATGAAGAAGATCATCTACATCGTATTCATAGTCTTTATCGTTGTTCTCATCATGAGCTTAAATTACAAACCGCAGGTGTCACTTTAATGTGCGTTCCTGGGAAAACATACACTTTGATGTTTGTTTCGCTATTGCAGTGAGGTCGTTACGTTTTCACGAATTGGAGTTTTTTTCGTAACAGGAACCAAAACCGTGTAAAAAAAAAACAATAGAATTCCTAAATCAAGAGCTGCTCAAAATATTTAGATTGCGCTAGAGGCTGTGAAGCAACGACTGTTTAAATTGAGTTCGTCAAGATCAGTTGAGATATTCATTTCAGGTTACAAATATTTTCAAATTAAAACATGCGATGCATGCAGTAGTTGCTAGTATTATTTCGGGGAAAATCATAATACGGAAATTCCTTGCACAAGACCACCATCTGGTGATGTTCACATACAGGTAGCCTATATATGTCGCATGCATTTGTGGATGACACTACAGCACGGTAAAATTTGTGTGTGCGATCAGTAAGCTATTCATATCATTTAATAAAGACTTCAAGAGTTAAAGGTATGTACTAATAAGTTAAGAAATGATGTGACTAGTTTTCCAGGGTTGAATCACAGAATAGTGGGAACATATGCCTGTATCAGCCCAAGTGACTATCGATATTGTCAGCCTAACTCCCCGCCCATAACTTCCTTACTTCGTCAATTTATTTTCGTGTCAGTAATTATGGCCCAGAGTTCGCTGGGAGGACAACATTAGACAATCTTTGAAGGACCGAGGACTAGAATGGAACCAGGCCAGGAGGAAGACAGCCGATAGGATAGTCTGGTGCTCTCTCTTCCAAACCTCTACACCTCACGGTAGAAGGGGAACAACTAAGTAAGTCAGTAATTATTCTCTAAAAAAGCTCGACAGACAGTAACGATTAGGATTAAGATTAGTGTTACCCAATATTATTTTGAGATTTGTAGCCATTTATTAATTCTGAAAAGAAAACAAAATGCTGGAAATATGATTTTCGGCTCTAGGATTTAGGGTTTACACTTAGGATGCTGAGACATGATAATAGCCGGTAATGTTAAACCTTAACCCTAACCTTTTAGCGAGCTTTTTTGAAAATAGTATTGAGGGATATAGATTAAGGGCCATACATTTAAAAAAACAACAACATACATTAAAGTAAGGAGGTAAAGGATCCCATTTACACGCCCGTGTGGCGTGAGGTTTTTATTTGGCTTTAAGATCAGTATAGTACTGACAATTACAGAAATAGAATTTCTGCAGAAAATGGTGAAGTCCCAGTGTCTGAGAGAACTACTGGTATCACAAATTAGTTACGGTTGTGAATGATCTGATCTCGAAACAATAGTAGAGAGGAGACCGACATAAAGTGCCACCTCCGCTGTGTAACTAACTGTGATATTAAGACAAGGAAACAGATTTTACTTAACAGTGATAAAATTGACAAGTCTTCAAATACAATTTCCTTATTATTTATTTAGTATATACACTATCTACTCTTGTGCTGAAGGGTGAATATTGAAAAATGGAATGTAATGGATTTGTAAGTTTACATATGATTTACAAATATTTATATTTAAATAGATATGTAAATATATTACAACAAGTTTTCCAATTATAGGAACAAAAATTATATCAGCTGTGCTGTTATTCAATTATAGTACATGTATCAGCTGTGCTGTTAATTAAGTATATAACATTTATCAGCTATGCTGTTATTTATGTATAATTTATCCACTATGATCTTATTATTGTCTCTTGCTACGCTAATTCACGTTTTCTTCATTGACTTAAATGCTCACAATTGCCGACGGAAATGGTACTAATGTGTACTCATCTCTCAAAAGTTCTGTTCTCCTTAGTTCGATTGACACACCACCTGCTGTGGATCGTTCCTTTAGCCCACCCAAGACTGAGGGGGACTAAAGATGTAGCTCAGGTACAATCTCTGTGCTCCTGCGAAGTTTCAGGCAGCTGGATTGACTCGACATACGTCCTCAGGTTTGATGACACGAATAAAACCCTGTAACAAGGAAAAATAGGGGCTAATTTCTGTCCTCAAGCCCACCTATTTCTAGTGTGGGTGAAATGAGCGTGTCTCAGGTGTCTGCATGTAGGATGAATGACAACATGGCTCAGTATGATTTAGCAATAGCGAGACAAGACAGGTGTCTACTTGCAAAACATTCTTTCTGATAAACTAATACATGGATACATTCAATAATATAAATTCAATACATGAATACATCCAATACTATAAATTCAGTACATGAATACATTCAATACATGAATACATCCCATAATATAAATTCAATACATGAATATATCCCATAATATAAATTCAATACATGAATATATCCCATAATATAAATTCAATACATGAATATATCCAATAATATAAATTCAATACATGAATATATCAAATAATATGTACACCTAGGTGTGATACAACCATTTCCTTCCCCCTATAATATACCAGGCCCTCTCTGACAAGTGCTATACTAGCTGGTAACATATATCCTAACAATATTGTTATGTTCTTATGATAGGAGTATATGAGACGAGGACTGTGGTTATTTTTCAGGTGGGAGTAATCTGAATAGACTGAAGTATGTGAGACAATAGATTGAGTCCTAACAAGGACTGTTTTTGGTTATATTGCAGTTGGTCTGAGATAATAGATTGAAGTTATAGGAGACAATAGGTTGAGTCCTAACAAGGACTGTTTTGGTTATATTTCAGTTTGGAGTTATCTGAGACAATAGACTGAAGTTATAGGAGACAATAGGTTGAGTCCTAACAAGGACTGTTTTGGTTATATTTCAGTTTGGAGTTATCTGAGACAATAGACTGAAGGTATAGACTGAAGTTATAGGAGACAATAGGTTGAAGTTTGAGACCTATTAGTCTTCGTCTTCATCAATCCATATCAGGAAATACAATCATTATACCTAATTCCCCCAAGATACAATCAGTAACCTGATACGTTCATATTGAAACAATTTATATAAAATATATACATACAGGTGTATCTGCTGTAGGCCTATTTTCCTACCAGTTTATCGTAAATATATTTACCCTCTAAGATTTTTAAACCGGCCAGGTTTTGACTTGACTTAGTGAAGCAGGCTGCAGGTCAATGCACTCCAGGTAAGCTATAAATCAAAGTTGACAGCTCTTCTTCAGTCGGTCGTGTCTCTGGCTTCGTGTCAGTGTTGCGTGTTTTAGCATAAAATCTCGCCCGATTATATAGGCAGGTAAAGTAACTTCTACTGGTTAAGGAAAGCGTTTGGTTGGTTCCTGGCGGGGCAAGCTGATTGGTGGTCTGCAGTTTCGTCTCATGCCTCGTACAGCCTAATTTTATTCAGTTTTCATCCGCCATATTGCGTGAACAAGATGGCCACGACCCACATCCGAAAAAAACAGGTCTTAATTTTTTCCTGGCGTAACTTCTTGTAATTTATTCCGGCTCAGCAACTGTGCGTTGATTGGCTGGGGCAAATTTGTATCCCGACATAATGATTTAACAAAGTAGTGGGGTTACACACACTCGTTTCACGACAGCCCGTAGAGGCATATTGAGAATATGGTGTTAGGCCCATATTTTCTTGACCATCGGCACACTTGGGGTGATATGGTCAGCATCTCGCTGGCCACCTTAACCTTCCCAGAGTTGCTCTGTACCCAATTGGGGCTGGGTCGACCCAGGAGCCGTTTGTGGCCTTAAAAAATCCCCCCTCCCCCCCCCCCCCTCAACTTGGGATCGAACCATGGACCACTGAGCTAGCAAGCCAGTGCACTAACCACTATGCTACCGCAGCTCCCAACATACATTAAGAATACAAGAAAATACCAATTTACTGCATCTCCGGATCCTTTTTTAGGGAATATTTATTTGGATGATTTAATCAACCAATATTGATAGCCATTACGACGAAAACGCATGTGTCCCCATAATCTCTTATTCTACTTTGCTTCTTGCCAGGAATCTACACCACCACAGTTCATATGCTCTTCCAGTGGTGGTTTTAGTATCAGTTAGTTGTACATAATGAGGTTGCCACTCATACAAGCCTACACAAATTTACGTTAAACATGGCCTACTACTTGCCATATAAAAGCTTCAGGGGTGGAACTGTGGATTAAGCTGGAACAGAGACAGGTGCCAGTGGAACTGTGGATTAAGCTGTAACAGAGACAGGTGCCAGTGGAACTGTGGATTAAGCTGGAACAGAGACAGGTGCCAGTGGAACTGTGGATTAAGTTGAATCAGAGACAGGTGCCAGTGGAACTGTGGATTAAGCTAGAAGAGACAGGTGCCAGTGGAACTGTGGATTAAGCTGGAACAGAGACAGGTGCCAGTGGAACTGTGGATTAAGCTGGAACAGAGACAGGTGCCAGTGGAACTGTGGATTAAGCTGGAACAGAGACAGGTGCCAGTGGGACTGTGGATTAAGCTGGAACAGAGACAGGTGCCAGTGGAACTGTGGATTAAGCTGGAACAGAGACAGGTGCCAGTGGAACTGTGGATTAAGCTGGAACAGAGACAGGTGCCAGTGGGACTGTGGATTAAGCTGGAACAGAGACAGGTGCCAGTGGAACTTTGGATTAAGCTGGAACAGAGACAGGTGCCAGTGGAACTGTGGATTAAGCTGGAACAGAGACAAGTGCCAGTGGAACTGTGGATTAAGCTGGAACAGAGACAAGTGCCAGTGGAACTGTGGATTAAGCTGGAACAGAGACAGGTGCCAGTGGAACAAGAGATTCGAAGAAGATACTAGTGATGGGGGGGAGACATATTGAGAAGTTGACACCGTTACAAACTGATCCTTGTTCTGGAATCCCTAGGGTTGTTTTTGTTGCTTAACTAGGGTTGCTGAGCTCATCACTCTTTAGCAGTCAATGCCAAGCTGAAGAATTAGCACATGTTCTGTAGTTGTTAAGTGGTGCTGTATAGAGTGTTTGTGATTGTTGGGGAGCCCAGCAATAGCTTTCTTCTTTCTGTGAAGAGTCCTGGGCAAGTGAACTGTCTCTAGGGTAAGACAGGTTACAAGAGACACATGGAGAAGAGAACTGGAGGCCGAAATGAACGAGATAAAGAAGAAATAGAAAGATTATATCGGCATGTTCAAGGTCAAGGCCCATGTCCCGTTGGGGGGGAGCTGAAGGGTAGTAATGATGATGATCAAAGGGTTGCCCTCCCCTCCCCACTTAAAGGGACAGTTATGTGATCAAAAAGAAGGGGTGGAGCAAAGCTAGGCTGGACACATAATATTAAGAAATGGACAAGAAAGACCATTGCAGAAACACAAATATTTGCACAAGACAGACACATGTGGAAACAAATAAAAAACCATTCTAGGTTACAGGACAAAGGCAGGGGGAAAAAGATGAACAATAGACATAAGACCAGAGATTTGGAAAACCTTTTTATTATTTACAGTCACCATTTTTCTCAGTACAATATTCAACTGATTAAAAAACATTATCTTACTACTGAATCAGATGATAGGAGTCTGTTACGCACAAATAATTACTTTTTTCCAAAGTCTTTGTATGATCGTTTTTCGTATGTATGATCATTATTTGACTGAAATGCATGTTATATATATTTTATGGTCAAAGGGACAGAATCCGATATATCGATACTGCTATTTTTTATGAGTTTACCTCCTCTTGTATAGAGACACGTTCGGTCTATAATGTCTTGAACGAAGCGTGACCATATCTCCTTATTTGGTAGTATCAGTCAACTGTTGTAGATGTTTGAAACCTTTCTTAACGCTTCTGTTCATGTCCATAAAAGGCGCGACTGTGTAAGACTTTTATCTCGAATGTTCTTAGAATCGTCTTATTGTGAACAGCGACTCAGAGATTGTCACTCTGCGCATGTCTCGACTGGGTTGTCGTTTGTTGTTCCGCCCAGGTCGGGGAGTTGAGAAATGGACTGATTAGCGAGCGGACGCGACTGCGTCTTGTGATTCTCTGAGGGAAATACATTGTCTTTGTGAGTTAGTTAGCTAACTAGACTATTTCCCTGTATTATTCAAGCCTGCCTGGAGGCATATGTTCATGGTTGATTTTCCGAAATAAGGTAATTCCTCTTGTATCGAACTTTAGGCTATCATCTAGAGGTTCGTCATTTTGTCGCCTTTTTGCTCGCCTGTGTGATTCAAAATGGAGAGGTACTTTGACTAGGATTAAGTCACCGGTATCTTTATACCTGAACTAGTTATATATCTATGGGTTGCTCTAGACCAACAAGACTATTGTCTGTGTTCCAGGATTCGTTATATCAGAGATCACGTCCAAGTCAGATGGTTAGACTTAGGAAGGTTATAAAGGTTGAGCTGACCTGTAATCCATGTATGCTACTCACGTGCAGACAGTAAACGGACGTATTGTATACATCTGATCTGCTAGCATCAGGAAGGAATAATTATTATTGTCTATGAACATTAAGGATCTGCAGCTGACCACGGTTGCAGAAGTTATATGTATTATTTATCAAGCTTCGCTATGATATTTGTTTTCCATACAACTATTGAGTATTGACTTCTACATGACTGTCAGTTAACATGAGTTTGAATGCTGCATTCGTTGTGCTATGCCGATGATAACATAAGTATCATGACTGTTTTGTGGCGTGCAATAAATGGTATAAACCTAAAGCGAAGTTACCATTTTTATGACTCTACACGTCATGTTGCCTGTGGTGTACCCTGTGAACTGTTCTACTGCAACACACACAGCAACAATCTAAACCAGATAAGACACCCACATCTTGCATTGTAATACCTGGTGTCGATAGAGGTGGTAATTCGACGGCATCCTAAAACCACCCTTATCAGAGTCTTTATACAGATCTTTCCTGTTGTAATGCTCAGTCAGATATTATTACTGCTGACATGAGACCGTACAGATCTTTCCTGTTGTAATGCTCAGTCAGATATTATTACTGCTGACATGAGACCGTACAGATCTTTCCAGTTGTAATGCTCAGTCAGATATTATTACTGCTGACATGAGACCGTACAGATCTTTCCAGTTGTAATGCTCAGTCAGATATTATTACTGCTGACATGAGACCGTACAGATCTTTCCAGTTGTAATGCTCAGTGCAGAGTGTCTTATGCTTGGATTAAATAGTAAATTAATATTTTTAAAATCATCCTAATCCTCATCAGTCATTAAAACGCATTTGAGGTGCATAAAGCAAATACAAAAATTCTCCATCCATTAAAAACCAGATAAAAAAGCTCTCTGTCTATTCAAAAGTTAAAAACAAAAACTGTGTCCAGTGGAAATCAGGGGCAAAACTCTCCATCCATTTAAAAAACAGATACAAAGCCGCCCATCCATTCAGATCCTGTGCCACTCTCTCTCCCTCTCCTCCATGTGTCTTTTTACCCTTTTTGAACTGTGCTGCATATGTTTATCTCCATGTACCTTTGTGTCTACATTTCTCATGATACCCCTAAGACGTCCAGTCAGTTACTTGTCTTTTTTTTTTTAATCATGTAAAGAACCATTTTCAGCCTCATCACTTGTTTAGATTAAAGTCATTTATTTGTGTTTCTTCTTTTTTTAAATACCATTTTCTCATTTTGGTTTTTTACATACTGTATAATATATGATTGTTCTCGTTGTATTGCAGATGTCTTCAAGATACCAAGGATGTAAGCAAAATGTTGTCCTATTCTGTCTGTCTGTGTGTCTCATTCTTCAGACTGTCTTATTCATTGTGTGTCTTAGCCTTCACTCCGCCATTTTCATTGCATTACCTTAAATCTTCAGTATGTCTTTTTTTTATGTGTCTTATTCTGCAGTGTATCTTATTTTTTTCAGTGCATCTTATTCTTCTGGATGTACTATTCTGAAGTTTGTCCTATCCTTCAGTATGCTTTTTTTGTTCATTGCATTTTATTCTTCTGCGTGAATATATTATTTACTGTGCCTCATTCATCTGTTTATCTTGTGTTCCATATGTCTTATTTTTGATCTTGTCTTATTCTTCATGTGTTTTATTCACTGTTTTCTGCAGCATGCCTTTTTTTTTCTCACTCGTTATCTGATCTCTCTTTTCTTATTTCCTCTTTTTTTTTTTAAACACACTTTCTTTCTTCTTCTTCTTTGATCTTTGGCCGCCGACTGTAAAAGCAGTCAGTGGCCATCATGCCTGGTAGCGTCTTATAGGGCAGCAATAAATTGCTTCCACTTTGCTCAGTCAGCGGCCATTCTTCATGCAGTGCCCCAGCTGTGGTTCATTCTTTACATCTCAGCCTCCACAGTTCTCCACCAACACTTTCTTTGTTTACATAAATTTGTGCACTTTTTGTTTAAAAGTAAACAATTGTACAAACTACAAGGTGTACACAAAAGTATGAGTCGTAAGGGAGAGTGTATTTCATTTTTCTTCTGTTTCATGGGGACATAACATGCCTTTGCAAAGAGGGAACTAGCGAGAAACAATCAGTATTATTCTGATTTTAACAACATCACTGGCTGTGAAAGTTGAAGAGAGTAAATAATGATAAGAAAATAGTTTCTTTATAATGACTGTCAGTTTTGAATGACTAAATTACAGATAGATAGACTGACAAATTTGGGTGACATTTGGCTAGTGCACATTCCATTCAGTCTCAAAAATGATCAACTAATATCCTGTAATGGATCTCCAGATGTCTTTTGTCTTGATAGTGCACTCTGATAGGCCCTTTCCTGTCCATCTCTTGAAGTTATCTTCCAACCTAAAGGCATTTTATTATTTTATATGGCCTAAATATTTTATTCAGTATTTATCATTTAATTCCAAACATTTCTAGGACTTTTTACAAATTATTTTCTTCTCTTTTCTTGAGATGCAACACAACCATTTAGTATATCGACATTTCAAGAATCTCAGTTCTTTTATCTTTTACTTGTTTATTGTCCATGTTTCTGTGCCATAAAGTAATGAAGCATATATACAACACTTGATGACTCGTATTTTAATTTGTGAATTATTTGTCACTCAGTCTAGATGTCAGTTTTAGGTTTGAGTATTGGCAGTCATTGCTTGACTCAGACTTGCTGGTTCAAAGAGTCATCAGACTTTTCAGATTCTATACCAGTCCCAAGCTCAAACAACAGGAAGGGAGACATAACAAGGGCACAGTTTGAATACTAAGAGGTAGATGATCAAGTCAGGCAATAGTCTGAACTCCACAGGAGCTTGGAGAGAAATGTAGATACAGGAGATAATAGAGATGGGCATCGAAGGGAAAACTCCTAAATGGAAGATAGAGAGAAAACTCTAGGACCAGGTTACATGAAGAGTCTTTTTCTCCACCGTTTAAACATTTTCTGGTCATAACCAGAGCTGCTCATGATGATGATGATGACATCTCAGATTTAGAAGTGCAGAAAAAGGATGCAGTTTATTTTGAAGATAAGAATTGGAGACTGACCTGAACAAGGGTAAAGAAACATGATGAGAGCTTAAATGGATGGAACAAGATAGGAGGGTTTGGCATGAACTGAAGGCCTATGCTCCACAGGAACTAAATTATAATGATGAATGATATTATAGACATTGGCTTACATATTTGCAGATAGAGTGACAGTGGTTAAAAGCATATTCTAACCAACTCTTTACTATCAGTATCAAGCATGGTCACTATATAAAGCCCAAAAGAAGAAGATCACAACTTATGAGATCTCTGAGAAAAACTGCATCACTACAAGTGACAGAAATAGAAACCATGAGATAAGCAAGTTTTGGGGAACAACACCATGCGACATATACATAAACAGAAAATAAAATGGTATGGCCATCTTGTCAAACCGCAGTCAAATCAGCTAATCATTTAGGCCTTCAACAGCAGAAATCTGGCTATGTAGCAAGGGGATGCCCAAGTGAAAGGTGTTTACAAAATCATGCTGAAACATTGCATGTTGCCAGTTAAAGCAATAGAGCTTGCACAAGAATAAAAATGGCTTCTTCCTACAACACTTAGTGGTACAAGCAAACAGAAAAAATAGATAATGACCAACATTTTAATATTAAATGCAATCAGCATTAAGTTATTTTCAAAGAATGAAACAAAAATTGGCTTTTGTTGTTACTGTAAACTGTTTTTTGCACAAATGGTTTTTCCTCCAAATCAGTTATAGATTTGTGTTGTTTCAGTTAGCACTGAGGCTGGGTTCTATTCTTTGGAGGTGCAGCTGAAGTACCAGAAGCTTTGCATCAGTGTCCAACTAAATGAGGAATTTAGGCAGTCAAAAGTAATAGATGTAAGAAAAGTGTGTGAATATTCATTTGGAAATTATCTTGTTTTCCTTGTTTGCTCGTAAGAAAGGGTCATAAGGTCACCCAAAAACCAAGTAAAATTAACCACAAGAACAAACCATTCATACAATAGTATAAAATAAATGCTATCAGGAGATGAAAACAATAAAACAGTGATTTACAAAACATTAATACTTGGAAGCTCCAAACACTAAATCAGTTAGAAATACATATCAAGGGCAAAAAATTTGAGGAAAGGATTGGATGGGAATTTTTAAATATCACATACTTTGGTTATTTGTGGATGTACTGAAAAAACAAACTGTCACAGTTTTGAGTGGCAGACTGTGGGCGACAGATTGCAGGCAAATTTAGCATAGCACATTTAAAGCATGCACCCATAGCACATGTTCTAGTTTTTTTACTGTTGTAACATTTCATGAAACAATTTTTGTGACACCATATTGAATTTATTCACAGTCTGTTTCTGTTCAGGTTCCTGATGTTAGTGCAGACAAATCAGGTCCACTTACTCATAGTCATATCTGTCAGTCAATCAATCAGCAAATCAGGTCCACTTACTCAGTCATATCTGTCAGTCAATCAATCATCAAATCAGGTCCACTTACTCATAGTCATATCTGTCAGTCAGTCAATCAGCAAATCAGGTCCACTTACTCATTGTCATATCTGTCAGTCAATCAGTCAGCAAATCAGGTCCACTTACTCATTGTCATATCTGTCAGTCAATCAATCAGCAAATCAGGTCCACTTACTCATAGTAATATCAGTCAGTCAATCAGCAAATCAGGTCCACTTACTCAGTCATATCTGTCAGTCAATCAATCAGCAAATCAGGTCCACTTATGCAGTCATATCTGTCAGTCAATCAATCAGCAAATCAGGTCCACTTACTCATAGTCATATCTGTCAGTCAATCAATCAGCAAATCAGGTCCACTTACTCATAGTCATATCTGTCAGTCAATCAATCAGCAAATCAGGTACACATAGTCATATCTGTCAGTCAGTCAATCAGAACCCGTCAGCTCACCAAGGAGCCTAGACCTTCAACAAACACATGCCAAGTCCTTCTGTCGTGTGCGATCAGTTCAAGGTCTTTCCGTGTTTTCCTCATCATTTTCATTTCCGCCTCCAGGCCACAGCCACATCACTCAAGAGAAACATAAAATATTTTCTCAGTGGATTTGGCACTCACTATAGAAGTCCTCAATAAAGAAGAAATCAAAACCAGACGTATAAAATATTTTGGACATATAAAGTAACATAGTCCTGTGTAGTTGCCTGGTATCTGTGATGAGACAAAGAAAGAATAGAAATAATGCTTCCTCTGGGATGTTATACAATGTGACTAATATGAAGTTGTGCGGGGGGGGGGCTTGCACACTCATTATGTTAAACAGATTGGTACAGAAACCACAACTGCAACAGCGTGTTAATGCTTGGTGCAAGCTTCATGACAAGGGACCAGCTACAGTGGTTGCTCCATGCTCCATAAAAAGGGAAAAGGGAGGTGATGATGATAATGTAACACAACTTATTTTTGGACACAAAACTTCCCTTGAGGTGCCCATTGTTGTTGACATTGTCCAGTGTTGGATTATGCTTTTTTATCAGTCCATTCTGTTTTCTTGCATTTGATTTTGTTTGTTGTTTGTGGAATTAGTTTCTTTGCAACATTTTTTTTTTCTTGTTCAGTATTGTTATTTCTTCATTCATTAAAATGTTTGTCATATTTTTTTTGTCATTTTCTCATAGCCATTCTAAATTTCTTATCATTGTTCCCCGTTGTGACTGTAGCTGCTGAAGGATAATCTTGAGACATCTTCATATTTCTGCACTTGTAAAGCTGACTCCAGTACCACTTTTTTAGATGTAATATAACTTATTTGAAAACAATATTCAGAAAAAAATGTGAACACAAATGATTAAGGGGAGGCATCAGTCTGCATAACAGAAATAGAGACAGAAGTTTCTCTGTAATATTAATATATGTAGTAGCAGATGCAAGAGATCTGTTTATCATCTCAGTACATGACCTTTTGAAACAATTAGAAAGATATTCAAGAACCATAGCAGTGGAAAATACCTTGGAGAAATTGTTGAAAATTGCCTCTTCAGGCTGTAGAGTAGCAATAGTTGGGATGAATGTAAAACAGTACGTTCACATATATACAACAAAATTGTGAATGTGACTGCCACCGTAAGCTGGCAGAATGATGAAATCTACAGCAAAGCTTTAAAAAAGTTTTGGGAGTTATAACCTCAGTTGTGACCCCAAAAAAATTTACTAGGAACATGAACTGTGATAGCTTTGCCCGGGTGGTTCTGTGTGTGGCCAACATCCTGCGTCCGAAACTAAAAGGTCAAAACACTGATTCAGTGGGACAACTTTGATGATATGACTACTTCTGGGATCTACTAACAGACTTCTGTCACTGTGTGAAGGCAACATCAAGATGAGAAAAAGGAAGCATTGCAAGTCCATAATTTCCAACCTTCAGGGGCAATAATTGATCTGATCTAAGTTGAGAGGATAGTTTTGGTTGAGAGTGGTCAGAACACCTTAAGTGAGTCAGTACAACAAATGAAAAGGTTATGACTTAGTGTTTGTATGGTTAGTAAGGATTTTTCAGATACTTCTTTTTCTTTCTCTCACAAATAACCACATAGGTTTCTCTAATAAAATTGATGGTTTGCCTCAGGCTTCTGTCATCATCGTCCAGGTTTCCATCAGCAAGCATGTTGCCAGTCTGCTGTTCTCGTGGAGTTGACATTCTTGACAGACGTGTTTCACTTTTTCGCTTGTCTTTCCCACATGGAAACATGTTTGCTTGTCCAATTGTTATTGTTGACCAGGTGATATTTTAGTCTGCATTGACCAGTTCTCAGCCTGAAAAGTGTTACTTATCTTTGCTTGCCAAGGAGTAGTATGCTGTGTTACATCTGAGTGTTCTCAGTGCTTTTTTTTTTCTTTCCTTTTTTGAAGCTATATTATTATTATTTATTATTATTATTATTATTATTATTATTATATATATATATATATATATATATATATATATATATATATATATATATATATATATATATATATATATATATATATATATATATATATATATATATATATATATATATATATATATATATATATATATACGTCTGGTGTTACTATGCATCCTAGGTATGTGAAGGTGTCTGTCTGTACCAGTTGCTGATTTCCTACTAATATGGACTCAGGGTTGCTCACATTGAGCGTCATGACCTCTGACTTCTTTAAATTGATGTTCAAGCCCACCTGCTGGCTATACTTATTAAGTCTATCTGTTTTTTCCTGGATGTGTTGATGTGAATGTGCTAGTAGTGCAATGTCATCTGCATATTCCAGATCTTCCAATGTAGAAAATGTAGTCCATCTTATTCCTCTTGGACTGCCCTCTGTTGTCTGGCGCATCACCCCGTCTATGACTGTTAAAAATAGAGTGGTTGATAAGGGGCATCCCTGTCGTACTCCTGCCTTCACCTCAAAGGTTAGGTTGCTCTGCCCAACACTACATGTAAAGTTGGCATAGAGGCTTTTTATGATTGACACTATGCAGCTTGGAATTCCATAAGCCCTCAGTATTTTCCATAAACTGTCCCTATGTATACTGTCAAAAGCCTTTTCAAAATCAACTAAATTAATGTACGGCTGTCTTTGCCATTCTGAGCACTGCTTTTATAATGTTCCTGAGAGTAAATATATGATCCTCACATCTTCTGTTCTTTCTAAATCCTGCTTGTTCTTTCCTCATTTTGTGGTCTACTGCTTTTGAAATTCTCTGTATAATTATCCTGCCTAGTATTTTGCTGGGAAGTGATTCCTCTCCAATTATTGCAGTCTGCAAGATCTCCCTTCTTGGGCAATTTGACAATTATTCCTTTGTTCCACTCTGTTGGTGTTGTCCCTGTTTTCCAGACTTGTGCAAATAGTGGTTCTAATAGTTCTGCTGCTAGCTCAGGGTCTGTCTTAAATAGCTCTGCATTTAAGTAATTATGGCCAGGAGCTTTTCCATTCTTTAACCCTTTGATTGCTGTGATGATTTCTTCTTCTTGTGGAATGTCTGTATTAACATCTAGATCGTTTTCAGCCTCAGGAACATTCAATTGTATCTCTGGTGGTTCCTTGTTCAGAGTTTCTCTGAAATGCTCTGCCCATCTTGTTTCCTGTCCCTCTGCTGTCGTGTTGAGATTTCCTTGCTTATCTCTTACTAATGTAATAATGTTTGCACCTCGTTTTCCGCTGATGAATTTAGTTATTTTGTATACTGTGCTTTGTTCATTTCTCAGTGCTGCCCCTTCTGCCTGTCTTGCAAGATCGTCTAGGAAATTCTTTTTGTTTAACTTCCTTGTCCAGCTGACTGTACTGTTCGCTATATAGTTGCTTTAACCTGGGGGACTTCACTTCTGTTTTCTTTCTTTTCATTTCCTTTCTCATCATTATGGTGTTTAATGTTTCTGGTGTTATCCAGTCTTGCTTCTTCCTTTCCTGGAATCCCAAGCATGATTTGCTGCTTTCCTTATATATTGTTGAAATGGTGTTGAATTTCTGGTCTATATCATCAGTCAATGTCTTTTCCTGACTTTTGGCAAACTGATATCGTTTCTTTATGTCAGCCACAAAAGCTTTTCTGGTAAGGGGGTCCTTCAATTTGCTGATGTCAAACCTTTTCTGTGTAGTTACAGTTGGTCCAGCCCTTCTTAGTTTCACTTTCAGTTTTGCTACTACTAAATGGTGATCACTTCCCACATCTGCACCTCTTCTTACCTTCACATCTTGTAATGCATGTCTCCATCTACCGTTAATCATGATGTGGTCTATCTGGTTTCTGTCCCGACCATTTGGTGATTCCCATGTTAATTTGTGAATTTCTTTATGTGGGAAAAGTGTTCCTCCAATGACCAGGTTGTTAATGCTACAGAAACGTATTAATTTATCACCATTTTCGTTTGCTGTTCCGCTGCCGCATTTCCCAATTACTCTTTCATTATATGTATTGTGTGTACCAACTTTCGCATTGAGGTCTCCCATTACTATAATAAGATCATATCTTGGTGTGTCTTCCATTTCTTTCTGCAGTTGTTGATAGAATTCATCCTTGACCTCTTCATCGCTATCATTTGTTGGTGCGTAGCATTGTATTATTGTAGTATTGGTGAATCTCCCTCTCAATCCTAATCTTATTAGTCTGTTGTTGATGGGTTTCCATTCCAGTAATGTCCTTTCTATTCCTTTCTGTAGAATAATGGTTATGCCTTCATTGTGCTGTCCATCCTCTCTTCCAGAGTAAAGTACTGTTTCTCCTGTTGCTGTTTTAACTTTTCCTGCCCCTGTCCATCTGCTCTCGCTTATCCCTAGAATGTGTAACCTATAGTTTCTCAAATCTGCCGTGACCTATTTTAGTTTACCCGTCTCGTTCATTGTCCTGACATTCCAAAATCCTATTCTTGTATCATGTTTTGCGGTCAGGACGTCCGTTTTCATGTCAGTGGCTTCCTTTCGGCTTTTACCACTGACAGTCATACGAGCCTCAGACTCCGGATGTCCATCCCGCAGCAAAGGTTGTTCATTTGTTGTTGTTTCCTAACTTCATTTTTTTTTTTTTTTTTTTTACATAGACAGGGGTGTCAGCCCTATGCTAAAACCCCCAACCTGGAGGACCAGGGTGTCTGCTTTAGTCTGACCCCTGCCCGCGCAAACCTGTCCAGCTTGATAGAACCGTCCAGGAGTAAAACTCCCGCTGGCATAACTCTGGGGGTAATCAGGGTACGCAAGACGCCATACCTCGACAAGGTATTGACACCGGTGATGGCAGATGTTAATTTAATTAATCAAAATTTTATCACTAATATACATTAGTGAATGGGGTTTAGTCGATTTCCTGGTACTCTCAAAGGGCATGCACTTTTAGAAGTCTGAGAGACAGTTTATACTTGAATAATTGTCATTGTTTTAGGTGAGAAAAAGGGTTAAGAATCCCGTTACACGCCCATTGAGGCATATTGGGAATATGGTGTTATGCCCATATTTTCTAGACCATCTGCACACTATGGGTGATGTGGTCAGCATCACGCCGGCCACCTTAACCTTCCCAGAGCTGCTCTGGTACCCAATTTATGAGGCTGGGTCAACCCCTGGGCCATTTGCGGTCTAAAAATTCCCGCCTCAACTGGGGATTGAACCATGGACCACCGAGCTAGAAAGCCAGTGCACTAACCGCTGCGCTACCGCAGCTCCTCATTGTTTAAGGCTGCACCATTAACATCCTTAACAGATGACCTTCAGTTTTGGAGGTGAGAGGTGAGGATAAGATGCCCGCTTTGGATAAGACTCACATTCAGGAACCTGTAGATAATATAATAAGCCAGTCTTTATTCTGGAATCTTCAGGATAAGAGAATTAAAGGAAGAATTTTTCTTAAACCTGTGGAGAAGTAAACTGGAGATAGATATGAAAGTCATAAAGAAGATGATGAAATATTTCAATGGACGGCACAGACCAGGAACGTTTGGCTTGAAGACTTATGCTCTTCATTGTGCTAAAGGGTAGTGATGATGATGTTGATGATGAATGATCATTATTAAACATCAGAGCATAATCCCCGATTGTTAATTATTGACTCGGTTTCTCAGGTGAAGAGGCAGCTTCTAGCCTATCATCCAGACTTACAGATTGTGAGTGATCCACCCGAACAACTGGGACTGTATGCAGTGTTTTCAGGGGATGAAATTCAGCGTGAAGAGACAGTGGAGCTGTCAGACGATGCAGTTATGATGACCTACAAAGATGTGCTCACCCAGTGTCAGGAGATCTTGTTAGAGAGAAAAAACTTGACCGTGAAATAGTTTTTAGTGTTCGGATTTTGTTTTTTAAAATTTGTGTGCTGGATACACTGACAATAATTCTCTGTATTTTGTTGCTGAAACACTGGTCTGTTATTTTTGTCTATTTTATTGTCATGAACACTGACTATAATTACAGATTATTTATCATTTTCATTCCTTATGGAACATAAGACTGCATCTGCTGCTCATCGCTAATATCAATTGTTTGGGAGACCAAAAAGAACCAGGAAAAGAATGGAAGAGAAGGATGCCAAAGCTACAAGAACATTATGTGCAGAGCCAAAAAAAAAGGCCGAAAAGAGGAACCAGAGATGAGTAACAACTGCAGCCCTTCCGTGGGGAACAAAAAGGAACAATGATGATATTATTTCTGTTTTGGCTGTTTTGTTCGGCTATATGAAGCTGTTGTGGGTTTGGCTATATGAAGCTGTTGTGGGTTTGGCAATATGAAGCTGTTGTGGGTTTGTCTTCCCCTGTCTTCCGTTGCTCTTGAGGTTTTATTATAAGAAGTGTATCAGTAGTGGTAAACCTATCGTCACAGGTCTATTATCTGTTAGATATAGTCATTCTTTTGTCTTAATCATTCCCTCAGCAGCTTATCATAATCTACATTGCCATCATCATCATCATCTTCGCAATGAGTAATGACATCATTAATGTTATTGCTGCATGTCATTTAACTTTAGCATGTGTTTGTAATGTTGCATTTAATATTAGCTTATGCAAGTGATTGTAATAGTTTTGTTTAGCCTTGAAGAAAGCTAGCCCTGACTTTTTACTTGCTGATTTTATTTCTTTTCTTTTTTTTCTAATTCCTTCAACTTTCTCTCTATGACTTCTCTCTTTCTGTCTGCATCTCTTGTTTCCATTTGTAATTGTCATTGACTGTATGAAGTTTTCTTTAAGTAAAATGAAATTGCACATAAAATGTACAGTATTATGTTATTTGTTGTAATTGCTAAAATGATAGGAAGCTCTGTACAGAGGATTACAACAGAAGTAATCTGATCATCAGAAGTTGGCCCTCCCATAGCTCATGTGAGGCCCAGGCCATTTCATATTGTTTTTAAAGAAGGGAAAAAGTACATTAATTATACGTCGTAGGTGAGGTAAAGACCAGGCCAAATGGCCCTGCTAGTCCCCCATTCTCATAGGGCCTGATCAGAAGCTGTCCCCTCCAGTCCTCAGACAAGTGTTGACACTGTGGTGAGGCCAGATGGGTCCTGACCACCACGAGTTACGCTCATGTTGTTGTTGTTTTTTTTTCTCCGCATGTCTTGGAATTGGACCCACTACACTTTGGTTACAGTTTTCCAAATTGGCTATTTCCTCTTTAAAGTATTAATTATACCAACTTCAGGGGGTAATGAAAGTAACAGTTTTAGAGTTTTTAATCCCATAGTGCATTGCGATTGTTCCACAGCCAGTATAAAGCCTTTTCCACAATTTTACCAAATCTGTTAAGTTCCCTTGCTCTTGATTGCTGTGTCAAGCTTTAATTGGTTCAGTAGATCATATTTAAAGGCTGCTACCTCTTGTGCCTACTTTTTTCAGCAATGACTTTTGCTGTGAACACCTCATGTCTCAACTTCATGACCAATCATTATATTTCATGCATGCCAAGTGCTATGGTTTACCCATAATCTGTACAAGAAATTTGCGTTTTCAGATTTGTACGCCCTGTACAAAATTTCCACACAGGTTTTTTCGCGTAATTACTAAATATTTATATAAATCAATTGTCTTGCGTCACACCTTAGCCGATATTTGCGGCATGAGAGTCTGCGTGATGTTAGGAGAAGTGAATAAAAAAATCAACCAATGAAGTCAAGCTGCCTACTTTTCGATTGATGCAGTACTTGCGAGAGTCTGCGTGGTGTGTTGTTCATTCATAATTTTTCGCTAAGGTGTTTGGAAGCCAGCACGTTACTGATTATTTTAACAATTACATTGCATTGAGCATAATTTATTATTTACGGCTGCTTATAAGCAAATTTAAAAAAAAAGTGGATACCACTTTATATTACTTGATTTCACTAAAACTTGTAGTATCTGCATTTTAATAATATAAAAAGAATTATTAAACTGGAAAAACAAAAATCACAAAAGCAAGGCAAATTTGTATCGTAAAACCCGATCGAGCCCAAGGAAAAGTTTTTTTGGAGTTACTTCTCGCCCAAGTTTTAATTTCTTTCTTTATTGACAATTAGACACTAAAGTCATATGGGTATTTAGAACTACCAATTAGGCTAAAATGGCTATTTTAATTTTTGAAGTTGGGAAGAGAATAAATCACACTAGCACCAGTTTATATTTTCGTTGCATATTATGAGCTTTTTAGTTTTAAAAATTAGTATGATAACATGATTTTAGTATTTTTAAAATTACATCAAATATTTATTGAAATAATTCGAAACCGCCTTAGAAACCTACCCATTCCATTTCATAAAACCGGATAATATAGTTTCGTTCAATTTTTCTTTTTGCAAAGATAATGATAATGAAGCAGTAAAATTAGTTGTAAGAATAGTGGGACATCTTCTTCGATGCCATCCTTGTACATTGTGAACATCGTTTGGGTTCAGGGTTAGATTTAGGATTTCTAACCGATACCCCTTATTACTGTGTCTCAGAATTCTTTTATAAACCCATACCTTTCCTGTGTCCCAGAATTCTTTCAAAAGCCCTATCGTACACAGGATTTCCCTGTTTGTTAGTGACAATTAAATGCAAAAATAACATCATTTTTTTTAATGTAAAATAAACTCACACATTTATTGTTTGGGTTTTAAAATAAGTGAAGACCTGCTTTAAAAAGCAAAGTCCCCATATCTCAATTATAATGCAGCCCACTGTAATTGAAAATATTTTTACACGAATTAACTCTTTTGAAACGTTTTTTTCTGTCTTTGTACAGGTTTTGCAATGTTATGTACAGGTTTTTCATCTCTGAGGTGTGGCATGTATGATATTTGGTCATTTTGAAAGGGTACTGCTGGTCTAATCCGGATTCCGATGGCTGTTTTCACAATGTTTGACAGTTCCCAGCATACGTATGGATTTGTATTTCAATAGCATATTTTATATTTGTAAATTCAGACTATAGACATTATTTTTCTCTTGTGACTGACAAAGGTTCAGTTAAAGGTAGTCCCATAGCAGATACACCGTTGAAGAGTGAAGAGTTAGAGACTTCCCTAACTCAAGAACAGACAAGTGCCCATTTACAGCTGGGTAGACTGGAGTATGATGTTGCCTGGTTTTGAACTGGTAACTGTTTGCTTCACAGTGGGCCAGAACATCATGAATGACATTTTGGTCTCCCATTAATTGATGTCCTAATTTGAATCCAGACTAGATGAGCAGCTCACTTTCATAATACAATGATCTTCACAGATTTAAGGCAAATGATGGGTTCTCAGTAAAAACCATAGCTATTGTGGGTGACTGTGTGGAGAAGTAGGTACATAATACATTAACAATATGTGGATGCCTGTGTGAAGAAGTAGACACAGAATACATTAATGTATGTGGATGACTGTGTAGAGAAGTAGACACAGAATACATTAACAATATGTGGGTGACTGTGTGGAGAACTAGACATAGAAGTTATCAACAAAATGTGGGTGATTGTGTACAAAAGTGGAGAACAGTAATATTTGGGTGACTAGAGAAGTAGTGAATACTTCAGCAGTATGTGTCTGACTAGAGAAGTAGTTAAGGAACACATCATCAGTATGTGAGTCATTGAGTACAGAGGTAGCTATAGAACCCATGGACTATATGTTCATGACCTACGTGTTAAAAAAAAAAAAAGGAGAGAGCATATCAACTTTTTCTCAGTCATCAAAAAATGTTGCAGTATGTTTTGCTTAGTCACAAAGACTTGTATTTTTTTTATTTTTCTATCCTCACATAACAAAGATATCTGATCAACAGCTACCTTACAAATAATCACATTTCACAATAACTCATTATACTCACAGTTACAATCTCTTGTTATACCCAAATATCTCAGTATTATTGATGTAACTTTTGTTAACGTTAATCAGCAAAGTTAGTCTCACTGACAGTTTTGTAATATTTTTTGGGAATGTTGACTTCATGTTATTCCTCAACCGAAGGTCTGATTTTTGTTGATGTTATTAAAAAATACTCTTTTATGAAAAATTAAATTTTGATTTACGTTTTTTTCATTAAAATTACTCAGACTTATTAATTGAACTTGTGTTGTTTTTATTTTTGCTGTCTGTTTGTCTTAGCTGTTTTTTGTTGTTTTGTTTCTGTCAATTTTTTACCTGTTGCAGACTGCCCTGTGTTGCTGTAGCGAAAGGTTTTTATGAGGATAGTTGTCAGTATTAGATACTGATAGAAGAGAAGAAGATTCTCTCTGACAAGAATATATTCCCAGTGTCAGAAAAGAGCACTGGTATCACAGGATAGTCACGGCTGTGAAGGTCTCTGCTTCAGATAGTTTTTAAAATTAAAGTCAGAGCTTCAGATCAGATGCCACCTTTGCTATGTAACTAACCTACGATAAGTAACAATTCAGTAAAATTCAAACTGCAACAACATAAAATTGATAAGTCAGTTTAATACAATTACTAAATCATTTATTATGTACATCTACCTTTGTTATCTTCTTGTGCAATTATGAAAAATGATGAAAGTGAATGAAATAAAAGATTAATTTCACATTTATTTACAGCTGAGTTGTAAGTATTATATAAACAAAAGTCCTTGTTGAAACCTTCAAACTAAATAGAATTTTCCTCTAAGACTAAAATGTCAATTGAATTTGAATACTGAATTTGAACAGTTATCATCATAACACTTCTATTGTTCTTTTCTATTGACTCTCACACTGGTTGTAGCATATTCACATATAGTTGACTCAGCTTCAGTGATCTGGTACAGCACTTCTGGTCTATACTAGTAGTATTTGCAGCAGTTGGTTTTTGACCCTGCACTAGACTAACCCACGCTTGAGGGAGTCAGTGCATGAACAGAACCACACCGAGGGGCTCCTTATTGTTGAGGTGAGGCACGAGTGGATTTCAGTTCGAGAATCCTGCTGTTCCAAACCAGAACAGTAACCAGGAACAAAGTGTGACATGATGCTAACCTTTGGTTGTAATGGCCCACAAGTCTACATGCCAGTGAGTGAAAGTGTTCAGCGTTATGCACGTGTATGTATGACACGGTGATCTGTTCTATTGGCAGTATAACAAAATCATGACAGGTGTCTAACTGTAGGCTAATACATTTTCATAAATAAATAAAATACACTGTTATTGCAAATCATGATGTTTGTTGCTGTCGCCTTCTACAGTTATAGTAGCTTGCAGTCATCTATAAAAGTATTCATATTTAAAAGCTTTTGAACACTCCTGAGTTTCCATTCCGGCTTAATCTTGGTAAGTATCGTGTTGGCAATTTCCTAATACTTGTGGCTTTTCGCTCAGCACAGAATATGGGTATTTTAGAGTTATCTCCCTTTAAAATCGAACTCACTTTGAAATCGTATCTGACCCTGAGGACAATAATCCGTGCCAGAGCGTTTCTAATCTATTGAATCCATCGATCGATTTCCAAACTCCGAGCCGAATTGCACAGTATAGTTGTCAATCACCGATTGATTTGACATTCATAAATTCATCTAGGGCAGGAAGGGACATAACCATAAAGTTTTATTTACAATATATTTATAAACCTACATACCCTCTTAGGATGGTTCAGAAGTTCAAACAGGACTGAGGAATAGGTGATGATTTGAACTGCCCGTCATGCAGACGAAGAAATAAGCTTTTCACGCACGCTGCTCTTTCTACCTCCAGCAGTCTGTCTATCTTCTGGTTTGTATTTTGCGCTCTGTACGAATTGAAATTTTTTTTTGTTTTTTGGTTCGGTGTTTGCCTCCTGGCGAGGCGCTTTTCTTTCAACCTATTTGGTTATATCAGAGCGCATTTACCATCCCCCCAAAAAAGTCAACTCTGTTGACTGCTACCCCGATCAGCGTTGATAGATGCTAAGTGCAGTAAAGGACTAACATTATCTATCTGCTAGCATAAAGCCCTAAAAAGGACTCGCCAGCTACGCCAACGCCCGAGTTGACGAATTACAAGAAACAATGAAGATATGGACAGAACTGATATGAATGGCACAGGACAAGAATGCTTGGCATAAACGTGTTGAAGGCCTTTGCTCTACGGTGAGCCGAAGAGTCATGAATGAATGTCTTATGTGTGCAAAGTTTACTATTGGAACAAGAGCTAGATTATGTGTGTATCAGTTTTATACTAGAAGAACACAATTACATGAGATGTTTTGGAAAAACTCTTGTCACAGGATTACCTCCCCTTGCTTTGTAGGAGTAGTCCACTAATGGTCACAAAGCAAGCGTATCTAAAAGTAGGTCGTCCAAGGTATCTGTCTTCGCGCAAGATTAATCTTGGCAAAGATGTAGATAGAAGATGAATGACGTTTCTACCTTAGGGGAACATTCATAAGATACTCCCAGAAGTCGAGAACAAACGCTGCTTAAGGGCTGAGCAAATATGTTAACTTATTATCTGGCCCGTCGCCTTTTGTGAAGGGTTTATGCAATGGTTCTGGCCCGTCAAGCCCCCAGTTGGAGTAATCCAACGAATACCCTCTTATAAGTAATGGTTCTGTATGTATGTATATATATATATATATATATATATATATATATATATATATATATATATATATATATATATATCTATATATATATATATATATATATATATATATATATATCAATGAAAACTGGCTCATACGTTTGCTTTCGTACATATAAACTGAATCAACTATTATTGATTAGTTTAAAATAATATACAACAAATTTAATAGTCAATTAGTCTAACATGGGAAAATAAATATGGAAAATTGGGTGAAAATTGAAGTTAAGGTTTCCTCACTGAGGTTTAGGTAGGGCGTTAACAATGTCCGTATTTTTGCTGTAGCCTGTTACACACAACTTAGCTCCAGGTGAGTCCTGCAGCCGTGGTTTCCGTCACTTCCTTTTGGTGATGAGCACTTCTCCACATAATTCGTCCACTGTAGGCGGTTGGTGGTGATACTCGTCTCTCACACTAGTGGCGTAGGAACTCCAGTACTTAAGTCTGATGTCTTCTAACCACGAACTGTGTCAGATAGAAAGAAACAAATGCCTTCTGCTGAGTACATTTGTTCTCCGCAAACTAACAGGCCCATTGTCATGCACTCCACCCACCAATGTTAACCTCTCAGAAGAATTAAATTCCTGAGCACACAATGTAACTCATGGAATATGATGAAAATTCACCAATATCCTTGTGGGTATTAACTAGGAAATTGCGTCTGGGGTGCATGAATAATGATTTGCTTGAATTACAATTAAAAAAGGTACATAATTCTCACAAGATAATCTGTTACACTTTAGGCAAATGTGATGTAATCGGCACTCATCACTGCTCCAGTCGGAGTTTGGGGTCACTCTGCTGTCGGGTTTCCCGCACGACTAGTCAGAAACAATCACCAGCTCTTGCTGTAGTGGTTCATGAATATACTATTTTCATATGTTGAGGTTGCCAGCCTCATATATAACCACTTAGCAAGAAACCTGTAGAATTTACATTAGTAAATAAATTGATTACACTTACCCCAAAATTTTGGGAATACACACTTCTCCTGGCACAGATTTAGAATGGACTCACAGCCCTGTAGTTAGATGCTGTTCGGATCACTTAGGTCTAGAAATATGAGTTAATTCCTCTGACGGCTGGTGTTCTGCGAATTCCTGACCTGGGAAAACTGTTTGTATAATTCCTCTTATGACTTGATCTAGGAAATATGAGTTAATTCCTCTGACGGCTGGTGTTCAATGAATCCTGCCTGCAAAAACTGTTGGTATAATTCCTCTTATGACTAGGTCTGGGAAATATGAGTTAATTCCTCTGACGGCTGGTGTTCTGCAAATTCCTGCCTGGAAAAACTTTTGTTAAAATTCCTCTCTGACTCCTAGTGATAAAATTCCCAAGTTTGCAGTCTTGTATTAAAGTTGCGGGTTTACTAGTAAATTCCAAAGTTGCCCAATACTCGATCTGTTACTTATAGTTGTGGAATGATATGCTATCCTCTTTCCTCTGGCTTTTTTTAACGCTGCGATGCAGTTTGTGCTGTTCTGTGTCTGATTTCTACAGTATATCTCAAATTCCTTAGTTTCAAATCCCAGCTATGTTTCCGCCGATTGTTCCAATCAATTCATTGTATCTTCTGGCGAACCAATCAAATCCATCTAGCACTGTTTGGGTGGGCAAGTTTAACATTATTCATCCCACGCGTATTTGAAAATATTAAATTTAATAAACACGCGTGGCCTCTTACAACAGTGATGTCAAATCGTTACATAAGACTTCCGGCCCACCTCTGTCTATCACAATATTGTGACCGTGTTAATTCTGGCGTAATGACTTCCGCTCAGATGTCTAGCCCGACAGATTATCTAATTATCCCATTTATCTGCGTGCCTCCGCCAGACAGATGTTTGGTCCGACTGTGTTGTCTTCTATCGTACAACAAAGAGAAGATAAATATAACAATCTAATAACACAGATTAACATAAATTAAGTAGACCAAAATCACATATAAAACATGACAATATAAATGGAAACATTACAGCATTACATACCTGTCAACTTCCTAAGATAAGTACCTGTATGGTATACCAACAAAAGCATGTACACAGTTAAAAAACCTGTAGGCAATACTGATAAAAACCTTACAAATTATTAAAAAACTACACAAAAGTATTTGTAACACTAATACATAAGATGAACAGTTTAAAATAGTAAAAAAAAAAAAAAAAATTTAAGTAATCTTAAAGAGGAAAAAAACATACTTGAACAACACCTGTACAAACTGCTTGTACAGCTGCACACTGACAAATATTAAAAATTCCTGTACAGATTATCCCTTTCCTGTACAAGTTGACAGGTATGGGATTAAAAAGGAATCAATGGGAATATTAGTATAGGGCAATGTTGTAACATTTTCTTTGGGTTAAAAAGAGGGTATTTATTTGTGACTACAGATTCTGCTTTTTATTTTCAGTCAAACTGCCTATCAGGACAGATTTCAAATTGTACCATCTTCCTGTGGTGTGTTTTCATGTCCCCCTGTGCCATCCTCTTTTTCCTTTGCCCTGTGATGTCCATCTGATAGTTGTACATGATAGAGAGTCTCCTGACCCTGTAGGATATGTTCTAGCTACGGCCATCATCATCTTCCAAATATTTTAGTTGGGTGGCTCCACTTGTGTTTCTCCTAGCTGTGCTACATTTGTCATGTTTGGCGCAATAATTTCTGTAATACTACATTAACATTTTATATAAAAATAGTTGAGTTTTGTGACAAATTTTTTGCGTCATAATTTTCCTCTGCGCTCCTTACAGAGCATAGAACTACCACAGTAGCTGGTCCCATTGCACGAAGCCTGCACCAAACTTTCACATGTTGCAGCAATGGTGCCTGTGGCAATTTGTTTTACATGATGAGGTTGACTAAAGGTCTATGTTCACGAGGGAGCTACAAGGCAAAGAGTTAATCATGTGATATATTTATAGCGTTTCGCTTTAAGAGTGGCACATGTAGATGTGGCAGTAAAGGGAGCGAATAATGAGAAGCAGAAATAGGAAAGTTCAGATAAAGTGGAAAAAGGGGATGCGCGAATAAGAATGAGCATGAGAAAAGGGGTGAACGGAAATTCAGTTAGGGCACGCTTTTCAGCGGCAGTCCAGAAGCGTGGGTAGAGAGTACAGGTCGCACATATATGCGAGTAGCCATGTTGAAGGCAGTACTCAAGTAGACTGTGTGGTGAATATTTCGCGAACAAGGAGACGAGTTAGGGTGATGATTAACCCACATATTGAATAGTGATAATTCTTGTCTAAAAAGGAGGAACGGTGTGAGTTAGATTTCTATTCAGAAAAGGAAAAAGGTACGTAGGGTGAAAATCTAATACCTAGGCCTATATATACAGTAGTCCTATTCTTCAGTGATGAAAGAGAAAGGAACAACCCCGGAGAGGTCCGGTACCACCAATAGATAACCTGAACACTGAGAGGTATATACAATAGACTAAGAAATTGTTAGGAGGTAAGAACAGAAGTAGAGACTATAGCACCTGAATGATCAGTAATGGTTAAAGGTCATAAGGTGTAGATTCGATACTGAACGAGAGAGAGTGAGGGAAGGAATAAATATTAAGGAAGAACTTACACATTGTATCTTCTATGATGGACCACGATTGTGGAGGTCAAAGCAGACAGCAATGGTCCACTCACGTGTAAATAAACAGTATTTCAATTACTATGGCGTTATCTCATCGCTTGCTGTGTGTGTGTGACTGTTATAATTATGCAGCATGTCATTGCTAACCAAAGAGGCAAAGAACCTGGGCAGGCAGGCGGCCACACACATTATACAATTGATACAACCACCCGCTGCCACCCATCATCATGTAGCATGTCCTTTGCAGAACGTCGCTCTCATCACAGCCCGCCTGAAAGACTTTCGATCTCTAGCCAGCCCTCCTGCCTCCTCTATTGTCTTGTTCAAGGTGTCTTCAATGTCCTGTGTCCACCGTCGTCTTGGTCGGCCCCTGCCTCGCCTTCCAGGTATCATACCCTCCATCACTGTTTTCTCCAAGCCACTATGACGTTTAATGTGGCCAAAGTATTTCAGTTTCCGGGACATGATATTGTTTATGAGCCAGTTTTCCTCGATGTTCAGGTCGTGTAGGATGTCTATATTTTTCTTCTTCTTGGTCCAAGATATTCTGAGAATTTTTCTGTAACACTTTGCTTCGAAAGATTCGGTTTTTTTCTTTAATGTTTGAGTAATGGTCCATGACTCACATCCATACGTTGCTACCGGAAAGATGCACGTTCTCAGAAGTTTTATTTTTATTAATTTGCTGGTGTTATGCCATAAGTTCTTCATTTTATTTAACCTCTGCATTGCTATGGCCAGTCTCCTTCTGACCTCTTTTGAGCAGTCTCCATTGTTGTTAATTATGGAGCCAAGATATTCAAAATTTGTGACATTTTCAATTTCCTCATCACTGATGGTAATTTTTGGTTGGCATCTTGTTTTGTCTGTGGACATTATCTTGGTTTTTTTTTTGTGTGTTCAGAAAAAGGTTTTGATCCTCACTGTGTCTTTTGACAGACAGGATTAACTGTTCTAGTACACATACATATAAACTATTCTTTTACTTGTGTATCAGTTTTACTGTTGTACCATGAAACTTCGATATGGAATTAAGTGGACTGAAAATATAAATGAAAAGCTCGACGATCTAGATCAGAGGTACTCAACGCGGTGCCCGCAGGCACCATTATGCATTGTGCCTGCCAAGGCTTATTTGTGTGCCCGCGAATGATGTATTAAATAAATGATTTTTCTTGCATGGTCTGAAACTACAGCTTACTCTTTACTAACATTATTAGGTATTTGCGGTTAGTGGTCTCAATAAAATTTCAAAAACTTTCCAGATAGACCCCCTAACTATGAACAATTGACCAGTGTCATGTCGTGCCAAAGATCACACTAATTATACGTTTAACTCCAATAATTTGAAGATTATAGTTTTTTACCCAGAATATTTCCTATGTCATTAAACGCATTTATTCAGCCTAATATAAGTATTTTATGTATTTTGTTGTAAAAATGAGCTTTTTAAAATATGAGTCGCGATATTTGATTGGTGTCCGCCAGCCTCTTTATAAATCTAAAATGTGTCCGCGGTACAAAAAAATTTTGAGGGCCCCTGATGTAGATTTTACCGATGGTCTGGCTCTTCTGTCCCATAACGATTTAAAGATGTAAGAAATAAGGAGGATATTTTATGAGATGACGCAACAATTACATTTTATAAACATGCACGGAAAAGACAAGAATAAGATAATGAGAATAATTGCTGCGAATGACAGACAGAAGCAGGGAGAAGATATTGGTGCTGGATGTGACGCACATTGAGACAACCAAATGATAACATTAAACAACTGTTTTTTGTTTTGAAATGCCCAGGGTAATAGACAAATTGGGAGACCTAAAAATAATATCATGAATTAACTACACTATATATCATAATGATAACTCCGCCTATGCCGGTCCCAAGCCCGGATGAAAAAGGAGGAGGGCGGCCTGCATGGAGGCCGTAAGGAGGCAGCCCCTCCACCATGCAAAGGCACAACAGGCCAATCACCTGTTTGCTTTAAATCATGATTACGCGAACTACAAGAGAGAAAACCGGACTGATTCTAAAGGCGACGAACTGGAACGGACTACGGACTACGACTTATGGAACTTGGAACACAAGAAGTATAAATGGGAAGGAAGAGGAGCTGGTGGAAGAGATGAGGAAAGCAAAACTAGAAATCCTGGCTATAACGGAAACGAAGAAAAAAGGACAAGGAGTCATGGATCTCGATGGCAACACGTTGCTCTACAGTGGTGTACCCATATCTGAAAGAGCTAAAGGGGGCGTGGGTTGCATTGTGGCCCAAAATCAAAAAGATAGTATCAAGGGATGGAACTTTGTCTCGGAGCGCATTATGGTTGTAAAACTAAAAGAAGGAGAAACCATAGTCAACCTGGTCATAGTGTATGGGCCAAATGAGGATGAGAGAGCAGAGGTCAAGGAGGAATTCTTCGAGCTGCTTCAAAGGACAGTGGATGACTGCCTAGATGAAGTTATTATGCTCGGAGATTTTAATGCCAGAGTTGGAAATGACCATGCTAGATGGGGTGGAGTTATCGGAAGATATGGAGAACATACTCTCAATGACAATGGAAAGCGACTCCTTAGATTCTGCAGTGAGCAGAATCTGATCATTACAAACACAAAGTTCCCCCATAAGCGCATACATGCATACACTAGATGTGAACCAACCAAGAATGAGAAATCAGTGATCGACTATGCCATTGTTCGGAGAAGCTCATTCAGATATGTCCGAGATGCAAGAGTCTGGAGGGGGCCAGAGATTGGAAGTGATCACTACCTGCTAACAATCAAACGAACAACTGAAAGAGTTGCTCAGCCTAGGAACTGCTCAACATCACGCAAGAAACCAAGTAAACGAGCAGGAGAAATGAGCATTAGGACCTACAAGCTGAGAGAGCCAGAAATTAAGACCAGATATCAGGGGCTTATTGCTACAGCAGTGAGCAACACAAAAGAACGACCTGATGACTTGGAAACCCTCTGGAATAAATTCAAGGATATCATAAAGACAGCTGCTGCAGAAGCATGTGGTGAAGTCCGACTTGGGAACCAGAGAAAGAGGACACCTTGGTTGTCGTAGATTTCCGATAGGAGAATTAAGACTAGGTTTGGTCCCTTCTGAATAGGTTTGAATGGGTGATAGACTCAGTGAGAGTTAGTGAAAGGTAATAGGATTTCCACACACGTGAGATGATAGATTTGATATAGTGGCTGTCTCTGAAAGCGAAAAGAATTCTTCTCTCTCTCACCTATCTTCTACAACAGTTGTTACAGCGTCAGACAGACTACACCAATATACATATTTCGTATATTTCTATCACTCACAGGCACGCACATACACGTGACGACAGGTAAACACACAGACGTGGGAAAACTATAACAATGATATATATATTCTAGAACGAGCTGACCAAACACGATTGTTTAGTTCAAGAGCGATTTTAATATCAGGAAAAATCGGCTCACAACATCAAAGAAAGTACATCAAGGAAAATACATATACACATAGTCATAAAAAAATCTAGGAAATGTTGCAAGGATGATAGCCCCGTTATAGTGTTAACTCTAGGTTTAGCCCGGCCCCGTTAAGAGAACAGATGATGGCGCCCGAGTCACAGATACATAGGGTTTGAGTCTAAGAGTTTTTCTTTGTTTTATCTCGTAATTATATGCACAGAGTTTGAAAAAAAATCTGATTTAACCTAAGACAAAACACAAGAACTCTAGCCTTAGCAACAAATTATGCAGATTGAAAAAAACAAATAGGACAGCAACAGGGTGTCAAAGATATAATAGTGAAAATATCACTCAGACCAGCGTACACTCATTCATTCCGCCATGGCTTCTCATTCAGGTACTCACGACTTTGCTCGCTGCCTCTTGGAACACATTGATTTTAGATTTTCACACAGACTCAAAAAAATGCAGTCTTCTGCCAAGAAGTCCCCAGTTCCAAAAGACGTATTTAACTTGGAGTCTCCGGGAACGACTACTTGGGTATGCAAATTTGTTCAAATGTCTGATTAAGTCACCTAACAATTATTCCAGGCGCGGGAGTTAGCAGAGCACAGTGTCAATAGCGTAGGTTTCTAAAAAATGATGAATGTCAGGTCGGTGCCTTCTCTCAGTATAGGATTCACTTTAGTCACACCACAGATTTGTCCACAAGATATAATCTAGTCGGGAAATGATTGTTAATATTCACGCCACCAGGCAGCAAATTATATAGAGTTTCTAGAAGAAATTAAGTGCTGGCTCCAAGGTCCAGTATTTATCATTACAGTCTTTGAAAACCCGTTATAGGGATATTAGTATTTCTGTCTAACTTGCACCGTCAGATCAGTGTTACTTGAGAAAACCCACGTGGTTCAAAATAAGGACTGTCTATTTCTTCACAAGTATGGAAACTACTACTAGGTGCTGGTAAAGTTAGGGTCACCCTGTTGCTGTCATTTTCGACGGAGTCATCTGTCAAGTTATTTGCTTATGTTTGTATCATAAGTATAATTGTGTCTTTACCTGCGATGTCAGGTTGATTAGGGGTTGTCTTCCCTTGTTTATTCATTCATTGTGTTTGACCTGTAGGGTCAGAGGTTGACAGTTCGGCGTAGGCCTATGGGAAGGTTTTTTAAGCGGGAGTGAGATATACTTCCGGGAAGCCGGGAGGTCCTGTTTTTCTGAAGGGACCAAGAGTCCATTGTTTTTCGGGGAGAATCTTCGAAGTAACTGCTATGGCAGTTTTCCCCAGTGAATCTCTGTGCGTCGGGATGACGACAGAATTCCTTGTGTAGTTCTGAGGATTCATTTACCAGGTAATACCGACCTTTATGCATTATTACGCTTTTCGGTGGCAGAACATGTAAAGGATTACCTAGGGTGAACAGCAGCTCACTGATCCGCCATTTCAGAACTTATATATATTTGTGCTCGAGGTAGCCATCCAAGACTGTTAGTCTTATATTGTCCAGAAATCCAGTGACGAAGATATATTGTGGGAGCCGCAGATTGGCGGAACTTCTATCTACAATAAGTATTACTGCAGGGTTGATGATAACCTATTTAACAGAAGTACACGGCCGACGTTAGGACGAGGCCTGTGCTTCCGGCTATTATACTACAGCCTGTTATGTGCAATTGGCAGGGAGTGCCAAGTTGCACCTGTGTGTCAAGGTAACTAAGGCATCTGACGCGTTTAGTCAGAGACGCCAAGGGCGACGCTACGAACTGTCATTACTGAAGAACTTTGCTATTGACCATGCACGTCTATTCTGATGTTTACCTTTTTGAATGCCAAATGTATACCTATCGATGTCAGGTCAGCATGACCTTGTTACACTGACTGTTCCTGTTGATATTATGTGTGTTCCCGTCAATAAATGTCTTGAAACATGCCTGCAGTGTCAAAGCATCCTTGATTACTGCATGTGAGAGTATGGGTTGCAGGATCTACATCTATACGAGCCTAAACACATTCGCGTCTTCATTCGCACCCACACTCAATTCATCATACGCTCGCACTACACATCTAACAACATGTATACTGTCTTGGGCCAGTGATCACCTCAACAAGAAAAAAAGACAGTTACATTTCTGGTGGCCAGTTACGTGGGCTCTTATGATACATTTCTTGTCGCCAATGTGGCCTAGAAACTTACATTTCTGATGGACCAGACCTGTGGGTTTAAAAAGAACAGAGCGAGCATTTGACATTATTGTTGACATTTATGGATCCAGAAATTTACATTCCTGGTTGGCTGTTACATGTATGATGTCTCCAGTTTTGTCGAGAAAGTTACAAGAAGGACAAGTACACATTACACTTCTGATCTGTGGGTCTAAGCTACACACGGGACAGCCGTAACACAGCACTAATTCTACACTTGCAAGTTTTGGCTACAACAGGACAGATATAGGTCATCAACGGTTGACACAAATAAACAGTACGAGCATTTATATCATAATGCTACATAAACCATAACAAGACATGTACTGAAGGTAACATCTAGGCATTTGCTACGTGGACCATAACTGCATAGAAGGCGGGTTCCTATTGTAAACAGTACTGCGGGTTGTGACACGTTTCATTCAACAACAGACTTTTCTAGGTCAGAGCATTCAAGCTACATTGTTGGAGGTCAAGTGTCTGTAAACAGTACGTGAAATTGTAAACATTCAATGTGCAAGCCCTAATTTGAGAAGGTCATAGTAACTTTGGTTCGTGAATACCACTTTATGTTACAGTGGATTTGACGTTCAGTGCGCGTTTGACATTTCGTTTCTGTGTTCGCAAGGAGCAAGAAATTTATTTTAGTTTCAGCTGTGACTGAACTTGTTCTGCAACACATTGAAATTGATTGCTATATGTTTATGTCACTTCTACTGTTTTTGGTGTATTTTTCTGCGGGTTTTTCGGTTGGTGGGTCTTACGGTAAATGTGCCACTTGATCGAGGCTTACTGTAAGCGGTCTGTAGGTGCAAATTTTCTTAATTTGGAAATTTGCTAGTGACAATTGGTCGCTATTGATGTTAGCTGTGATGTAATTGTACTTAACGTTGTTTTTGTAATATTTTGTCTGTTTTTCAGTTTTGATTGTCGATTTGTTTTGTTTGTATTCTGTAGGTCTCTCCTTTCTTGTGTATTTCTCTACACATTTTTGGTTAAAACAGTGTTGCCATTTGTATTGTTTTGTATTTTTGTCTTTGTATTTTTTTTTTGGTTGTACTACATTACTGTCATGCACAGTCTACATACACATACTTGGTCATGTTTTGATATTATTGATAAGGTAGACTCTTCATATAGAGTTTGTTAAATAATATTATATAAGATATTTATACAAGTTCTTTGATAAAAGACTTGTTATCTACAAAGATTGAGACAAGGTGAAATACATATTCAAGTTCTTTATAAAAAAGACTTGTGCCCATAGTGAGTGGGATATAAGGGAATTTTTTTTTTTCCCACAGGTACTCAAGTGATTTTTTGGGTACATTATAAACAAGAGGAACATACAAAGTCTTTGTCTAAGACTAAGACAGTAAAATAAAGTGAAGTGAGTATACAAGTCTAGCATTTCAGACTTGTCTCCCATTGAAGTGGGATAAGGTAATTTATTTAATTTTTTTTCAGGTTTCTGATCTCATTAGACAGAATGTCTACATTGGATTTCTTCATCCAGCAAGGGTTGACCCTTGGTAAGTCTGGTAAAGAATTGGAAGAATATTCATCTGCTCAATTCGCCATTGCATTAAAGTCAGAAGAAAAGAAACAAAAAGAGGAAATTAAATTGAAAGCAGAAGCTGAACTAAAGAAGCTAGAAGCTGAGAATAGAAGATTAGAACTTGAAGAAAGAAGGTATCAAAGAGAGGCTGAGGAGAGAAAAGCTCAAGCTGCTGCTGAGGAGAGGAAAGCTCAAGCTGCAGCTGATGAAAGAAAATTCCAGATGGAAATGGAAGACAAAAAAATTCAAGCTCAAGCTGCTGCAGAGGAAAAAAAACTTCAAGCTGCTGCAGAGGAAAAAAAAACTTCAAGCTGCTGCTGAGGCTGAAATTAGAAAAATGGAACATGAGGAAAGAAAACAGAAGATGGAACTTGATGAAAAACTCGCAATTTTGGAGTTAGAGAAATTGAAATTGGCGAGTACGGGTGCTCAGCAAACAACTTCGAGTACGACAAAGGAGTTTGTTAGTAGGATTAAATTGCCTCATTTCAATCCTTTAAAGGATGACGTAGCAGATTATCTAGATAGATTCCAATTTTTGTGCGATACGCATAACATAAAAAAGGAAAAATATGTTGAACAACTGATGCCATTTTTTACAGGTGACACAGTGACTACTCTTATGACAATAGACGAACATGAGAGGACTAATTATGATGTTGTCAGGGCAGCATTGCTAAAAAAATACCAATTAAAACAAGAAGACTATCGTCTTCGTTTTAGGACAATGTTGCCAGAAAATGGAGTAGATTTCTCTGATTTTGTTACAAAGATACGTCGTACATTTACACGATGGGTTGAGTTGTCTCAGATTGAGAAAACATATGAAGGTCTAATGGACTTATTATTGCGAGATAAGGTTTTGTCATCTGTTAATGATTCTTTTCTTGCATTCCTTCATGAGCGTAAGCCTAAAAACTTAAAAGAAATGGAGGAATACTGTTGTCAGTATGCCACAGCACATCCCCATGCTACAGTTAGCAATTCTAAAGTGAAAGAAGGGTTGCCAGCTGCTTCGGCAACACCATATGGCCCTAATTTCAGAAAAAAAAATTTCAGGGTGCTCAACAAAATTGGAATAGGGGAAGTAATCAAAATTACACTCAGAAGCGGAGTAATCCAACACATGATGGTTCTTCGTCTATGCAGTGGAGACAAGATGGTAGTTCTCGTAATTTTAGTGGTAATAATTTGAGACACTTTCGTAAAGGCTATCCAAATAATAACTATTCAAATTTTCGAGGTAATCATTCTCGACGTCAAGATTATGACGATGGTGAATTTAGAAACCGGGATTCAAACCGGAATGATGATTACAATAGGCAATATGATAACAATTACAGGGGAAATGATAGTCGAAATAATTACAGGGGAAATGATAATCGAGGTAGACCTAGGTTTAACAAAAAAAGACCTTACCAACAGGCAAACTCTGCGCAACAAGAGTTTGATGGAGCCTGTAATACAGTAAATGATAGTGGTAACTCTAGGGCTATCACTGGTTGTGCTTTCGATTTTGGGAGAGCAACTGAATGCCCCCAATGCTTAACATTGTTTGACTCATCAACTGTATCTACGCTAAGTTGTGGTCACCCTCTTCCTGCTCTACCTGCTACAGTTGCGCATGATGGGAGAGGATCTCTCATCTTACATAAAGGTCTAATAAATGATAGGCTAGTCTCAGTACTTTTCGATTCGGGATGTACTACCGTCGGGGTTAAGGAGTCTCTGATAGATCCTTGCTGTGCCACTGGAAAAACAATCAAATGTGTTACATTTGGTGGTACTATGGAAAGCTATCCTACTGCTATTATTAGGATTGACACTCCTTTCTTCACAGGAGATGTCCATGCATGTCTTCTTCCTAATCCTATTGCGGATCTTATAATCGGTCGTATTCATGGGGTTAAGGAATGCACCCCGCAACAAATTTCTAGTTGGGAAGAAAAAAACATTCAAACGGTCAATGCAGTGGTGACAAGAGCTCAAGCTCTTAATCCCCCAACTTCATCTGATAATAGTAATGAAGTTGATAGCCAAGACGAGCACTTGGTATATCACTATGAAGAATGGTATATTGGTACGAATGGTACAACACTCGGACAAGTCTATGCACTCGCAAATTCTTGTGCCTAAGTGTATGAGAGCCTTAATTCTTCGGCATGCACACGATTCTCAGTGTGCGGGACACATGGGTTTTTCCAGAACTAAAACTAGAGTCCTTGCGTCATTCTTTTGGCCATTCGTGAATAAAGACATCCGAATTTATTGCCGATCTTGCAAAATTTGTCAAGAGGTCAAGTCTAGAGGTCCGAGACATGCTGCTCCTATTCAGGCTGCAGATATTCCGATTCGGCCGTTTCAGAAAATGGCTATAGACATCATTGGTCCGTTCAAAATTAAGTCAGCCAGAGGACACCAATTTATCCTCACTTGCGTGGACATGTGCACGCGTTGGCCAGAGGCTATTCCTCTGAAGAGCATATCAACTGTCGATATCGCTGATGCTCTTTGGCTCGTATTTTCTCGTCTGGGATTCCCCGGAGAAATACTGTCGGATCACGTCACTCAGTTAATTTCGGACGTTATGTCTCAGGTAATGGCTACGCTAGACATTAAAAGGTCTCTCAGTAGTATTTATCATCCAATGTCCAATGGATTGGTAGAACGTCTTAACAGGACACTAAAGAACTTACTTGGCAAGATAACGGAGGATCATCCTGAAGATTGGGACAGGGTTTTACCTGCAGTCCTCTTTGCCTATAGAGAGGTTCCCAACGAGCATACAGGGTTTTCTCCTTTCGAACTTGTCTTTGGCGCGCAACCGCGCGGGCCAATGTCCTTGTTACACGATTTGATAACTTCCGATAATATTGACGATGATACACAATCGTCATATGAATATGTTATAGCTCTTAGAGAAAAGATTATCGAATCGTGCAGGTTAGCAACTTCATCTTCCGAATTTGCGAAAGAAAAAGCTAGGCGATTTGCTAATAAGAAAAGACGCCTACGTCAACTTTGTCCTGGAGACAAAGCATATGTCTTACTGCCCTCAAGAGAGAATAGACTTCTCATTTCTTGGAAGGGTCCATACACTATAGTCTCGAAAATTTCTGATGTCGACTATATTGTCGATGTGGATGGAAGGCATAAAACCTTCCATATAAATATGCTAACAGAGTTTATTGAACGTCCAGACTATTTACAGCCTATTTTCCAGGCGACGGACGACTCTCCAGTTCAACATGGTCACATCTCATCCCTGTCCGTTATACAGGATGAGGAAACTATTTTTTCTGACGTGAACTTACCTCTTCCAGCGATTCCACTTACTTCAACGGAATCGTGGAGAGACGTTACAGTCTCTTCCAACTTGTCTTTTGAGGAACAACGTCAAGTATCCTCTACGTTACAATCATATCAGGATGTCCTTACCGACATTCCTGGACACACAGATGTCATAGAACATGACATCATACTTACTGATCGTAATCCGATCAGAGTAAGACCATACCCAATACCTATTCATTTTCAAGCACAAGTCGAGAAAGAATTGGATGAAATGATTCAACTACAAATAATTGAACCATCCACTTCAGCTTATTCTTCGTCAATAGTTATTGTTCGAAAGAAAGACAATAACATACGTCTTTGCGTTGATTATCGCAAATTAAATCAAGTTACGAAGTTCGATGCTGAACCTATGCCGTTATTAGATGATCTACTTATTAGACTTTCTAAAGCTAAATTCTTTACTAAACTAGACTTGTCGAAAGGTTATTGGCAAGTCCCACTGACGGAACACGCCAAACCTCTCACTGCTTTTTTGACACCTAGGGGTCTGTTTCAATGGAATTTTATGCCTTTCGGGCTTATGAACGCCCCAGCGACTTTCGTACGCATGATGCGACGAATTCTATCAGATCGTGCAGATGTCATTGCATATTTAGACGACATCTGTCTTTTCAGCGATACTTGGGAAGAACACTATGTGGGTCTGAAGGAATTGCTATCTACTCTACGTGAGCATAGTTTGACTGCTAAACCCTCTAAAGCTTTTGTTGGGTTTAGTGAAATTTCCTTCCTAGGTCATCGAGTTGGTCATGGTCTGTTGAAGACAGAGGACCAAAACATTTCAAAGATATTAAATATCTCGGTTCCGAAGACAAAAAAGCAAGTGCGTAGTCTCTTGGGATTGATACAATTCTATGGAAGATTCATTGAGAATCTGTCCTCCATTATGGCACCACTTTCAACGTTATTGAAAAAAGGTTCTCCTAATATGGTGCGTTGGTCCCAAGAATGCCAAACTTCATTGGATCAGGTTAAGAATTTGTTCTCATCTCATCCTATCTTAAGACTACCGACGATTGATAAGACTTTTGTCCTTCGTAGTGATGCCTCTTCCACTGGCATTGGAGCGGCACTAATGCAGGAATATTCAGGAACTCTGCATCCTGTAATGTATATTTCTAGGAAGCTGAATGCGGCAGAAAGGAATTACTCGGTTTTGGACCGTGAATTGTTGGCTATGGTTTGGTCCATTCTTAAGCTACAAAGGTTCCTTCTGGGCGCGCATTTCTTTATGGAAACCGACCAAAAAGCTCTTACGGCTATGCAAAGTAAGGATTTGAAGAGCTCGAGATCTACTCGTTATGCTATTGCTCTTCAGCCTTTCCATTTCACGGTGCGAGCTATCCGTGGTTCGGATAATGTGATGGCGGACATATTGTCTAGATGCCCACATGATTCCAGTTAAATCTTGTGTCCTAGTTTTTCCTGATATACTTTCAGACTTAGGTCTGTCCTTCATATCATAATATGTTGTAATACAAATGTATTTGGATGATGTTTAGATAATTTAACAAATTTCATTTTGTCCATCCATCAGTGATATGTTGCTAAAATAGCATTGACATTTGTATATTGCTATGATTATATTATTTAGTAATGTTTGATATATGATTGGTATTGCCAGCAACTTAGGTTTCTTGAATGGTATCCCTTAGTTTGTTTGGCTTAAAGGAAATATTTTCTCCTATGTTGGGAGATGATTTGTACCCTCTTCTATTGTACCTGATATTAGGTTCATTGTTTGCATGAGCACAGAAGTGATACTGGTGCTATCTTGCTCATGAACATATTTAAAAAAAAAATTGCATTTTTTTTTTTACAGGGGGGGGGTAGTAATGTTGCTGTCATTTTCGACGGAGTCATCTGTCAAGTTATTTGCTTATGTTTGTATCATAAGTATAATTGTGTCTTTACCTGCGATGTCAGGTTGATTAGGGGTTGTCTTCCCTTGTTTATTCATTCATTGTGTTTGACCTGTAGGGTCAGAGGTTGACAGTTCGGCGTAGGCCTATGGGAAGGTTTTTTAAGCGGGAGTGAGATATACTTCCGGGAAGCCGGGAGGTCCTGTTTTTCTGAAGGGACCAAGAGTCCATTGTTTTTCGGGGAGAATCTTCGAAGTAACTGCTATGGCAGTTTTCCCCAGTGAATCTCTGTGCGTCGGGATGACGACAGAATTCCTTGTGTAGTTCTGAGGATTCATTTACCAGGTAATACCGACCTTTATGCATTATTACGCTTTTCGGTGGCAGAACATGTAAAGGATTACCTAGGGTGAACAGCAGCTCACTGATCCGCCATTTCAGAACTTATATATATTTGTGCTCGAGGTAGCCATCCAAGACTGTTAGTCTTATATTGTCCAGAAATCCAGTGACGAAGATATATTGTGGGAGCCGCAGATTGGCGGAACTTCTATCTACAATAAGTATTACTGCAGGGTTGATGATAACCTATTTAACAGAAGTACACGGCCGACGTTAGGACGAGGCCTGTGCTTCCGGCTATTATACTACAGCCTGTTATGTGCAATTGGCAGGGAGTGCCAAGTTGCACCTGTGTGTCAAGGTAACTAAGGCATCTGACGCGTTTAGTCAGAGACGCCAAGGGCGACGCTACTAACTGTCATTACTGAAGAACTTTGCTATTGACCATGCACGTCTATTCTGATGTTTACCTTTTTGAATGCCAAATGTATACCTATCGATGTCAGGTCAGCATGACCTTGTTACACTGACTGTTCCTGTTGATATTATGTGTGTTCCCGTCAATAAATGTCTTGAAACATGCCTGCAGTGTCAAAGCATCCTTGATTACTGCATGTGAGAGTATGGGTTGCAGGATCTACATCTATACGAGCCTAAACACATTCGCGTCTTCATTCGCACCCACACTCAATTCATCATACGCTCGCACTACACATCTAACAACATGTATACTGTCTTGGGCCAGTGATCACCTCAACAAGAAAAAAAGACAGTTACACACCCCCAAACTTTCACTGTGTGGAGGAAAAATAACACATATAATATAATAAACAGAATCTGTACTGGTTAAGACTTACATTTAAACTTGCAAGCAGAGAGCTTTGCTTATCATTTAAACTTCCCGTGACGTAAGTTATATTTAAAAATCAGCAATCCTCATAAATTAAGAACACGTGCGTATTCCGTCACCATTCATGAGGCTGGATTCTAGAGTTTATACGTTAGTTTAGAAAAATACACTCGACTGAGTATTAGCAGTTAAATTAAATTTATAAATAGCTACAATTGCCGTTATAAGCTAGAAATTTTAATTTTATTCTGCTTTCCACTGAATGCTTCCCTAGAAAATATAATAGCCTACCACTTTATTTCTCTTCTGCGCTAAAGAAATAGATTAAAATGAATTAAGCGATTTAACACTTTAACACTCACAAAATCTATATATCTATCATATTAATTTACTGTGGAGTCTATGAGCGAGAATGAAATTAAAGTTTCAAACTTGGCCAATATCTTAAAATCAGACAAAGGGCCCAAACTTATTTCTTCCTTACTTACTTAGTCGTTCCCCTTCTACCGTGAGGTGTAGAGGTTTGGAAGAGAGAGCGCCAGACCATTCTATCAGCTGTCTTCTTCCTGGCCTGGTTCCATTCTAGTCCTCGGTCCTTCAAAGATTGTCTAATGTTGTCCTCCCAGCGGACTCTGGGTCGTCCTGGAGGTCTGGATCCCTGGCTCTTTGTTTCCCCATGCTTGTCGTGGTAGCCGATCTTCTCCCATTCTGCAGACATGGCCAAACCATCTTAGTTGGGACTGTTCTATTTGGGTCTGCAGCGGATGGGATTTTAGGCCTTAACGGATCGTCTGGTTGCGGACCATGTCTCTTCTTGTTACTTCAACCACTTTCCTCAGATACCTCATTTCTGAGGTTTGGATCTGGCTTTTGTGGGTTGTAGTCATTGCCCACGACTCGCATCCATATGTCAAGACTGGGACATAGGTGGAGCGGTATACAGCCATCTTCGTTTTCTTACCAACCTCTTTCTTGCTGAGGAATCCACGATTTATGGCCTGAAAAAGTCTCCCAGCCGCTGCTTTTCGAGTGGCCAACTCTTCTTTGATGCCTCCCTTTCGGTCTATAATAGCTCCGAGATATTTAAAGTGGTCGACCTGCTCCAGGACCTGTTCTCCCAACTTAATCTGATGTTTTCTTTCTTCTCGTGATATCACCATGGATTTTGTTTTAGAGCTGCTTATGACCATCCCTCTCTTCTCCAGCTATTCCTTCCAGACTTGCAGGTTGGATTGGAGATGTGCCTCTGATTTAGCAATCAGGGCAACATCATCAGCAAATGCCAGCTCCGAAATATAGACCTGTCTCATCTTCCAGTACCCCTGAATACTTTCTTGTTCTCTCCTTACATGCCTTGATGACATCGTCCATAAGGAGTATGAAGAGGTAAGGTGATAGGATATCACCTTGTCTTACACCAGTGGTGGTCCTGAAATCTTCTGACTTATGGTTTGCTGTCCTCACATAATTTCTGCAAGACTTGTAGAAGCTCTGTATAGCATGAATCAGAGGTGCTGGAATATTCTTCCTTGCCAAACAGTCCCAAAGTTGCTCCAGGGGACCCTGTCAAACGCCTTTTCCAGATCTATGAAACAAAGATGGATCTCACTCTTATACTCAAGGGCCTTTTCACTCAGCTGTCTGAGTGTGAAGATTAGGTCTTGAGTACTTCGGTTTGCTCGGAATCCGCACTGGACCTCATCCAATTGTGGCTCAGCTAGGCGTCGGAGTCTCTGCTCTAGGATTCTAGAGTAGATTTTACCAGGGACACTGAGAAGGGATATGCCTCTATGGTTTCCACATTGTCGATTGTCACCCTTTTTGAAAATTGGTGTTATGATGGCAATCTCCCAATCCTTTGGTATGGTCTTGTTGCACCATGCTGCCTGTAGGACCTTTAAGAGTAATAGGTCGCCTGATGCTCCATGTACTTAACCATTTCTGGTGTTATACCATCATGCCCTGCTGCTTTGCCCATCTTGATTTTCTCTAGTGCTGCCCTCAGTTCTTCCATCTTTATGTCATCTTCACCATCATTGGTTTCCTCTTCTGTGTCAGTGGTTATCATTTCTGATGCTTCATCATGCTCACCATCCAGGAGTTCTGAGAAATATTCTTTCCATCTTTCCATTACTTCCTTTGGGGCAGTAAGCAATTTGCCTTGCTTGTCCTTTATAAATTTGAGAGGGCATTGTTTTTCTTTCCTCATGTTCTTTAGGGTCTTATAGAACAATTTCTGGTTTTCTTGTGCATCTTTTCCTAGCTTTTCTCCAAATTCTTCCCAGGACTTCTGTTTTGCTGCTAGCACTTTGTTCTTTGCTTCTGTTCTGAGTGTCACATATTCTCTATATTTTTCCATTTGTCCTGTTGTGTTTTTAGCTCCTAAGTATTGTTTCCATGCCATTTTCTTCTCTCTTATTTTCTCTTTGACTTCCTCTGTCCACCAAGGTGTCCTCTTTCTCTGGTTCCCAAGTCGGACTTCACCGCATGCTTCTGCAGCAGCTGTCTTTATGATATCCTTGAATTTATTCCAGAGGGTTTCCAAGTCATCAGGTCGTTCTTCTGTGTTGCTCACTGCTGTAGCAATAAGCCCTGATATCTGGTCTTAATTTCTGGCTCTCTCAGCTTGTAGGTCCTAATGCTCATTTCTCCTGCTCGTTTACTTGGTTTCTTGCGTGATGTTGGGCAGTTCCTAGGCTGAGCAACTCTTTCAGTTGTTCGTTTGATTGTTAGCAGGTAGTGATCACTTCCAATCTCTGGCCCCCTCCAGACTCTTGCATCTCGGACATATCTGAATGAGCTTCTCCGAACAATGGCATAGTCGATCACTGACTTCTCATTCTTGGTTGGTTCACATCTAGTGTATGCATGTATGCGCTTATGGGGGAACTTTGTGTTTGTAATGATCAGATTCTGCTCACTGCAGAATCTAAGGAGTCGCTTTCCATTGTCATTGAGAGTATCTTCTCCATATCTTCCGATATCTCCACCCCATCTAGCATGGTCATTTCCAACTCTGGCATTAAAATCTCCGAGCATAATAACTTCATCTAGGCAGTCATCCACTGTCCTTTGAAGCAGCTCGAAGAATTCCTCCTTGACCTCTGCTCTCTCATCCTCATTTGGCCCATACACTATGACCAGGTTGACTATGGTTTCTCCTTCTTTTAGTTTTACAACCATAATGCGCTCCGAGACAAAGTTCCATCCCTTGATACTATCTTTTTGATTTTGGGCCACAATGCAACCCACGCCCCCTTTAGCCCTTTCAGATACGGGTACACCACTGTAGAGCAACATGTTGCCATCGAGATCCATGACTCCTTGTCCTTTTTTCTTCGTTTCCGTTATAGCCAGGATTTCTAGTTTTGCTTTCTTCATCTCTTCCACCAGCTCCTCTTCCTTCCCATTTATACTTCTTGTGTTCCAAGTTCCATAAGTCGTAGTCCGTAGTCCGTTCCAGTTCGTCGCCTTTAGAATCAGTCCGGTTTTCTCTCTTGTAGTTCGCGTAATCATGATTTAAAGCAAACAGGTGATTGGCCTGTTGTGCCTTTGCATGGTGGAGGGGCTGCCTCCTTACGGCCTCCATGCAGGCCGCCCTCCTCCTTTTTCATCCGGGCTTGGGACCGGCATTGGCGGAGTTCCAAACTTATTTCGCCAAGCGAAATTATCTCCCCTACTCCCAACATTTACGTCCGCTTAACGCGTGTCGTAACTGTCACCTACTGACCACGATGTACGCGTGTCAGTTTCAAATCCCAGACAGCCTGACTCCATTTCAGGGCAGTTTTCACACTACAGCTGACCATGGCCCAAGTGGGCGCCGTGTCAGTTTGGGATTTTCGAGACAAATTTCTGGATACTGACCGGTGCAGATGTAAAGTATCACACCTCACCGGGACTATGCCGAGAAGAAGCTCGCGCGCTCGTTGAGAATGTAGACGATTTGCTACGTCCTCTGTTCAGCGAACCGACTTATCACGCCTTCTGACGCCCTGCAGCCCTGACATCTACGTAATATCGTCCTAGCGCGATTCTCAGTTTTAGAGAAAGGAAAACAGGTAAAGTTTGCGAATTATATGTAAATAATATTCGCAAAACGAATGGATGAAAAATATACAGGAAAAAAAATGAAATACAGAGATAATAAAAGAGAGAATTTTCGGGTGAAAGAATAGGAAGAAGTTGTAGGAAATTAAATGAATATAAACCCTACGTGACAGAGCCTCCCCCCTTTAAGATATGGAAGCACTCCATGTCTACGTTATGGAGTTTAATTTCCTATAACTGTAGCTTCGGGGTGTCTGTCCTCTTCCCTCTCATCTTCCCCCTCCATCTCTGTCCAATTCCTACTCAAGTCCACTCCTCAAAGTTTCCTTCCCCCGGAATGTCTCCCATGCGCGCTTGAAAGAGCGTCGCCGCTTCTGACATTTTTGAAAGATTTCCTGTGATAGCGGTGGAATATCCCTGCCACTATCATCATCTTCGTCAGTTTTGGCGATCGTCAGGAGATGGTCGGAGGTTGGCACTGGTTTTTCCAAGTATCTCTTTAAGAGATTTAAATGGAAAACCTTCTCCTTTCCTTCAATAGAGATCTGGTAGTTAGCCTTAGAAATCTTTTTCAGGACGGTAAACGGCCCTTGCCATCCGATCTTCAGTTGGTTGTTCTCAGTAGGGAGTAACACCAAAACTTTCTCTCCTGCTTCCAGTTCTCTCTCTTCCGCGACTTTCCTGTATCGGTTAGCGTGCTTTGTGCGAGCTCGCTTAAAGTTAGTCGTTGCTAGGTCCCACCCTAGTTTCAACCTTTCCTTTAAAACCGACACATATTTACTGGCTGAGACAACTGTCTCATCAGCCTTCTCGTCTGTCAGAGACTGAAGTAAGGCTTCAAGCGGGCCCTTAATGGGTCTGCCGAATAAGAGTGTAGCTGGCGGAAATCCTGTGGAAGTATGAGGAGATTCTCTGTAGCCAAATAATGCTGCAGGAATACAGAGATCCCAATCTTCAGGTTTCACTTGTGCCAGCTTACTTAGCATCATGGTGAGGTTTCCATTAGCACGTTCCACGAGCCCATTTCCCGCCGGAGTATATGGCTTAGTGTGGATGTGTTGGGTCCTCAAGATCTTAACGATCTCATCCATCAACAGGTTTCGGTATGGAGATCCATTATCCGTCAACACTTGCTGAGGGAATCCCAACCGAGTGAAAATCTGCACGAGGGCTTCTGCGACATGCTTGGCATCTGCGCATGTTAGCGGTATAGCTTCTGCCCATAAAGTGCATGTATCGACTAAGGTCAGGATGAACCTGTTCCTTCTTTTAGTCCTGTCGAAAGGCCCTAAAATGTCGATCACAACCCGTTCGAATGGTGTTCCCATTATTGGCATTTCACCCATGTGGACTGGGGGTGTCCGTTGCTTGGGTGGTACACGTTGGCACTGGGCACAGGATTTGACATATCTGATAATATCAGTATTTACTCCTGGCCACCAATAATGAGTGGTTATACGTTGGTTTGTGGCGTTCTGTCCCATATGTCCGCTAAAGGGAAGAGAGTGCCCCATTTCTAGGATTTGGCTTCTGTACTGTTTCGGTACTAGGAGCTGGTTGTAACCTTGGTCAGGCTTGCCCGTTCTCCGATAAAGTACGCCATCCTCAGAAAAAATGTCCCCGTGCTGTTTGGGTTCCTTCGCCATGGGCAGTTTCCTAAAGCAGGGTGCCAAAGTAGGATCCTTTTGTTGCGCTTCTTTAAGTTCCATAGGTAACAAATTTGGCGCAGGCTCCCGTTCCTTCTTGGTTTGCCCTCTTGTAGTTACTGCTGCCACAATCGGCTCTTCCGGTTTCCCAATACACACGTATCTCCCGCCAAGTATGACTGGGTAGATGGGATCATCCATAACAGCCGCTTTGATCACACCTCTGACAAAGTCAGAGTGTATCTCCACCAATGCGATGGGAAGCGCTGTAGGTGCATCACTCTTACGAACTCCACAAAGTTTGACGGTCTCTCCTGTCTCTTGACCGGGTTTAACCAGCTTTCTGGCAACAATGCAATCATAAGAAAGCCCCGTGTCAAATAAGCAAGAAGTTTGAGAACCGTTCAAAGTAACAGTACCTCGCGTTGAGGGTCTATCCCCAACAGGTTGGGAATCACTGTCAATAATTCCGCCTTGCGAGACTGTCAATAAGCATCCGATGCGTTTCGGCTCGGTGTGCTCGGTCTGATCATATGTCCCGTGCTCAGGGGTTCTCCCTTTGCCACCCTGTCCTTTCTGGCTACGCTGCCATGTAGGGCGGTCGGGTTGATCAGACTGTTTGGGGTGGTTGGGGTACTTGTTCTTGTAGAACTTGGATTTTTCAGGAGGGGGGTTTTTTGAGGTCCAGTTTCTCTGTGGTTGTTTTGGTTAGAAGCCTGAGAAGATTGCTCTAGGTTATGTTTTCGAAAATGCTCCTCTGTCGGTTTCCGCTTTGTGGCCGGTAGTTCAGCCAGCGCATTGTGATAACGCTCAGACTTTTCCAAAATGTCTTCAAGTTTTTCTGCCCCCTGCTCAGCGAGAAATCTCCGGGTATCAGCAGACAAAGTGTTCTTTATTTGTTCAGTTAGAACAAGTTCCTCAAGACCTTCATAGGTAGAGGGGAGCTGCGAAAGCTCAAGGCACTTTGTTAGATATCCCTTAAGACGAGATGAGAACTGGTGAAAAGTTTCAGAATTCTCTTTCCGGCTGTTGCGAAACAGTTGCAAAAACTTGCGAGCGTTCATTTCAAAGCGCTCCAGTAACGCTTTCTTCAACACATCGTAGTCGTCTTGTTGGCTACTTTCCAGCTTAGAATAAACATCATAAGCAGAACCTTTTAGGGCCTGGGAAAGTTTCATATTCCAACGCGACCTCTCTAACCCGTACAGAGTTGCAATTTTCTCAAATTTTTCTAACCATGTGTCAATCTTCTCATTTGGACAAGGAAAAGATTCAAGAGTGAAAGACATAGCATTTAGTTGAAGAGATTGAGTGTTTGCAGGGTCAGTTAAGGAAGAATGAGGAGAAGACTCTCCATTGCTGGAGGTAGAGGCAGCACCACGACTTTGGAACTCTAGAGTTTTAAGCGCCAACTCGTGCTGTCTCTGTTCCCTCTCCTTCTCCTGCTGTCTCTCCTCCCTCTCCTTCTCGTGCTGTCTCTCCTTCTCTTTTTCCTCATGCTGTCTCTCCTTCTCACGTTCCTCCTGCTGCATCCTGCGGATTTCCATTTCCTCATCCATCTTCTTCTGCTGTAAATCTGCGGCTGCTTTTTCCTTAGCTTCCGCTGCTTTCCTCTCCGCATCATATCTCTCAAGTTCGTCTCTGACAAATGCTTTCGCTTCTTCTCCTTCCAGTCCCTCCTCTCTCGCTTCGTCCCTGAGAAGTTGTCTAAGCTTTGCCCTCTCGGCCATATTATGTCAGTGACTGAGACACGTGGAGATAGAAAATAGGAAAAAGAATAACCTGGTTCCTACCACTTACGAGAAAAAAAAAATTCCAAAAATCAAAAGATGATATCCTTAACCCTGGGATACCTCCTCCAAAATAAAATCTAACTATCGCTGCTATTATCGGCAATAAAGCACTCAATGCAAAACACGACTACGCCAAATAAATGGTAGTTAAGATTACAACTGAAAAATAAGTTGCTACAGTGGAAAAGCAAAAGAATATTGCAAAAATTAAAGAGAAAAATAATCCCTTAATTTTTAAAAAAAAATCCACTATAAGTTCGCCCCTGAAGTCAGATCGGGTAAGGGAGGGAATTAATCTGGACAAAAAGTCCGAAACACACTCCTTAACTTAGTTCAAACGCCGTTCTGCCTCAGTACCCAGTGAATGTTATACACTCACCACTTTACCAGCATTTAGTATTACAATCAGCAGTTAACATATATCCCGACAAAATCAACCTGTAACCAAAATGTATATTATTCAAAGATGCTGTGGAAAAAAAAAACTTATTAGTTTGTGTGGTCAGCACGCCCGTAAACAGATCGCTAGTCTAGGGGGTAATTATTTTTAAAAGATACACAGTCACAAGACATCACACTCTTACTCTATATCAGAATACAGAATCTTAAGTACAAAATCCAGATAGACGAGTCCACGTTTGTCGTACTCGTCTTCCTATTCTAAGTTCAAAGACCGGAAACGAGTCCCCATTTGTCGTAGATTTCCGATAGGAGAATTAAGACTAGGTTTGGTCCCTTCTGAATAGGTTTGAATGGGTGATAGACTCAGTGAGAGTTAGTGAAAGGTAATAGGATTTCCACACACGTGAGATGATAGATTTGATATAGTGGCTGTCTCTGAAAGCGAAAAGAATTCTTCTCTCTCTCACCTATCTTCTACAACAGTTGTTACAGCGTCAGACAGACTACACCAATATACATATTTCGTATATTTCTATCACTCACAGGCACGCACATACACGTGACGACAGGTAAACACACAGACGTGGGAAAACTATAACAATGATATATATATTATCTAGAACGAGCTGACCAAACACGATTGTTTAGTTCAAGAGCGATTTTAATATCAGGAAAAATCGGCTCACAACATCAAAGAAAGTACATCAAGGAAAATACATATACACATAGTCATAAAAAAATCTAGGAAATGTTGCAAGGATGATAGCCCCGTTATAGTGTTAACTCTAGGTTTAGCCCGGCCCCGTTAAGAGAACAGATGATGGCGCCCGAGTCACAGATACATAGGGTTTGAGTCTAAGAGTTTTTCTTTGTTTTATCTCGTAATTATATGCACAGAGTTTGAAAAAAATCTGATTTAACCTAAGACAAAAACACAAGAACTCTAGCCTTAGCAACAAATTATGCAGATTGAAAAAAACAAATAGGACAGCAACAGGGTGTCAAAGATATAATAGTGAAAATATCACTCAGACCAGCGTACACTCATTCATTCCGCCATGGCTTCTCATTCAGGTACTCACGACTTTGCTCGCTGCCTCTTGGAACACATTGATTTTAGATTTTCACACAGACTCAAAAAATGCAGTCTTCTGCCAAGAAGTCCCCAGTTCCAAAAGACGTATTTAACTTGGAGTCTCCGGGAACGACTACTTGGGTATGCAAATTTGTTCAAATGTCTGATTAAGTCACCTAACAATTATTCCAGGCGCGGGAGTTAGCAGAGCACAGTGTCAATAGCGTAGGTTTCTAAAAAATGATGAATGTCAGGTCGGTGCCTTCTCTCAGTATAGGATTCACTTTAGTCACACCACAGATTTGTCCACAAGATATAATCTAGTCGGGAAATGATTGTTAATATTCACGCCACCAGGCAGCAAATTATATAGAGTTTCTAGAAGAAATTAAGTGCTGGCTCCAAGGTCCAGTATTTATCATTACAGTCTTTGAAAACCCGTTATAGGGATATTAGTATTTCTGTCTAACTTGCACCGTCAGATCAGTGTTACTTGAGAAAACCCACGTGGTTCAAAATAAGGACTGTCTATTTCTTCACAAGTATGGAAACTACTACTAGGTGCTGGTAAAGTTAGGGTCACCCCCAAACTTTCACTGTGTGGAGGAAAAATAACACATATAATATAATAAACAGAATCTGTACTGGTTAAGACTTACATTTAAACTTGCAAGCAGAGAGCTTTGCTTATCATTTAAACTTCCCGTGACGTAAGTTATATTTAAAAATCAGCAATCCTCATAAATTAAGAACACGTGCGTATTCCGTCACCATTCATGAGGCTGGATTCTAGAGTTTATACGTTAGTTTAGAAAAATACACTCGACTGAGTATTAGCAGTTAAATTAAATTTATAAATAGCTACAATTGCCGTTATAAGCTAGAAATTTTAATTTTATTCTGCTTTCCACTGAATGCTTCCCTAGAAAATATAATAGCCTACCACTTTATTTCTCTTCTGCGCTAAAGAAATAGATTAAAATGAATTAAGCGATTTAACACTTTAACACTCACAAAATCTATATATATCTATCATATTAATTACCTCAACCACAGAATTACAGGTAGTCGCACAACTTAAGAATAAAAATGCTGAAAATATTTCTGGAAGTCTAGAAGTTCGACAAATTGCCGAAACAAACTGAGATCTTCGCTAACAGCTATCTGTTTTCGAGCGACCTATCTACTGTGGAGTCTATGAGCGAGAATGAAATTAAAGTTTCAAACTTGGCCAATATCTTAAAATCAGACAAAGGGCCCAAACTTATTTCGCCAAGCTAAATTATCTCCCCTACTCCCAACATTTACGTCCGCTTAACGCGTGTCGTAACTGTCACCTACTGACCACGATGTACGCGTGTCAGTTTCAAATCCCAGACAGCCTGACTCCATTTCAGGGCAGTTTTCACACTACAGCTGACCATGGCCCAAGTGGGCGCCGTGTCAGTTTGGGATTTTCGAGACAAATGTCTGGATACTGACCGGTGCAGATGTAAAGTATCACACCTCACCGGGACTATGCCGAGAAGAAGCTCGCGCGCTCGTTGAGAATGTAGACGATTTGCTACGTCCTCTGTTCAGCGAACCGACTTATCACGCCTTCTGACGCCCTGCAGCCCTGACATCTACGTAATATCGTCCTAGCGCGATTCTCAGTTTTAGAGAAAGGAAAACAGGTAAAGTTTGCGAATTATATGTAAATAATATTCGCAAAACGAATGGATGAAAAATATACAGGAAAAAAAATGAAATACAGAGATAATAAAAGAGAGAATTTTCGGGTGAAAGAATAGGAAGAAGTTGTAGGAAATTAAATGAATATAAACCCTACGTGACATTGGTGGACAGAGGAAGTCAAAGAGAAAATAAGAGAGAAGAAAATAGCATGGAAACAATACTTAGGAGCTAAAAACACAACAGGACAAATGGAAAAATATAGAGAATATGTGACACTCAGAACAGAAGCAAAGAACAAAGTGCTAGCAGAAAAACAGAAGTCCTGGGAAGAATTTGGAGAAAAGCTAGAAAAAGATGCACAAGAAAACCAGAAATTGTTCTATAAGACCCTAAAGAACACGAGGAAGGAAAAACAATGCCCTCTCAAATTTATAAAGGACAAGCAAGGCAAATTGCTTACTGCCCCGAAGGAAGTAATGGAAAGATGGAAAGAATATTTCTCAGAACTCCTGGATGGTGAGCATGGTGAAGCATCAGAAATGATAACCACTAGCACAGAAGAGAAAACCAATGATGGTGAAGATGACATAAAGATAGAAGAACTGAGGGCAGCACTAAAGAAAATCAAGATGGGCAAAGCAGCAGGGCATGATAGTATAACACCAGAAATGGTTAAGTACATGGGAGCATCAGGCGACCTATTACTCTTAAAGGTCCTACAGGCAGCATGGTGCAACAAGACCATACCAAAGGATTGGGAGATATCCATCATAACACCAATTTTCAAAAAGGGTGACAATCGACAGTGTGGAAACCATAGAGGCATATCCCTTCTCAGTGTCCCTGGTAAAATCTACTCTAGAATCCTAGAGCAGAGACTCCGACGCCTAGCTGAGCCACAATTGGATGAGGTCCAGTGCGGATTCCGAGCAAACCGAAGTACTCAAGACCTAATCTTCACACTCAGACAGCTGAGTGAAAAGGCCCTTGAGTATAAGAGTGAGATTCATCTTTGTTTCATAGATCTGGAAAAGGCGTTTGACAGGGTCCCCTGGAGCAAACTTTGGGACTGTTTGGCAAGGAAGAATATTCCAGCACCTCTGATCCATGCTATACAGAGCTTCTACAAGTCTTGCAGAAATTATGTGAGGACAGCAAACCATAAGTCAGAAGAGTTCAGGACCACCACTGGTGTAAGACAAGGTGATATCCTATCACCTTACCTCTTCATACTCCTTATGGACGATGTCATCAAGGCATGTAAGGAGAGAACAAGAAAGTATTCAGTGGGGAACTGGACGATGAGACAGGTCTATATTTCGGAGCTGGCATTTGCTGATGATGTTGCCCTGATTGCTAAATCAGAGGCACATCTCCAATCCAACCTGCAAGTCTGGAAGGAAGAGCTGGAGAAGAGAGGGGTGGTCATAAGCAGCTCTAAAACAAAATCCATAGTGATATCACGAGAAGAAAGAAAACATCAGATTAAGTTGGGAGAACAGGTCCTGGAGCAGGTCGACCACTTTAAATATCTCGGAGCTATTATAGACCGAAAGGGAGGCATCAAAGAAGAGTTGGCCACTCGAAAAGCAGCGGCTGGGAGACTTTTTCAGGCCATAAATCGTGGATTCCTCAGCAAGAAAGAGGTTGGTAAGAAAACGAAGATGGCTGTATACCGCTCTACCTATGTCCCAGTCTTGACATATGGATGCGAGTCGTGGGCAATGACTACAACCCACAAAAGCCAGATCCAAACCTCAGAAATGAGGTATCTGAGGAAAGTGGTTGAAGTAACAAGAAGAGACATGGTCCGCAACCAGACGATCCGTCAAGGCCTAAAATCCCATCCGCTGCAGACCCAAATAGAACAGTCCCAACTAAGATGGTTTGGCCATGTCTGCAGAATGGGAGAAGATCGGCTACCACGACAAGCATGGGAAACAAAGAGCCAGGGATCCAGACCTCCAGGACGACCCAGAGTCCGCTGGGAGGACAACATTAAACAATCTTTGAAGGACCGAGGACTAGAATGGAACCAGGCCAGGAAGAAGACAGCTGATAGAATGGTCTGGCGCTCTCTCTTCCAAACCTCTACACCTCACGGTAGAAGGGGAACGACTAAGTAAGTAAGTAAGTATACCATAATGATAACCCATCAAGGGTTGAACGGAATATTTATTCTTTAAAAAAATAATATCATGAATTAACTACACTATATATCATAATGATAACCCATCAAGGGTTGAACGGAATATTTATTCTTTAAAAAAATAATATCATGAATTAACTACACTATATATCATAATGATAACCCATCAAGGGTTGAACGGAATATTTATTCTTTTAAAAAAATAATATCATGAATTAACTACACTATATATCATAATGATAACTCATCAAGGGTTGAACGGAATATTTATTCTTTAAAAAAATAATAATCTAAAAACACATACGCAAAAGGGAACTAGCCAAAGTTAAGAAGGAGGTAAAGAAGTTATGGGAAGACCTTGAAATCATAGGCAGAACATGGCATCTTGGTATGTATTTGTTGAAGGCCAATGCTCCACGTGGTGCTGAAATGTCATGAACGATTGAAAAGCTCGTCGGATTGCACGTTGAGATATATATCTTAGCAGCAATCAGTGGCGTACTGAGTGGGTGCGAGAGGAGCGGTCCGCCCCGGGTGACAGCCATCAGGGAGGTGTTATCGGACACTGTTATGACTAAAGGTAGTTATCAGGCACTCGCAGAATTAAAGAAGGTAGAAACACCAGACAATAAAAAACAACAGACATGAGTGCTTACCCAGGATTTGAACACTGACCCTATACTGTTAAAATAATGTACTTGCAAGCGTAATATATTTTTCAGTGTGTTTTATAGGGTGCCAAGGAAGGATCCTCGCCTTTAAGTACCATACGCTATTGGCAGCAATATAGACAAACGTTTGAGAACAGATAGTAATATCAAATATTTTATTTAAAGACTATTGGAACTTTCGTTACACTGGAAAGTATTTGGAAATCAGAAGAACTCAAGTCTAACACAAAAATAAACATCTTTAAATCAAATGTCAAGGTAGTCCAAGTAATTTATCTTTTTCTTCCGTGCCAGCCGGCGTAAGTGATAAGGGGGCGTCCACATATGACGTCACGCAATGTTTGTCATTCTTCCCCCCCCCCCCCCATCCCTCCCCCGTCACACTTCATCACAAAAACTCAGGCCCCCTCTTATGTGACTTCAGAAATATCTTAACCCCCTCCCCCCATTGTACTACTGAAAAGTAAAAATGTAATCGAATGTATTTCAGTTAACTAGTGGCTGTGCAGATAAAACAACCATCTTTCAAATAAAAAAAGTGTTTAACTAATCAGGCTTTTACAATAACTGCTTTGCTGGTGAAATGTTTCTCAATTTATTAAAATATCGCCCATTTTGGCTTAATTTAATGGCAACCCATTTTTTCATTGATATGTAATGTAAACTTCTTTTCTTGGTTCACCCTCAGATGTCAACTTGAATAAGTTCAAAGGTCGCAGTGGTCAGCCTGAGGCTGTTGATATCTCCGTAGATTTTCTCCAGGAATGGTACTGGTGATGGCCATAAGCGTTTTCTCTGTTCCTCATATGTTGGGCACCTTTGAAGCAGATGTTTGGCAGTCATTTTATCAGTGCCACAGTCACACTCATCAGTAGTTCCTATCTTTAATTTGTTGAATAGATGGTATCTCAATCTGTTATGACCTGTACGAAGTCTGAAGATTACCACTTGTTCACTTCTGCTGAGCTGGTAATACGGATCATTTTTTGTGTGGCCTGGATGCTCTTCTTCCCACTTGTGCCTGTACCTGCGCTTGATAAAACTCTTGGAGTATTATAAGTTATATTTATGTCAAGTTGATGAGGTTTTTTCCCCTTCCTTTGCCAATCTATCAGCCTCTTCATTACCAGGGATGTTGCAGTGAGAAGGGATCCACTGTATCACGACTCTTTTGACATAGTATGTGAAGTGTTACGCTTATGTCATCCAGTTCAGCATTACTTTGACTTTTCAGCGTTGTAATTACTGACAGCGCATCTGAGAAGTTAGCTACTGATCTTTCTGAGTTTTCTTCTGTCATTAGAATTTCTGATGCAGTTTTTAAAGCCTCTGCCTCTGCTCTGAAGTTACATCAAAATTTCCATGTTGCGACTGCTATCTTTTTTTTTGTGTGCCATTGCTTAAGCTCAGGAAGACTCCTCCACCCCCATCTTATGTTGCATTCGTTGCTGATCCATCTGTGTATGCATGGATCCAGGTGTTGCTTCGGTAATGTTTCTATATATATTTTGTGGTTAGGACTCTTCTTTCTGTTTCACTTTGGCTGTTCTTTCTCTCAATACCAGGAACGTTTTCTATCATTTCAGGGAAGCACTGTTGTTTCCAAATTGGTAGCTTGTGTGCAGTACATATAGGCGTAGCTGTTGATATTGCGTTTATGGGGTCTGCTCTCATCTTTGTTTTGACTGTCTCTACAAAGTTGCTTCGCTTCAGTCTTCCCCTTCCAAGTCCATTTATTCTCTGGTGCTTTGGGTGGTCTATCAGCCTCCTGAATTTCTCGGCTTGTTGCTGGGCTCTGCTATCTCTTCTATCCTCCATAGGCTGGAGGTGAGTAATTTTTTCCAACTCTTGGATGTTGACTTCATGCCCCCTATTATGATTCTCATTGCCTGGTTTTGGGTTCTGTCTATTTTGTCAAAGTTCGACTTAGCTGCCGTTGACCATGCTGCAATGCCATATTCGAAGACTGGTCTCACTCGCCCAGTATATAGCTTCTTTAGTACATCAATAACTTCAGTTCTTACTTAAGTTAAAGTTCCATAGAATAATGTTACACCTGAGAGAAAATTCAAGAGTTCAAAAACTGAAGTTGGTATTAACACGGGGGAATAGTTAACTATTGCGGATTAAAATAGGCTTTGATGATTTAGGTTACAAAATCTATTTTATTCCCGACACCATAAATGAAAGAAGCGAGCCTCACTCGTATTTCTTGTGTGCCGTCATATTTTTAAAAACCACACCCCGTCCCTTTTTCCATCCCCCCTATCGTCACAAAATTTTAAACCCCCTCTCTGCATGACGTCATATGTTGACGACGCCTAATGTTTCCGCACAACCGCCTATCACCACCTCCTATTATTATGTTTCATCAATTTCTTGAAGCAGACCGATGTGCTCGTGACCTGGAAACCCAGCCGTTTTCTAAGAAATAGCGCCGGACCTGAACTGGCATTGTATTTTGTACACATGCAGTGGTCTATCTATCGCAGCCTCAGGTTTTAAGATAACGTAGCTACACTTGTGGGATTATTTAGCTATTGTGTTGAAAAACTGTTGAGTTTTACGTGTGCAACAATTTGACATTAAGTCAAAAGTCAAGGTAGTCTCATAGCACATACTGCCGTAGGGGAGTGATGCGTTACAGACTTCACCATACTAGGTTCAGCATCGAGAGGTGGGGAGACCAGTTCCTTTCCTCGTTGCCTTTTCCTTCCTTAACTCAAAGTCAGGTACCCATTTACGGCTTGGTAGACTGGAGCGTGTCGGTAACGTGATTCGAACCTTTTCCGTGAGAAACCAGCACGGTGTCAATCGGACGCCCAGTAACATTAAGTAGGTCACCCAAACCATAGGGATTTTACGCAGTCGCATTTAATAACAGCTTTTCTAAAAATAAACCAATGGAATTCCACAAGTGACCCAGAATACTTGTTTTCACCAGAACGGGGTGTATTCCCCGATCCTTAAAACAAGCATAACAAAGCTAGTAGCTAGATCTACCTTTTTTAAAATTAGGATCACGATATAAACAGTCTTTGAAAAGCAAGATATTCATTTTGGATGTTAAAGGTTTGTAGCAAAGTTTCATGAAACGCGAAATAGAAATTTCCTGGAATGCTGGCTACTTTAATAACTTTGGCCTATTCCTTGCACAGATCTTGAATGTAATAACTGTCTGCCTACAGGCCTGGTAACTAAATGAAGATCATTATAATTACTGTCATTATTTATCAGTTTAGTTGTAATTATAAATAGCATACAACATTGTTCTGCGTCTAATACTTATATTTTTTTTTCTTACAGATGTCTTCCAAGCACGAAGGAAGTAAGTTCTCTAACAGTTAATCTGGGTAGAATCACAGATTAGTAGACATACGCCGTCATGTTACCCAAATGGCTATCGATACTTCAGTCGTGTCGATTGGATTAATTTTAAGAAATAGCTTTTAACACTAACCTTAACTGAAACCCTGTTTCGAACGTCCAACAAACATTGATGCCGAACGTTATTTTAAAAAATAACTGCCCGACCACAAACGTAAAATTCATTTTTTAAAAACCATCACTGTGGTGGTTCCATTCAGCCAGATTCATACTTCCGCTACACTTAGGACATTAATATGTCAACCCTCACTGATATTTACTTTCACTTGTATATTTTGTTGTGAAAGTTTTCAACTATCTTCATCTGCTGAAAATATAAATTTAACGTTCCAGATGTCAATGTTTAGCATAGGAATAAACAAAGAAAAAAGTAAACGTTTTCTGACAAATGTGAATATGCCTCCACCAGTAGTATCAGCAACACACAGTGAGTTGAAAAGGAAAATTTTGCATGCTACAAATAGATGTGCAGAAGAAAGTATAGAGTCTGCTGTCAGAGAATTAAAATCAGATGTTAAGACAGATGAAGTTACTGTGTCATGTGATGGCACCTGGCAACGGAGAGGCTTCTCAAGTAAAAATGGCATAGCAACAGTTCTGTCTGTGAACCCAGTGAGAGCAGCAACAGTTCTGTCTGTGAACCCAGTGAGAGCAGCAACAGTTCTGTCTGTGAACCCAGTGAGAGCAGTAAAAGTTGTTGATGTAGAAATGTTGTCCAATTACTGTGATACCTGCAGTAAGGCTAAAAAGAAATACAAAACAGGTGAAGAATTTTCAGTCTGGATGACAGGTCACAAATCATGCCAAAAAAATCATGAGGGTGTCTCTGGTCTGATGGAATCAAATGGAATGATTAATATTTTTAGAAGATCTGAGGAAAAACATGGTTTGAAGTATGTAAAATATCTTCAAGATGGGGATTCAAAAAGTTTTAAATCTGTTGCCGAGGCAAAGCCACAAATGTATCCTGGACTTCAAATCGAAAAATTAGAATGCTGCGGCCATGTTCAGAAACGAATGGGACAACGTCTCCTTGATAAAGTTGCAGAATGTAAAGGCAAGCAGTATGAAGAAGATGGGAAAAAGTATAAGGGTATTGAAAATTTTGGAAGGTTAACTATTATGAGGATACAAGGTCATTACGGTGCCGCAATAAGAGGAAATATTGGTTCAATTTCCAATATGAAAAAAGCATAATGGCCATTCTCAAGCATCGTGCTGGAGATCATGAACATTGTGGAGATTGGTGCCCAAAGGATATAAACAAGGCTAACAAAAACAGGCTGCCTAAATTTGTCATTAAAGAAATTCAGCCTGTCTTTGATGAATTGTCTGAAGACAATTCATCAAAAACAGGCTGCCTAAATTTGTCATTAAAGAAATTCAGCCTGTCTTTGATGAATTGTCTTCAGACTTCTTGTTGTCAAAATGTCTTCATGGAGGAACACAGAACTCTAATGAGTCTTTCCACAATCTGATCTGGAATCTGCTTTGATGTCCTAAACATGCCCAAAAAAAAAATTGAAGCTTGTAAAGTCAAAAATAAGAAAAATATAATTTTAGGTGAAACCTCCCCTTAAGTAAGAATCTGAAGATGGAGTAATAAGCTGTAGTTTGGTTTTTTCTTTCTTTTTATTAAAAAAATTCAACATCATTATTTGTCAGATATTAGTATTATTGAAATTGTGGAAACAGGGTTCAGGTTAAGGTTAGAGTTAAAGGGGATTTATCTACAATATACAGCCAATGTATTAATAGCCAATTAGGCGACATTAGTGAAATTTGGCCGCCTGTCTACAATTCTGTGATTTTACCAAATATCATCCCTTTCGAATGAATTACAATGTGGTTGGCCACCTTATCACAAACAGAGTTGAGGTTAAGGTTATTTATATCTGTGATTTAAGGTAATGTAGTAAGTTAAGAATGGTATTAAGTGTGTAATATTTAGCGAGATCACCGTTATGGGTTTAGCTTTAGAATTTAGGGATTGGCAGAAAAATAGTTGCTAATGTTAACCTTAATCCTAACCATAACTCTGAGACAAGATGGCCAACTGTTCAGTAAAGAATGTTTCTTCACAGTTCCATAACCTTTACTTTTTGGTATTTTTGCATATTTTATTAGCATTTCCTTATTTTTAACTATCTGTGGGTTTTTTTTTTTTTCAATAAATATATTGTTATAGCTGACGAAAATGTCTGTTTTATGTTCTTTCCAACTGTGAAGTGGCAGAATGGTTAGAGTGTTTGCTTCTCAAGGCAAAGTTACTGGTTCAAAACCAGTGCCATCATGCTCTAGTCTACCCAGCTATAAATGGGGCACTTGCCCGCTCTTTAACGAGGGAAGTCTCTAACTTTTTACTTCTCTATGGCTGTATCTGCAGTGGAACTACAGGAGGCAATCTGATCATCAGAGGTGGTCTCCCTGTGGACAACTCTTGTTTATGACTGTTGTATTAATGAATGTAAGTAATTTGTGTCTTACTATAACAAAAATGTGGTCTGTGTTATGACTACAGCATTGTTGCTACTCCAGTAAATCTCACTGAGAAAAGCCAACTATACACTATGGAAATCTAGCACTGTGTTATACCAGAGTGGTAACAGCGTTTTCCATTGACAGCTAGATTGTAGTGTCTGGGGATCTCTTAAGAGGCAATGAAAGAATAAATTGTTACATGAACCACTGCTGAAATAGCATATGAATACCTGTTGCAATCTTCATATAAGGGAACCAGTTACAATGGTGGCTCCATGCTGCGTAAGGAGCACACATGAAAATGATGATAGTATTAAAATAATATTTATGCATTTTACTAGTTCTCACTTTATTTTCTCTGCTGTTTTCTCTTGTTTGTCCCTGATGAAGACCATGTATTCTAAACTTGAACAAATTGTGATTTGTCATAAGTCATACAGTCTCTGTGTTCATTAAGTCCTCTGTTTGAAGATCTTGTATTCTAAGCTTTAACAAATTGTTTGTCATTTGTTCTGGTAAGTCATACACTGCTGATGTTCATTAACTCCACTGTTTGAAGACCTTGTATTCTAAGCTTAAACAAATTGTTTGTCATTTGTTCTGGTAAGTCATACACTGCCAATGCTCATTAACTCCACTGTTTACCCTAAACATCCTGCAGTCCTTCCCGTGTGTTTTACCGGGGCCCAAAAGGGAAGCAAAGATAGTAACACTATAACTGATCATAAGAAGTGACCTAGGAGGGTTGGGCATTGGGCCTGCTACCCCCCATCATGTAGAAAATTTAAACCACAAAAAACTTCAACAAAACAATATGGACAAGTCAACTTAAGACAGGAAAACTTGGCTTGGCTTTGTTGAAGATCAATGCTCCTTGGGGAGCTGAAGGGTATTGATTAATTAATTGATTGATTTATTGATTGATAACTGCAGCCCTTCTAATTTTCCTATTACAGTCCGTACAGCTTTCTTATCTCAGGCACAATCTGTAGATTTATCACATTCAGTTGAAAGTAGACTTAACATTTATTTCAGCATCTACTGAATCTGAATTTGTAGACGTGGAAGTAAAGCTTGTGTACAATGACAGAGAAGTCCCCACCCTCATAACCCTAGACTTCTTGAAATCTTCAGTAGGACATGTAAGGATACAGTGTTTGAAAAGTTGGATTAGAACTAATGGAAGAGTAGCAGTGAGGTGTAGTTTGTTATATTTCCATCCAAATATGCATTCATCCATCATTCAAACCCATCCATTGACTCATTCACCAGTCTGTCTATTTATATATTAACCAGTGCACGTCTAACTGTCATCTATCTCTCTGTCTTTCTGTCTATTTATCTATATCTTTCTGTCTATCCATCCATTGTCTATTTTGTCTGTCCATCCACCCATACATATATATACCTGCATACAACTGTTCTTCTATCTATCCGTACATCTATCTGTCAGCTTCTTCATCTCTGTATCTGTCTGTCTATCTGTTTTATTTCATCTAAGTCTAACACTGGATGTACTTTGAATTATAGAGCGAACCGATATGAACAAGCTATCTTGTTGCGTCAGAGTCAGCGAACCAGAGCTGACCAAGACCCTACTCCACCTTCACGTGGTGGTCCTGGAAACAGGCTGCATCACTGCAGTCTGGCTGAAAGAGTAGGGATCAAAGAGGGAAGGCAAACCCGGTCCCAAAAAATGCCATGCTGAAGTCGGATGTGTCGGCCGAAAGGCGCAGATATCGCAGCTCCAGCATAAACAGACACAACGCAACCAACGTCCTTTTCAGGACGAACGAGGAAGAAGAAGAATTATAGAGCAGTGCTCAGAATGGCAAAGACAGCTATACATTAACTTTGTTGATTTTGAAAAAGCTTTTGACAGCATACACAGGGACAGCCTATGGAAAATACTGAGGGCTCATGGAATTCCCAGCTACATTGTTTCCATCATAAAAAACCTCTATGTTAACTTTACATGTAATGTTGGGCAGAGCAACCTAACTTTTGAAATGAAGTCAGGAGTACGACAGGGATACCCCTTATCAACGACTTTATTTTTGATAGTCATAGACTGGGTGCTGCGGCAGACGACAGAAGACAGTCCAAGAGGAATAAAATGGACAATGTTCTCTACACTGGAAGATCTGAAATATGCAGATGACATTGTACTACTCGCACATTCACAGCAACCCATACAAGAAAAAAAAACACATAGACTGAATAAGTGTAGCCAGTGGGTGGGTCTGAACATCAGCCTAAAGAAGACAGAAGTCATGTGGGCAATCCTGAGCCCATAACAATAAGGAACCAGAAGTTGGAAAAGACAGACACATTTACATACCTGGATACAAAGTAAAACCAGATGGCGGAACAAGCAAAGACATCAACAACAGAATGAATAAAGTGAGATCAGCCTTTGCTAGTCTAAATAACATCTGGAAGTCTTCTCAGTACAGCACAAACACCAAATTAAGATTATATGAGAGCTGTGTACTTTTTGTGCTTCTCTATGGTACAGAATCCTGGAGAGTAAAAGAGAAGGAAATGTCAAAATTGTCCTCTTTCCACACAGCCTGCTTAAATTTTTTCAAATATTTTTGCTGAATACTATCACCAACCAAGAACTGCTTACTTGGAGCAAACAAGAGGACATGCATACCATCATAGCTGGCAGCCGCTGGAGTTGGGTTGGCCAAATCCTCAGAAGAGACCATGATGTCCTCACAAGAACAGCTATGCTATGGACCCCTGAAGAAAAGCGGAAGAAAGGCCGACCAAAAACAACTTGGCAGAAAACTGTGGAGGCTGAGATGCAAAGAATGAACCAGAGCTGGGACACTGCACAAAGGATGACCGCTGACGGAGCAAAGGGGAAGCAGTTTGTTGCTGCCCTATGAGATGCCACCAGACATGATGTCCACTGACTGCTTTGACAGTCAGCTGCTAAAGATCAATGACAAAAAAGAAGAAGAAGGTCTAAAACACTTTTCATCTGTCTATTTTTGATTATTTCACAACTATTCTCAGTCTGTCAGTTTAAACCAGATTTAAAACTTCCTAAATATTTCTAACCACAGGTTAAACAACAGATTATGCAGGATCCACTGTTAGCTCCCATTACTGAACCAGTCGAGCAACTGGCATTGTATGTCAAGCTTCCAGTCTTAGGAGAGGATACACTTGAAGAGCTGATTGATGAATACAAGATGTCAGATTACGCTGATAAACTTTCCAGTTGTCTAGAACTCAGACTCCAGAAAAGAGAAGTTTAATTAATCTGGTAATACATTTTAAAAGAGCTGGTTACAACTTTTCTAATTGAATGCATAAATATCTATTGTGCGTTGAAAGATATGTCTGTTCCTACATTGTGTTCTTAGAAAATATGTGTGATTGTTTCACTCTGAGAAAATATGAGTCTGTATGATTGTTTCACCCTGAGAAAATATGAATCTGTATGATTGTTTCACCATAAGAAAATATGAATCTATGTAATTGTTTCACTCTGAAAAAATATGAATCTGTATGATTGTTTAACCCAAAGAAAATATGAGTCTGTATGATTGTTTCACCCTAAGAAAATATGAATCTGTATGATTGTTTCAGTCAATCAATCAATCAATACCCTTTAGCATAGGCCTTCAACAAACACATGCCAAGTCTTCCTGTCCTGTGCCATTCGCTCAAGTTCTTTCCATGTTTTCCTCATCGTTTTCACCTCTGAATCCAGCTCTCTTCTCCATGTGTACGATTTTACATCCTTTAGTGGTGTTTCTTCAAGTTCAACCTTGTTATCATGTCTTGCATTTATTCTCATAATCTTTTTCTTTTCCCTTTGTATTTTCAGGCCCACTTGTTGTGACCTCTTATCGAGAATTTTCATTTTCTTTTGCATCTGATTATGGTTATGGGACAGAAAAGCCAAGTCATCTGCAAAATCCAGATCATCAGGCTGTTTAGTCAGATTCCACTGGATTCCATTTCTGTTGTGTGATGTCGATGTTTTCATAACCCAATCTATTGCTAGTAAGAAAAGAAATGGAGACAAGAGGCCTCCTTGTCTCACTCTCTTTCTAATCGTAAATGGTTCTGTAAGTTGTCCTTCATGAAGAACTCTGCATGTCATGTCTTCATAGGTCTTCCTTATTAAGTTAATGATCTTCATGGGAACTCCATAATGCCTCATCAATTTCCAAAGTGATTATCTATCTATGCTGTCAAATGCCTTTTCATAGTCCATGAATCTGATATATAGCAGTGAATTCCATTCCGGACTTCGTTCAACTATTATTCTCAATGTGGCTATCTGGTCTGTACAGGATCTGTTTTGTCGAAAACCTGCTTGTTCATCTCTCAGTTGCTTGTCTATGGACTCTTTTAATCTCTCCAGGATGATTCTGTTTAATACTTTTCATGGCACTGATAGTAACATTATTCCTCTATAATTTGTGCACTTCAGTAAATTTCCCTTTTTATGCAACTTGACCAGATAACCTTCCTTCCATTCTGCTGGTATTTCCTTTCTCTCTCAGACTTTGCCAAGTAGTTTATATAATATCTCTGTAGAGGTATCAATTTCTGGTTTGATGGTCTCTGCTGGAATGCCATCTGGACCAGTTGCTTTTTCATCTTTCAGAAGCTTTATGGCTTTCTTTATTTCTTCTCTACTTGGTCGTTCACAGCTGATTTGTAGCTCCTCTTCTCCTGGCTGGTTGTCTGGGGGATTAGTTGGAGCTGGTCTATTGAGAAGTTCCTCAAAATGTTCTGTCCATCTCTTCATTTGTTCTTGTACATTACTAAGCAATTTTCCATTCTTATCTTTTATGAGGCCATTTGCTTGCTTATATGTCCCTGTTAGCTTCTTTGTGTTGTTGTACAGGTCCCTCATATTTCCTTTGGCTGCAGCTTTCACTGCTTCCCTTGCCAATTCTTCAATATACTTCCTCTTGCCTCTTTTGATGTTTCTTCTTACTTCTTTGTTTGCTTCTATGTACACTTCATGATTGTTTCACCCTGAGAAAATGTGAATCTGACAGATTGTTTCACTCTGAGAAAATATGAATTTATATCATTGTTTCACTCTGAGAAAATATGAATCTGTATGATTGTTTCTCCCTAAGAAAATATGAATCTGTATGATTGTTTCACCCTAAGAACATATGAACCTGTATGATTGCTTCACCTTAAGAAAATATGAGTCTGTATGATTGTTTCACCCTAAGAAAATATGAATCTGTATTTAAATAAATAACACGGTATTTAATCAGTTTTACAAATTACGGTTCACAAGAAACAAGGGACGTTTCGGGTTTTACCCTTCGTCAGCCACAAACAGGTGACAAAGACAAAAATTACATATAGGTACTACAAAACTATACGATGATGAGAAATATACAACAAATGGGCGATACAAGCAGATGGAAAAAGTAAACAACAACAGTGATGAGAGAAAAAAAGAACAATAATAATACAAGAAAACCGTAAAATCTAAAAGAAATACTGAAACAAGAAAGTAAATAATCCGCGAAATGAAAAAAAGAAGAATAAACAAAACTGTGGAACTAGTAAAAGTTAGCTTAGCTCGATCCAAAGAATCTGTGGAAGAAAGCGGTAGTTTCTTGTCACAGAAATCACAAGGAAGTGACGTACGATAGCGACAAAACAAGAGATATAAAAAGATATGAAACGAACCAAAACAAAAACATAAGAAGATAGATCTAAAAGACAACGAATAAAGAATGAAAGAGAGAAAAGCTACCAGAATTTATGCAAAATGATGTTGTATATTCAAACCATCGGGAGCTAAAACGCCCATTTTAAAAATAATGCGAATCTCCAACGAAAAGCGAGTCTTGTCATTACCAGCACATGAACAGAGGGCAGTGACATGTATATCGGAATTACCTGAATGGTCAGGCCTATTGAAATGAAGGGCCACCGGTAAATGTTTGTCATGATAGATATCATTCAAGTGTTCACGAAACCTGTCTGCCAAATGTCTACCAGTTTCACCAATATAGGTCATGCCACACCTCTTGCAGATGATAGCATAAATCAGGTTTCTGGATTCGCACATAAAAGACTCTCTAATGATAAATTTTTCTTTCGGAAAAGTGACTGTCTTAGTTTGGAGTACAAACGAACAGGTCTTGCATATCCGGCGTTGGCACGGTTTAGTACCAAAGTATGAAGGGCTAGAATGTCGCAAGCGACTGTGTACAAGAATATCCCTAAAATTCCTATCCCTACGATAAGCTACCAAAGGTGTATCACGAAACAACTCTTTGGTATCAGGATCAGAGTTGAGAATAGGCAGATGTCGAAACAGAATTCTCTTTACCGCCAGACAGTGAGGATGGAAAGTTAGAACCAGTTTAAGTCTGTCAGACTGGACAGAAGGTTTAGTAGTGAGTGCCGTCTGACGAGTGACGCATGTGATACGATTAAGGACATCAGATAAAACATGTTCTGGATAAAGACGTCAGCGAAAGAACACAAGCATCTCTTGAGCTCGCTGATGAAAATCATCGTCATCGTGACATAACCGACGCAAGCGAAGAAGTTGAGAAAAGGGAATGGAATTTTTACAACTAAGAAGATGCGATGAAGTATAAAGAAGGAAACCATGAGCGTCAGTAGCCTTATAATAGACAGACGTTTTAAGACAAGTAGGGCTAATAGTCACAGTGATGTCAAGGAAGTTCACTGAGGTTGTAGAGATTTCAGAAGTGAATTTGATGGCAGGATTGAAATTACCAACATAGTCAATAAATCGACGGAGGTCTACCTCAGACATGTCAGTAATGCCAATACCATCATCAATGTAGCGGTGGTAAAACTCGGGTATTGGCCCATCATAATTTTGAAAGACCAAATATTCAAAGTGGCCCATAAACAGGCAAGCGTAACTAGGGCCCATCTTAGTACCCATAGTGACACCACTGATTTGGTTGAAGAATTGGCCATTAAACTCAAAAGAGTTGAGAATAAGAACCAACTCAGCAAGGCGAAGAAGCGGACCTGTACTTATAGTAAGATCAGTACGCTGGTCGAGAAAAAATTGTAGTGCCTTGAGACCATCTGACTTTGGTACTAAACCGTGCCAACGCCGGATATGCAAGACCTGTTCGTTTGTACTCCAAACTCAGACAGTCACTTTTCCGAAAGGAAAATTTATCATTAGAGAGTCTTTTACGTGCGAATCCAGAAACCTGATTTATGCTATCATCTGCAAGAGGTGTGGCATGACCTATATTGGTGATACTGGTAGGCGTTTGGCAGACAGGTTTCGTGAGCACTTGAATGATATATATCATGACAAACATTTACCGGTGGCCCTTCATTTCAATAGGCCTGACCATTCAGGTAATTCCGATATACATGTCACTGCCCTCCGTTCATGTGCCGGTAATGACAAGACTCGCTTTTCGTAGGAGAATCGCCTTATTTTTAAAATAGGCGTTTTAGCTCCTGATGGTTTGAATATACAACATCATTTTGCATAAATTCTGGTAACTTTTCTCTCTTTCATTCTTTATTCGTTGTCTTTTAGATCTATCTTCTTATGTTTTTGTTTTGGTTCGTTTCGTATCTTTTTATATCTCTTGTTTTGTCGCTATCGTACGTCACTTCCTTGTGATTTCTGTGACAAAAAACTACCGCTTTCTTCCACAGATTCTTTGGATCGAGCTAAGCTAACTTTTACTAGTTCCACAGTTTTGTTTATTCTTCTTTTTTTCGTTTCGTTGATTATTTACTTTCTTGTTTCAGTATTTCTTTTAGATTTTACGGTTTTCTTGTATTATTATTGTTCTTTTTTTCTCTCATCACTGTTGTTGTTTACTTTTTCCATCTGCTTGTATCGCCCATTTCTCTCCACATGTAAGCCTACCTTGCCGTGGTTGGAGAGCTTGAGCGCCCCAATGATCCCGGGAGCTATGCCGGCGGGAGTTTTACTCCTGGCAGGGTCACCCAAGCCGGACAGGTCCTGGGTGAGGGGCCAGACTAAATGGGCTGAGGAGTGGGTGGAACCCTATAGGTGTAGATGCAGAACCCACCGGCGAGTGGTACATGCTCTGGTCTACACCAATCCACCCCCACTTCATGGGTTAAATGCTTTCTTGCCTCATTCTTCACTGTTTGTCGTCTATCGGGAGTAGTTTGGGACCCCTTACGGTGTAGGCGCAGTGCCCAGCGGAGAGTGGACCATGCTCTGGCCAGCATCAACCCAAACCCCAGGCATGGGTTAAAATCCCGGGTAGATGAAGCTCGTAAGCCTTGGAAGGCAGTTCGTCTAGGAGAAGGAAAACTCTGATCTCAAACCACCTGCTGCCTTGCAGGTAGGCTGGGGACAGTCAAGGGCTAAGGAACGCAACCCTACAGAAACGCTTGTTGAAATCGGATGCACTGGGCTACATGCTCAACGAAACAGTGCAACGTACTTCGCCTAATGAAGATGTCACGAATACAATTTAAGCGTTGTGGTGCTCGTCCCGTGGAGTCCCGCCAGGCGGCGAGAGTGCCGGACCCCACCTCGAAGGGGTCCAACCAATACTACTGGTGGTCACCTTCCCCTGAATTGTGGAGTCAAGGTACAGAGGGAAAGGGCAAAAGCTATTGACCAAACACCAAGAACACTCAACATTCTGCAGTGGAATGCAGAAGGAGTTCTGAACAAAAAAGTCCCCCTAAAAAAACCGCCTTTATGAGGATCAAATAGATGTGGCTTGCATCCAAGAAACGCATCTCAACAGCAACCACAGATTCTCAATAAGAGGATACCAGGCTTTCCGACTCGATCGAGAAGGACACAAAGGAGGTGTGCTATTACTTACCCGAAACTCAATACCAAGTAGCGAGGTATCTGTGAACTTCAACGACCAATCGGAAATTGTAGGGGTTGACATTAAAATAAAGGACACGAACATGCGTATCTACAATTTGTATGGCCCACCGAGCAAAGACCTGTCACTTGAAAGTATGGAAATAAAGAGCTCAAACTGCATTGTGGTCTGAGACTTCAACAGCCACTCGGAAAGATGGGGATATCTGGATACAGACAGTAGAGGAGAGGAAGTGGAGGACTGGGAGATAGACACAAATCTTCACCTTATCAACAGGCCTGATGATAAACCCAGTTTCTACTCTAGAAGATGGCACACCACTTCCACTCCAGACCTAGCTTTTGCCACAGGGGACATATTTCACAAAATTGACCGACAGGTACTTGGCCAGCTAGCAGGCAGCGACCACAGACCAATAAAGCTAGTGGTTAATATGGAGTATGTTCCCCATGAAGTGAAACCATTGCCCCGATGGAATTACAAAAGAGCTGACTGGGACAGTTTTGCAGTGCTGACTGACAGTCTTTGCGAAACCATCAATACACGAAACAACAGCATGAAAAATATGGTTGAAAGCTTTAATAGAGCAATACTTCAAGCAGCTATTGAGACTATTACGAGAGGGGCAAGAAAACACTATAAACCATACTGGAATGAAGATCTGCAAAAACTTGAAGATGAGGTAGCACTAGCCAGAGACACGGCAGAAACAGAAAAAACAACTGAGGCAAACATCTTGCTCAAAGCAACCACTGCAAAGTACAGAAGAACATTAAACCAAACAACACGAGACTGCTGGAAGCAAACAACAGAAAATCTCAACCTAGATAAAGAAGTGAACAAGCTGTGGAAACTAGTTAGAGCTTTGAACAACGAAGAACCTTACAAAAATCACATCACAATCAAACAAGGTGAAAATATGCTCTCGGGAAAAAAAGCTGCAAATGCAGTCATGGAACACTATGCTGGTGCAAACCACATTGATGTCCCTATAGACAGAAGAAAGGCCATCATTGATGAACAAAGGAATCATGATAACAAAAAGCTTGCACCAGAAGAACACATGATGGCAAAGTTAACAATGCAAGAATTAGAAGAGGCAATGAGGGCGCTAAAGAAAAAGAAGTCACCCGGAAAAGATGGGATAACCAATGAAATGCTAACAGGCCTAGGAACAAAGGCAAAAAAGAAGCTTCTGGCCATCCTAAACTGCAGCTGGAAAAGAGGAATAGTACCACAGGCATGGAAAGATGCCATACTGATTCCAATACCTAAGAAAGACAAAGTTCAGACAGAACCAAATGGCTACAGACCTATCAGTCTACTTAGTTGTGTTGGAAAATTGATGGAGCGCATAATAAATACTCGACTTATGTGGCATCTAGAGGAAAAACATCTCTTAGCCCCACAGCAAGCAGGATTCAGGAAACACAGATCCACTGAAGACCAGATCACTTATATAACTCAGAAAATTGAGGATGCTTTCCAAGAAAAAAAGCACACACTGGTGGTTTGGGTGGACCTAGAAAAAGCATTTGACAAAGTGTGGAAAGATGGACTGAAAGTCAAGCTGCAAAGAAGTGAAGTGTGTGGGAGAATGTTCAAATGGATCAGCCACTATCTTGAAAATAGAACGGCCAGAGTCCAACTACAAGGACAGACCAGTAGGAAGATGGTATTTGAGCAGGGTGTTCCCCAAGGGGGAGTCCTTTCACCCACATTGTTCCTCACATATATAAATGACATATCAGAGAATATTCCAAGAAGAATCCACAATGCCTCCTTTGCAGACGACTTAGCCCTGTGGATCTCAGAGGAATATATCTCTACGGCAAGCATTCGGATGCAGCAAGCCCTAACATCACTGGAGGAGTGGGCCAAGGCATGGCTAGTAAAGATAAATGAGGAGAAAACATCATTCCCAGTGTTTTCTCTCTCTAACAAACCACAGATCTCCAAATTGGTGCTAAATGGGAAAAATCTACATCTGGATGAAAACCCAAACTACCTAGGCATTACCTTTGATCGCCGCTTGACTTGGAAAACCCAGATTGAGAAAAACAGGACAAGAGCAAGGCAGAGAATGGCAATCATGAAAAAACTTGCTGGCATGGTTTGGGGAGCAGACGAGAGAGTACTAAAGAATCTATATACTGGGCGAGTGAGACCAGTCTTAGAATATGGCATTGCAGCATGGTCAACAGCCGCTAAGTCGAACTTTGACAAAATAAACAGAAACCAAAACCAAGCAATGAGAATCATAACTGGGGGCATGAAATCAACACCAATAAAAGAGTTGGAAAAGATTACTCACCTCCAGCCTATGGAGGATAGAAGAGATAGCAGAGCCCAGCAACAAGCCGAGAAATTCAGGAGGCTGATAGATCACCCAATGCACCAGAGGATAAATGGACTTGGAAGGGGAAGACTGAAGCGAAGCAACTTTGTAGAGACAGTCAAAACAAAGATGAGAGCAGACCCCATAAATGCAATATCAACAGCTACGCCAATATGTACTGCACACAAGCTACCAATTTGGAAACAACAGTGCTTCCCTGAAATGATAGAAAATGTTCCTGGTATTGAGAGAAAGAACAGTCAAACTGAAACAGAAAGGAGAGTCCTAACCACAAAATATATAGAGAAACATTACCCAAGCAACACCTGGATCCATGCGTACACAGATGGATCAGCAACTGATGCAACAGAAGATGGGGGTGGAGGAGTCTTCCTGAGCTTAAGCAATGGCACACAAAAAAAGATAGCAGTCGCAACAGGGAAATTTTCAACTAACTTCAGAGCAGAGGCAGAGGCCATAAAAACTGCATCAGAAATTCTAATGACAGAAAAAAGCTCAGAGAGACCAGTAGTTATTTTCTCAGATGCGCTGTCAGTGATTACAACACTGAAAATTCAAAAAAATACTGAACTTGATGACCTAAGAGTAACACTTCACAGACTATGTCAGCAATACAAAAGAGTTGTGATACAGTGGATCCCTTCTCACTGCAACATCCCTGGAAATGAAGAGGCTGACAGATTGGCAAAGGAAGGGGGAAAACTTCCTCAGCTGGACACAAATATAACCTATGAGGAGTCCAAGAGTTTTATCAAGCGCAGATACAGGCACAAGTGGGAAGAAGAGCATCCAGGCTACACAAAAAATGATCCGTATTACCAGCTCAGCAGAAGTGAACAAGTGGTAATCTTCAGACTTCGCACTGGTCATAACAGATTGAGATACCATCTGTTCAACAAATTAAAGATAGGAACTACGGATGAGTGTGACTGTGGCACTGGTAAAATGACTGCCGAACACCTGCTTCAAAGGAGCCCAACATATGAGGAACAGAGAAGACGCATATGGCCATCACCAGTACCATTCCTGGAGAAAATCTACGGAGATATCAACAGCCTCAGGCTGACCACTGCTTTCTTTGAACTTATTCAAGTTGACATCTGAATGTGAACGAAGAAGAAGAAGAAGTATCGCCCATTTGTTGTATATTTCTCATCATCGTATAGTTTTGTAGTACCTATATGTAATTTTTGTCTTTGTCACCTGTTTGTGGCTGACGAAGGGTAAAACCCGAAACATCCCTTGTTTCTTGTGAACCGTAATTTGTAAAACTGATTAAATACCGTGTTATTTATTTAAATACTTATATTCCTTACCAGTTTTACAGCAGCCCCTTAATTTATAAATCTGTATGATTGTTTCACCCTAAGAAGTTATGATTCTGTATGATTGTTTCGCCTTGAGAAAATATGAATCTGAATTATTGTTTCACCATGACAAAATATGAATCTTTGTGATTGTTTCACCCTAAGAAAATATGAATCTGTATAATTGTTTCACCATAAGAAAATATGAGCCTGTATGGTTGTTTCACTGAGAAAATATGAATCTATATGATTGTTTCACTCTGAGAAAATATGAATCTGGATGATTGTTTCACTCTGAGAAAATATGAATCTGGATGATTGTTTCACTCTAAGAAAATATTAGTCTGTATGATTGTTTCACTCTGAGAAAATATGAACTTGTATGGATTGTTTCACCCTGAGAAAATATGAATCTGTATGATTGTTTTACCCTGAGAAAATATGAATATGTATGATTGTTTCACCCTGAGAAAATATGAATCAGTATGTGATCTGTATATATCTGTTTCTTTTATTGTTTCTCTATGAGAAGATATATCTGTTTGTTTGATTGCTTTACTCTGAGAAGATCTGTTTGTAGTGTGTATAATTCTTTCACTATGAGAATGTATATATCTGTTTGTTTCTCATAGTTTCACTCTGAGAAGATATATATCTGTTTGTATGATTGTTTCAAACAGAGAAAGATATTTATCTGGGTTTGTTTGGTTGTTAAACTCTGAGAAGATCCATGTTTGCTTTCATAATTGTTTAAATCTTAAAAAAATACATTTCTATTTTTGTGATTGCTTTAAAAAATAGTGCGTTCTGTCTGAGAAAATATATATATAAGGTCATGCATGTCAGGGGAGATAGTGCATGTCTGGTCCTGTGTGTCAGGGGGAGATAGTGCATGTCTGGTCCTGCTTGTCGGGGGTTATATTAGGGCCTACAATTCTAGCCCAGAAAAAAGATGTTACAGAAACTGAAAAAAGAACTGCCAACTAGAGTGTGGAAGAATCCTCACTCAGATGACAGGCTTGACAACACCTGATGAAAACCTTGTGCTGGAGGTCATGGATAAGAAATATGTGTTGTTCGGAGATACCCAGTGAGAATGTTAGGATGAAAACTAGAAGAAGATGCCAAAGAGTCCCTCAGGAAGAACTTTAGAAGAAGATGCCAAAGAGTGTTTCAGGTAGAACAACAGAAGAGGTTGCCGAAGAGTACCTCAGGCAGAACAACAGAAGAGGATACCAAAGAGTGCCTCAGGAAGAACACTAGAAGAGGTTGCCAAAGAGTACCTCATGCAGAACAACAGAAGAGGTTGCCAAAGAGTACCGGAGGCAGAACAACAGAAGAGGTTGCCAAAGAGTACCTCAGGCAGAACAACAGAAGAGGTTTCCAAAGCAACTGGAACTTTATGGGCAGAGTTGCAGAAGATAGCCTAAAATATAATTATGGGTGAGCAACCCTTGAAACCTTATGCTGCATGTGGAACAAGGAAGGATGATAGTGATAAGAGATACCTGTGTACATTTTCTGTGATTGTTTGACTCTGAGAAAAAACTTATGGTCATTTGTGCAGTTGGCTCACTGTCTGTGAAGATATTTGGTTGCTTTGCTCATTATCTGAAAACAAAAACATCTGTCTTCATGTATTCTTGTCTAAATCATTAATGTTCTTCTAGTCTGGATAATTCATCTTAGTTCTTTTCTTGTTCATCATTATCCTAAATAATAATAATCATCATCATCACACTTTCCTTTCTGAGCGTAGAAAGTGTAATCATTATTATTTTGTTTCTCTTTCTTTGTCTCCTCAGACACCATCAGGAACAGTACAGGGCAGAAAATGTAATCAACAAGAAAATATTTTATATTTCAGAAGTGCAGTTTATTTTTCCTTTTTCGTTCTTCTCATATCATTTTTTAATGTTTTAGAGTGAACATTTAAAATTAGCTTCCAGTTTTGTGCTTGGATTGTGGCATTGATAAATATTGCACTTGGTTTTTGCTTGCTTTATTTCTTTTCTCTTATATTGTAGTACATTGCTTCAATTTTCTACCATCATTACAGTATAGTTTTATGATTGTATATACTGTTCAAAAAAAGAAACGCAACATTATTGCAGTGGTAATGGACACCAAATTTCAAACTTGTACCAAAATTTTATTTTACGGAATTAATGTTACAATCTTGGCATGAAGAAACTTTCAGACTTTAACAATGAAATGATGTTCATTAAATTTGGTTTGGACTTTTATTCTTTGCGACTGAGGCCTCCGTTTCAGTAAGGTGTATGGCCTCCTCTGGCCTCTATCAGAGAACGACATCTCCTTGACATGGATCCGATTAGCCGTTGGATCTGTTGTTGTGGGATGGCTGCCCACTCTTCCCACAGTGCAAGAGACAACTGTCGGAGATTGGCTGGAGCCACGTCTTGTTGGCGGAGTCGTCTGTCGAGTTCATCCCATAAGTGTTCTATGGGGTTCATGTCTGATGACATGGCTGGCCACGGAATGGTCTAGACGTTGTTGTCAGCGAGGAACTGGGTGGTGAGTTGTGCCACATGAGGTCGAGCGTTATCCTGCTGAAAAATCGACCCTCGTGCAGCCAGAAGTGGAAGGACGTGAGGACGAAGAATTTCAGCGACATATCATTGGGCATTCAGGCATCCTTCAATTTGCACCAGGTCACTTCTTCCCATGAAGTTGATCGCCCACCACATCAGTACACCTCCACCACCATGTGGAGGAGCCTCATCAACGCTGTTCTGGGTGTAGCGCTCATGGACTCTGCGGTAAACTCTTCTCTGTCTATCGTGTGGCTGGAGCACAAAAAATGATTCATCACTAAACCAAACCTGTCTCCAGTCATTCCCAACGGTCCATTGACGATGCTGGTTCGCCCACTGCAGTCGGTTATGGCGATGCCAGTCTGTAAGAACAGGACCTCTGTAGGGTCTTCTAGCCCAAAGACCAGAGTCGTGCAGCCGGTTCCTGACCATTTGATCTGAAATTCGACGAGCTGCTGACATTGACTGGACTGTGGAGGACGCAGATGCAAGTCGATTCCTGAGGTGACGCAGCCGTATGAAGCGGTCTTCGGCAGGAGTTGTGACTCTGGGTCTTCCACTGCGCGGCTGGTCTGCCACTGAGCCAGTTTCTTGAAATCGCCTCCAAAGGCGACTAATGGTGCTTCTAACCACATTAAATTGTCTGGCCACTACACTTTGTGACTGTCCAGTCTGTAAACATCCAATGATGATGAGTCGTTGTTCTGTAGTGAGGTGAGCCATACTTGCGCATTGAACTTTCAACTGAATTTATTTGAGGAGCATCAATCTTTTATAGGCATTCAATAATATGGTCAGAGAGTTTTGTGTTCAGTAAGTTTCACGGGATTCTCATGAACCTGTCATGAGTTATTGTCAAAAATGTTGTTTTGACCTTGACCTCTTTCATGACCTCACGAATCATGAGGTGAGTACAATTCAGGTAACCACGAGAAGTTAATGACCAGGTGGACACAGTCGATAGGTTGACTGATGTCCAATCAGCGAATATCTTTTATAAAAGTAGCACCAAAAAAGTTGGCGTTTCTTTTTTTAAACAGTATATATATAGGGGTGATCAAAAAGTCATTGTATATCTGCCAATTACCGCCTATGACAGAGTTCATCATAAAGAACATGACGCCCAATATATATATATATTTATACGAGGTAGCTTCTTATCTACGAGGTAGATTACCATTTCAGTACAAATGGTACCTTTAATTCTTCTCTGACCTGGCACATCCTTGTTGGTTCTTTTAGAAGTTTGAATGCGTGTCTGCCTTTACTACTGTCCTTCCATGTTGTTTTCCATTCCTCGTTTATGGTTAGCTTCACTTGGCTCTTAATCTCCAATATTCCAAGTCCTGCACTTATATTGTTTTTACTTATTCTTCCATATTTGGCTGACTGGTCTGCCATCTCGTTACCAGCTATACCTATGTGTGCTGGAACCCACACTAGCCTCACCCTGCATCCTCTGTTTCCTAGTGATGTATTAATTTTTTCTACTAGCCAGTGATTAAACCCCAACCAATCACAAATGATCTTTCAAAATATAGGGGGATTGAAAAGTTACACCTACTTTTAGATGTTGATATCCTGACTTGTAAATATTGGATATACGCGAAATAAATGTTAAAACAATCTGCATTAACTTTCATTTGACTAATAAGTTTTATTAGTTATTTCTTTAAAAAAATTGTAAAAAAAAAATGCAAACTAAAATCTAAAATAACAAATACACTGGCATTCAAGAGACAGTGAAAATTGCTGCCTGCAACGAAATCACAAAGAAGAAAGAGAAGAAATCATGTGGTGAACAAACCGGATCTTGCGTTGAGTTGTAGTATTTATGGGAAATAGCATGTTATATAATAATTTGACAGTTAATTCTATTTATTTTGACGTTTGTTTCATATAAATTAGTTTGATGGGAACAAAGAAATAATAATTTAAAAATATGACGTGACCTTTCAATCACCTGTAGAAAGAATGAGATGGTATGATAAGATAACCGACCTGTAACTGATGGCAAGAACGAGACAAATATTAGTGGAACATTTGTGAGAAGATGCTGCTAGCATTTGATAGGACACACCTTGACAGACACTACTTGGTAGCATTAAAAGGCAGTCCTTGTTCTCAAATGCCATGAGTAAAAGAATAAAATAACACGTAGAGAAGGGAATAAGACATAGACATGGATGGGAGAAGAAGACATGAAAAGACCGTGAATGGCTGTCAGATATGATAGGTTGATGTGTATTTGTTTTCTCCTTAAAAAAAACTCATTGTAATTGTTTATACATTAAACAGTGACAAAATGTTTCATTGTAAATAAACTTAATTTGTATAAATCTTTGAAAATAAACAGTTATGTTTTATTCTATTTTATTGTTTTATCTTCCTCCGGATAACCTCCTTCCCCTTCCCATTGGAAACTTGTTTACTCTGTATTAAAAAAAAAACACACACACAAATACAAAAACAAAGCAAGTTTATTAGAAGACTACAGAATACATGGGCAGCTATTAGATAATGTGAGAACTCTTCACCATACATGTCATGTAAAAGTGTAATAAGGACAATTTATGGACTCACTGATGCATTTGATATAACCACAGGAGTTCAACAAGGCTGTTTACTATCACCATTAATGTTTAACAAAACTAGAAGCAAACCCGGAAGATAAAATAAACCAGGAAGTGAATAATACAACCCACTGAACGAGTTACTTTTTGCAGATGACCAAAGTCTAACTATGAAGATGAAAACAAATTGCTAAATTATTCAGATACACTTAATTCAACCTGGGGAAGATATAACATGAAGATCAACATATTAAAGACAGAAACTCTGAAGATTAGCAGATCAGGCCCACTCAGCTTACATGTCAACATCAAGCTTAAACAGATTCTAGAATTCAAATACCTAGGAAACATTTTACAAAAAATGAAAAACTTGACAGAGAAATTGAAACAAGTTGTCAAAAAGCCAGTGCAGTGACTTATCAACTATCACCACTGCTTAAACATCATCACTATGGAAACTAAATGACAGCTGGTAGTATGTTCTTACCATCTGTTTGCTATCAGTGTCAAACATGGTCCCTCACCAAAGAACATATGAGGAAAATCCCATCCTGTGAGATAAGATGTTTAAGAAAAGCCATGAATGTTACCAGGAGATGTATGAATGAAAGATTATGGCATCAAAAAAATTGTCGGTACTACATCCTGCATCAAGAATATAGTGAAAGACAGACAATTACTGGTAAGTGGTTTGGCCAGTTCATGAGAATAAAGCCCGATAAATTACCACTATGTACCAACAGTGTAGAAGATCTGGTTTCAGAGCACGGGGAAGACCAAGAGACAGGTGGACACACACACACACATATATGTGTAACTTCTTCATCTGGACAAACTATATATAGATGGTTCAGAAATATCTAAAGATAAGATCGACAAAGCAACAAAAAAGTGTAAATATTTAATCATAAAAACGTTCATTTTCGTAAGCAAAAAAAAAAAAAAAGAGGAAACAAATGTTTCTAAACCTCTGTTTAATTAGCCTACAAGTTTGCAATGTTTCTACAAGTAATGTTACTTTCAACCACAGGCATGAGTTCTTCGATTATCATTACCCTTCAGCTCCTTGAGAAGCATATGTCTTCAACAAATTCGTGCCAACTCATCGTGACCTGTGCCATCCTGTTAAGTTTTTTCCAAGTCTTTGTGATCCATTTAATTTTGGTCTCTAGTTCTCGTCTCCATGTGTTATTTGGCATCCCTCTAACTCGCTTGGAATCCTGGGGATTATAGAAAAAAACTGCCTTTTGATGCTATCAACATGTTACCTCAGTGTGTGTATCCTATCTGTCCACAGCGGCTTCTACTCATCTCTTGTTCCATTGACTTTTGTATGGCTCTTGTACTCTTGTCACCAGTTCCAAATTTGAGATCTTGCCATGCCAGTTCAGTTCCTCTAATCTACGAATCTGAAGAATATGCTTTCTGTTCTGGCCATGACTACCCATGATCCTCCATACATTTCCTAGTGCAAAGAAAGCCCCTCTTGTCTTCCGTACTCTTACCTTGACACCATTGTCCATCCCTCCAACTTTGTCTATATTTCCGCCAAGATACATATGTTATTCCACATCCTTTAGGGGCGTCTCTTCAAGTGCAGTCTCTCTATTTTTTTAACTTGCAACGTATGTCACTCTCTTGTCACCTTCAAATCTTGTAATCGATTTTCAAATCCCTTCCATTTGAGCAATAGCTCTGAAACTTGGCATAGTTGTGTATTCCCCATGACAATACAATAATCAGTCGTAAAAATAATAAAATGAATATTAATTTTGTTTGTTTGTATTGTATCATCAGTGAAATGGGCGATAACTGCACATAATCTAGGTGTATTCTTTCCAAAAAGATTGTCTCTCTTGAGAGAAATATTGAAACATCCCCCCTTTCCACACACACGCACTATCGCACGCGCGAGCACAGACATACACACAACTGACAACTGCATTTTTAAAAAAAAATGTAATTTACAACTCTTATCAAAATTTAAAAAAGAAAAATATTAACGTTCCGTGTAATATAATGAAATTCGCCTCCTGTGCTCTAGACTCGCTTATCGCAAACCGATAATGTCATTAGCGGATCGATTACATTTGACTTAAATTTAAAAACAACAAAAAAAAAACCACTAAAAAGAAGAAAATAAAAAATATTTTATACACAGGCTTTTAATGCACTAACAATAGCTCTGAAATTACAAGGCATTCCTTGTTCTGGAACCCCCAGGGCAAGAGAGGCAGAGGTAGACCAAGAAGCACATGGAGAAGAGAGCTGGAAACAGAGGTGAAAATGATGAGGAGAACGTGGAAAGAACTTGAGATGATGGCACGTGACAGGGGGGCTTAGCATGTGTTTGTTGAAGGCCTATGCTCCTTTGGGAGTGGAGGGTTATGAATGAATGAATGAAATAGCTCTGAAACTTGGCATAGTTGTGTATTCCCCATGACAATACAATAATCAGTCGTAAAAATAATAAAATGAATATTAATGTTTTTTGTTTGTATTGTATCATCAGTGAAATGGGCGATAACTGCAAATAATCTAGGTGTATTTTTTCCAAAAAGATTGTCTCTCTTGAGAGAAATATTGAAACTTCTCTCCCCCCCCCTCCCACACACACACTATCGCACCAACATACACACAACTGACAACTACATTTTAAAAACTGTAATTTACAACTCTTATCAAAATTTTTTTTTTAAATATTAACTTTCCGTGTAATATACTGAATAATGAAATCCGCCTCCTGTGCTCTGGACTCGTTTATCGCAAACTGATAATGTCATTAGCGGATCGATTAATTTGACTTAAATTTAAAAACAACAAAACAATAACAGTAGAAAGAAGGGGGGGGGGGGGGAGGGGGGGGAATATATTATATATATATATATATATATATATATATATATAAACACAGGCATAATATATACAAATAATATATATGTAATATATCATAATTTTTAAACACAGGCACAACAAAAAGCCTGGGGCGCTGATTCTACATGAAATTAACTTCTGCTTTATGCTTCATTATACACTTATGGATAAAATATATAATAAGCGCTTAACCACCCCACGTTTTTTGTCAATTTGATGTTACATTTTTTGAATGCAAGCTATAAACTCGTTGAAAAATTATTTGTGGCTTTTTTAGTGTTTAAAATATTTTTTTTTAATTTTCCACCTCAATTCTTATAGCTCCTGTCTTTTTCCTGCGTATCCTCAGACCCAATCACCATAACTTGCCTTCAATTATAACATATTTTTTTTAATACGGTGCACAATGAGATAGCCAGACTGTGCTTGCTGTAAGCAATAACTGGTGAAACATAATACCTACAAATATCACAGTATGTAAAGTGTGAGATTGTAAATCAGTAACTAAACATATTATCGATATTTGTGTTCTTTGTCTTAAAGTGCAATGGTAACGAAGTAGCCAATCGTGGTTGTGCACAAGTGTTCTATCTTTAACGTGTTTTATCATTTCAATGTCATGATATCAAACTGTCCTGTGTCGTCTCTTTGTGTGTTGTCATCTTTCAGTTTTTCCGTCAGTCTGATCTGTTATCACGTTATTCTGATATATTTACTTTCATTTTCCCAAATGCTGAACGCTACTTTCTGATGTGTATGATAAACGATTGTCAGCCATTAATAACACGACTCAAAACAATTTTGTTTTAATGAAGTAGACTACCACAGGTCAGTCAATGTTTCAGTAAACCAGAATTAAGTAAACTTCCACGTCAGCTCCATTAGTAGCACGCAGAACATTAACGCGATAGAGGAAACTAATGCTCTTAAGTTCAATGTTTTTAATTCTGTCATGTAATTAACCTTCCTTGCATACACTCTGTCTTTGGTGTATCCCATAAAATGAAATTCAGATGCATGAAATCCTGGAAGCGAGAATGCCAGTTAATAGCGCCATCTCGCCCAGTCCAACGAGAAGGGAACTTTTCATTGAGAAACTTGTGCACTTCTAATCCCCAGTATGGCTGTGATCCATCTCGCTGAAAAGAACACATGGGGTTGTATATCCTCAAGCTAGGGTGCAGCATACGGTTCAAGCATATCTAGGTAATGTGTAGCCTCCACAGTTTGTTTTTTTGTTTTGTTTTGTTTTTAATAAAACGTTGCCTCGTTTTGACGAGGGGCATACCTTTCAACCCAGTCGCTTATGTCTTTAGGTCTGATATCGGTATTTTAGCCTTGACAGCATTCTCGTGGAAGAAATATGGTCCAATCACACGAGTGTGGGAGAGAGCAAACCAAACGTTTATCCTGGGACTGTCGTGTTCATGGTCAATAAACACACGCAGATTTTCTGATCCCCATATATGACAGTTGTGTCTGTTAACTTTCAATCAATCGATCAATCAATCAATCGATCAATACCCTTTAGCTCCCCAAAAAGCAAAGGCCTTTAAAAAAAACACATGTCAAGTCCTCCTGTCACGTGCCAACTGCTCAAGTTCTTTCCATGTTTCCCTCATCAGTTTCACTTCTGTCTCTAGTTCTCTTCTCCATGTGTTGTTTAATCCACCTCTGCTTCACATTTCCTTGGGATTCCAGAACAAAGACTGCCTTGTAATGTTATCAACAGGTTTCCTCAATGTGTGTCCTATCCATCGCCAGCGTCTTATTCTCAACTCTTGTTCCACTGGCACTTGTCTGGTTCTTGTCATCAATTCCACATTTGTGACTTTGTCATACCATTTCAGTCCTTCTATTCTACGCAAGCACCCGTTTATAAAAGTCTGTAGCTTTTTGGTTGTTGTTTTTGTTGTTCTCCATGTCTCATAGCCATACAATAGGACTGACTTGACATTTGAGTTGAAGATTCTTATTTTTGTGTTGGACTTGATTTCTCTTGTTCTCCATATGTTTCCCAATGCAATGAAAGCTCCTCTTGCTTTTTGTATTCTTATTTTTATATTACTGTCTGTCACTCCAACTTTGTCTATATTACTGCCAAGGTTTGTGTAGGATTCTACATCTTGTAGTGGTGTTTCCTCAAGTTTGACCTTGTTATCATTTTCTTGAATTTATCCTCATTATCTTTGTTAACTTTACCAGATGAAATGTCTTGAGTTGTGTTGATAATTACCGTACCGCAAACCAATTTAAGATAGCTCCTGTAATAATGAGTTTATTAAGGCTTATAATGGGGAGGGGGGGGGAATAATTTATGGACACCTTGTATATTATTAAATTGCCTCTCGTATAATTAGGCATGTATCTGTTTCCATGGTTACTACCGCTTCTTTCCTTCTTCATATAACGTTTGTGACATCTATGTAAAAACCCGAATCAGACTGGTCTATACTGGGCCTTCTCGCGTCCAAATATCACGCGTTTATTGATCGATTCGACTTTCGTAACATTTTCTATTTAAAATGTTTATGTCAGCGTTTAGTAACGAACCCTTTAGTTTCAATAAATTTATTTTAGCTCTCTACTTTCTGTTCAATCACTCATATATATTTTTTGTTTCTCGCTTACTCTTCTACTTTTTTATTATTTTTATTATTTTAATGAAGAAAAATATCCTGTTCAACCTCTGATGGGTTATAATTAGGATATATATTGTTTTCAATTCCAAATAATATAAAAAAACTGCCGATATGAGAAAGTGGCATCACATTTGTCAAATCATTGTAAATAGGGACAATCACAATTGTGCTTATACGTTAAATAAATAAAAATTAAAATTTAAAAAAAACATCGAACAAAATCAAGACGAAACTCAGAACAAGAATAATATTAAAGTGAAGGGGTGTAAAGGCCTGATGGTTCCAGTTATATAACTGACTTTAAAAGATAATTAATTGACTTTCATCTGTTAAAAGTCATAAGCATCAGACCTTCACATTTCCAGCCACTATATATAAACATTTGTTCGGGTTAAATATTGTTTGACTATATTATGCAGTTCCCTAGGTCTGTCTACTCGTTCGTTCGTTCGTTTGTCGACTATATTGCTGTTATACCCTGTTCAACCTGAGAGTTGGTTATAATTGGGGTATATTGTGCGTTTTTCTGTCTACTCTCAACACCTTTTCTATATTTATAGGTAAGTTGGATGCTTGCAAGTAATCTAATATTGGTATCCTCATTTGTTCATACCTCTTACATTTTAACAAGAAATGTTCTATATTATTGTCTTGAAGACATACTGCACAGTAAGGTTCTTCTATTCTGAAGAATATCATGCCGCGTTATCATGCAACAAAATAAATTAATAGTTTAAATTATCAATTGTACACTTTTAGTTTGAATGGAAATCTAATTAGATTTCAAACTACAAGTGCACAGTTTATTATTTAAACTGTGTTTTTTTTTTCTTTTTATAGTAAGTGTAACTGTCTTTTTCTCTTTGTTGATGTGATCACTGGCCCAAGACAGTATACATGTTGTTAGATGTGTAGTGCGAGCGTATGATGAATTGAGTGTGGGTGCGAATGAAGGCGCGAATGTGTTTAGGCTCGTATAGATGTAGATCCTGCAACCCATACTCTCACATGCAGTAATCAAGGATGCTTTGACACTGCAGGCATGTTTCAAGACATTTATTGACGGGAACACACATAATATCAACAGGAACAGTCAGTGTAACAAGGTCATGCTGACCTGACATCGATAGGTATACATTTGGCATTCAAAAAGGTAAACATCAGAATAGACGTGCATGGTCAATAGCAAAGTTCTTCAATAATGACAGTTCGTAGCGTCGCCCTTGGCGTCTCTGACTAAACGCGTCAGATGCCTTAGTTACTATGACACATAGGTGCAACTTGGCACTCCCTGCCAATTGCACATATCAGGCTGTAGTATAATAGCCGAAAGCACAGGCCTCGTTCTGACGTCGGCCGTGTACTTCTGTTAAATAGGTTATCATCAACCCTGCAGTAATACTTATTGTAGATAGAAGTTCCGCCAATCTGCGGCTCCCACAATATATCTTCGTCACTGGATTTCTGGACAATATAAGACTAACAGTCTTGGATGGCTACCTCGAGCACAAATATATAAGTTCTGAAATGGCGGATCAGTGAGCTGCTGTTCACCCTAGGTAATCCTTTACATGTTCTGCCACCGAAAAGCGTAATAATGCATAAAGGTCGGTATTACCTGGCAAATGAATCCTCAGAACATCACAAGGAATTCTGTCGTCATCCCGACGCACAGAGATTCACTGGGGAAAACTGCCATAGCAGTTACTTCGAAGATTCTCCCCGAAAAACAATGGACTCTTGGTCCCTTCAGAAAAACAGGACCTCCCGGCTTCCCGGAAGTATATCTCACTCCCGCTTAAAAAACCTTCCCATAGGCCTACGCCGAACTGTCAACCTCTGACCCTACAGGTCAAACACAATGAATGAATAAACAAGGGAAGACAACCCCTAATCAACCTGACATCGCAGGTAAAGACACAATTATACTTATGATACAAACATAAGCAAATAACTTGACAGATGACTCCGTCGAAAATGACAGCAACATTACTACCACCCCCCTGTAAAAAAAAAAATGCAATTTTTTTTTTTTTTAATATGTTCATGAGCAAGATAGCACCAGTATCACTTCTGTGCTCATGCAAACAATGAACCTAATATCAGGTACAATAGAAGAGGGTACAAATCATCTCTCAACATAGGAGAAAATATTTCCTTTAAGCCAAACAAACTAAGGGATACCATTCAAGAAACCTAAGTTGCTGGCAATACCAATCATATATCAAACATTACTAAATAATATAATCATAGCAATATACAAATGTCAATGCTATTTTAGCAACATATCACTGATGGATGGACAAAATGAAATTTGTTAAATTATCTAAACATCATCCAAATACATTTGTATTACAACATATTATGATATTAAGGACAGACCTAAGTCTGAAAATATATCAGGAAAAACTAGGACACAAGATTTAACTGGAATCATGTGGGCATCTAGACAATATGTCCGCCATCACATTATCCGAACCACGGATAGCTCGCACCGTGAAATGGAAAGGCTGAAGAGCAATAGCATAACGAGTAGATCTCGAGCTCTTCAAATCCTTACTTTGCATAGCCGTAAGAGCTTTTTGGTCGGTTTCCATAAAGAAATGCGCGCCCAGAAGGAACCTTTGTAGCTTAAGAATGGACCAAACCATAGCCAACAATTCACGGTCCAAAACCGAGTAATTCCTTTCTGCCGCATTCAGCTTCCTAGAAATATACATTACAGGATGCAGAGTTCCTGAATATTCCTGCATTAGTGCCGCTCCAATCCCAGTGGAAGAGGCATCACTACGAAGGACAAAAGTCTTATCAATCGTCGGTAGTCTTAAGATAGGATGAGATGAGAACAAATTCTTAACCTGATCCAATGAAGATTGGCATTCTTGGGACCAACGCACCATATTAGGAGAACCTTTTTTCAATAACGTTGAAAGTGGTGCCATAATGGAGGACAGATTCTCAATGAATCTTCCATAGAATTGTATCAATCCCAATAGACTACGCACTTGCTTTTTTGTCTTCGGAACCGAGATATTTAATATCTTTGAAATGTTTTGGTCCTCTGTCTTCAACAGACCATGACCAACTCGATGACCTAGGAAGGAAATTTCACTAAACCCAACAAAAGCTTTAGAGGGTTTAGCAGTCAATCTATGCTCACGTAGAGTAGATAGCAATTCCTTTAGACCCACATAGTGTTCTTCCCAAGTATCGCTGAAAAGACAGATGTCGTCTAAATATGCAATGACATCTGCACGATCTGATAGAATTCGACGCATCATGCGCACGAAAGTCGCTGGGGCGTTCATAAGCCCGAAAGGCATAAAATTCCATTGAAACAGACCCCTAGGTGTCGAAAAAGCAGTGAGAGGTTTGGCGTGTTCCGTCAATGGGACTTGCCAATAACCTTTCGACAAGTCTAGTTTAGTAAAGAATTTAGCTTTAGAAAGTCTAATAAGTAGATCATCTAATAACGGCATAGGTTCAGCATCGAACTTCGTAACTTGATTTAATTTGCGATAATCAACGCAAAGACGTATGTTATTGTCTTTCTTTCGAACAATAACTATCGACGAAGAATAAGCTGAAGTGGATGGTTCAATTATTTGTAGTTGAATCATTTCATCCAATTCTTTCTCGACTTGTGCTTGAAAATGAATAGGTATTGGGTATGGTCTTACTCTGATCGGATTACGATCAGTAAGTATGATGTCATGTTCTATGACATCTGTGTGTCCAGGAATGTCGGTAAGGACATCCTGATATGATTGTAACGTAGAGGATACTTGACGTTGTTCCTCAAAAGACAAGTTGGAAGAGACTGTAACGTCTCTCCACGATTCCGTTGAAGTAAGTGGAATCGTAGGAAGAGGTAAGTTCACGTCAGAAAAAATAGTTTCCTCATCCTGTATAACGGACAGGGATGAGATGTGACCATGTTGAACTGGAGAGTCGTCCGTCGCCTGGAAAATAGGCTGTAAATAGTCTGGACGTTCAATAAACTCTGTTAGCATATTTATATGGAAGGTTTTATGCCTTCCATCCACATCGACAATATAGTCGACATCAGAAATTTTCGAGACTATAGTGTATGGACCCTTCCAAGAAATGAGAAGTCTATTCTCTCTTGAGGGCAGTAAGACATATGCTTTGTCTCCAGGACAAAGTTGACGTAGGCGTCTTTTCTTATTAGCAAATCGCCTAGCTTTTTCTTTCGCAAATTCGGAAGATGAAGTTGCTAACCTGCACGATTCGATAATCTTTTCTCTAAGAGCTATAACATATTCATATGACGATTGTGTATCATCGTCAATATTATCGGAAGTTATCAAATCGTGTAACAAGGACATTGGCCCGCGCGGTTGCGCGCCAAAGACAAGTTCGAAAGGAGAAAACCCTGTATGCTCGTTGGGAACCTCTCTATAGGCAAAGAGGACTGCAGGTAAAACCCTGTCCCAATCTTCAGGATGATCCTCCGTTATCTTGCCAAGTAAGTTCTTTAGTGTCCTGTTAAGACGTTCTACCAATCCATTGGACATTGGATGATAAATACTACTGAGAGACCTTTTAATGTCTAGCGTAGCCATTACCTGAGACATAACGTCCGAAATTAACTGAGTGCCGTGATCCGACAGTATTTCTCCGGGGAATCCCAGACGAGAAAATACGAGCCAAAGAGCATCAGCGATATCGACAGTTGATATGCTCTTCAGAGGAATAGCCTCTGGCCAACGCGTGCACATGTCCACGCAAGTGAGGATAAATTGGTGTCCTCTGGCTGACTTAATTTTGAACGGACCAATGATGTCTATAGCCATTTTCTGAAACGGCCGAATCGGAATATCTGCAGCCTGAATAGGAGCAGCATGTCTCGGACCTCTAGACTTGACCTCTTGACAAATTTTGCAAGATCGGCAATAAATTCGGATGTCTTTATTCACGAATGGCCAAAAGAATGACGCAAGGACTCTAGTTTTAGTTCTGGAAAAACCCATGTGTCCCGCACACTGAGAATCGTGTGCATGCCGAAGAATTAAGGCTCTCATACACTTAGGCACAAGAATTTGCGAATGCATAGACTTGTCCGAGTGTTGTACCATTCGTACCAATATACCATTCTTCATAGTAATATACGATTTGTGATTCGTATTTTGATTGGGATCCCCTTTCTTTGCAAGAAGGAAGTATTTCTTCAAAGAAGGATCCTCTTCTTGACGTTTAACAAACGAGTCATGGGAAATCACCAAGTGCTCGTCTTGGCTATCAACTTCATTACTATTATCAGATGAAGTTGGGGGATTAAGAGCTTGAGCTCTTGTCACCACTGCATTGACCGTTTGAATGTTTTTTTTCTTCCCAACTAGAAATTTGTTGCGGGGTGCATTCTTTAACCCCATGAATACGACCGATTATAAGATCCGCAATAGGATTAGGAAGAAGACATGCATGGACATCTCCTGTGAAGAAAGGAGTGTCAATCCTAATAATAGCAGTAGGATAGCTTTCCATAGTACCACCAAATGTAACACATTTGATTGTTTTTCCAGTGGCACAGCAAGGATCTATCAGAGACTCCTTAACCCCGACGGTAGTACATCCCGAATCGAAAAGTACTGAGACTAGCCTATCATTTATTAGACCTTTATCTAAGATGAGAGATCCTCTCCCATCATGCGCAACTGTAGCAGGTAGAGCAGGAAGAGGGTGACCACAACTTAGCGTAGATACAGTCGATGAATCGAACAATGTTAAGCATTGGGGGCATTCAGTTGCTCTCCCAAAATCGAAAGCACAACCAGTGATAGCCCTAGAGTTACCACTATCATTTGCTGTATTACAGGCTCCATCAAACTCTTGTTGTGCAGAGTTTGCCTGTTGGTAAGGTCTTTTCTTGTTAAACCTAGGTCTACCTCGATTATCATTTCCCCTGTAATTATTTTGACTATCATTTCCCCTGTAATTATTTCGACTATCATTTCCCCTGTAATTGTGATCATATTGTCTATTGTACTCATCATTCCGGTTTGAATCCCGGTTTCTAAATTCACCATCGTCATAATCTTGACGTCGAGAATGATTACCTCGAAAATTTGAATAGTTATTATTTGGATAACCTTTGCGAAAGTGTCTCAAATTATTACCACTAAAATTACGAGAACTACCATCTTGTCTCCACTGCATAGACGAAGAACCATCATGTGTTGGATTACTCCGCTTCTGAGTGTAATTTTGATTACTTCCCCTATTCCAATTTTGTTGAGCACCCTGAAATTTTTTTCTGAAATTAGGGCCATATGGTGTTGCCGAAGCAGCTGGCAACCCTTCTTTCACTTTAGAATTGCTAACTGTAGCATGGGGATGTGCTGTGGCATACTGACAACAGTATTCCTCCATTTCTTTTAAGTTTTTAGGCTTACGCTCATGAAGGAATGCAAGAAAAGAATCATTAACAGATGACAAAACCTTATCTCGCAATAATAAGTCCATTAGACCTTCATATGTTTTCTCAATCTGAGACAACTCAACCCATCGTGTAAATGTACGACGTATCTTTGTAACAAAATCAGAGAAATCTACTCCATTTTCTGGCAACATTGTCCTAAAACGAAGACGATAGTCTTCTTGTTTTAGTTGATATTTTTTTAGCAGTGCTGCCCTGACAACATCATAATTAGTCCTCTCATGTTCGTCTATTGTCATAAGAGTAGTCACTGTGTCACCTGTAAAAAATGGCATCAGTTGTTCAACATATTTTTCCTTTTTTATGTTATGCGTATCGCACAAAAATTGGAATCTATCTAGATAATCTGCTACGTCATCCTTTAAAGGATTGAAATGAGGCAATTTAATCCTACTAACAAACTCCCTTGTCGTACTCGAAGTTGTTTGCTGAGCACCCGTACTCGCCAATTTCAATTTCTCTAACTCCAAAGTTGCGAGTTTTTCATCAAGTTCCATCTTCTGTTTTCTTTCCTCATGTTCCATTTTTCTGATTTCAGCCTCAGCTTGAGCTTTCCTCTCCTCTGCAGCAGCCTCTTTGTCTAATCTAATCTCTTTTGTTCCGCTTCTTTGTCTAATCTCTTTTGTTCAGCTTCTTTGTCTAATCTCTTTTGTTCAGCTTCTTTGTCTAATCTCTTTTGTTCAGCTTCTTTGTCTAATCTCTTTTGTTCAGCTTCAAATCTCCTTTCCTCCACCTGCATCTGCAATTTCTTTTGTTCAGCAGCAATATCAGCTTCTCTGTCTAGCCTTTTTTGTTCAGCAGCTGCTTCTCTTTCTAATCTCTTCTCTTCAGCCATAGTTTTTTTTTCCTCTGCAGCAGCCCTTCTCTCTTCAGCAGCTAATGCTTTGTCATACTGAGCAACAGCCCACTGTTCTAACTGTTGACCAGTCTTATCAAGGGCTCTCCCTTGTGTAATAAAGTAGTCCAATGTAGACATCTTGTCTACTGAGATCAGTAACTTGCAGAAGCAAATATATTAAATTATCCCACTTTAATGGGAGACAAGTCTGAAATGATAGACTTGTATACTCACTTCACTTTCTTTCACACTCTTAGTCTTGTTTATAATGTACCCAAAAAATCACCTGAGTACCTGTGGAAAAAATTCCCTTATATCCCACTCACTATGGGCACAAGTCTTTTTTATAAAGAACTTGAATATGTATTTCACCTTGTCTCAATCTTTGTAGATAACAAGTCTTTTATCAAAGAACTTGTATAAATATCTTATATAATATTTTATTAAGAAACTCTATATGAAGAGTCTATCTTATCAATAATATCAAAACATGACCAAGTATGTGTATGTAGACTGTGTATGACAGTAATGTAGTACAAACAAAAAAAAAATACAAAGACAAAGATACAAAACAATACAAATGGCAACACTGTTTTAACCAAAAATGTGTAGAGAAATACACAAGAAAGGAGAGACCTACAGAATACAAACAAAACAAATCGACAATCAAAACTGAAAAACAGACAAAATATTACAAAAACAACGTTAAGTACAATTACATCACAGCTAACATCAATAGCGACCAATTGTCACTAGCAAATTTCCAAATTAAGAAAATTTGCACCTACAGAACGCTTACAGTAAGCCTCGATCAAGTGGCATATTTACCGTAAGACCCACCAACCGAAAAACCCGCAGAAAAATACACAAAACAGTAGAAATAACATAAACATATAGCAATCAATTTCAATGTGTTGCAGAACAAGTTCAGTCACAGCTGAAACTAAAATAAATTTCTTGCTCCTTGCGAACACAGAAACGAAATGTCAAACGCGCACTGAACGTCAAATCCACTGTAACATAAAGTGGTATTCACGAACCAAAGTTACTATGACCTTCTCAAATTAGGGCTTGCACATTGAATGTTTACTATTTTCCACGTACTGTTTACAGACACTTGACCTCCAACAATGTAGCTTGAATGCTCTGACCTAGAAAAGTCTGTTGTTGAATGAAACGTGTAACAACCAGCAGTACTGTTTACAATAGGAACCCGCCTTCTATGCAGTTATGGTCCACGTAGCAAATGCCTAGTAGTTAACTTCAGTACATGTCTTGTTATGCTTTATGTAGCATTATAATATAAATGCTCGTACTGTTTATTTGGGTCAACCGTTGATGACCTATATCTGTCCTGTTGTAGCCAAAACTTGCAAGTGTAGAATTAGCGCTGTGTGTTACGGCTGTCCCGTGTGTAGCTTAGACCCACAGATCAGAAGTGTAATGTGTACTTGTCCTTCTTGTAACTTTCTCGACAAAACTGGAGACATCATACATGTAACAGCCAACCAGGAATGTAAATTTCTGGATCCATAAATGTCAACAATAATGTCAAATGCTCGCTCTGTTCTTTTTAAACCCACAGATCTGGTCCATCAGAAATGTAAGTTTCTAGGCCACATTGGCGACAAGAAATGTATCATAAGAGCCCACGTAACTGGTCCACCAGAAATGTAACTTTCTTTTTTTCCTTTTTTATGTGATCACTGGCCCAAGACAGTATACATGTTGTTAGATGTGTAGTGCGAGCGTATGATGAATTGAGTGTGGGTGCGAATGAAGGCGCGAATGTGTTTAGGCTCGTATAGATGTAGATCCTGCAACCCATACTCTCACATGCAGTAATCAAGGATGCTTTGACACTGCAGGCATGTTTCAAGACATTTATTGACGGGAACACACATAATATCAACAGGAACAGTCAGTGTAACAAGGTCATGCTGACCTGACATCGATAGGTATACATTTGGCATTCAAAAAGGTAAACATCAGAATAGACGTGCATGGTCAATAGCAAAGTTCTTCAATAATGACAGTTCGTAGCGTCGCCCTTGGCGTCTCTGACTAAACGCGTCAGATGCCTTAGTTACTATGACACATAGGTGCAACTTGGCACTCCCTGCCAATTGCACATATCAGGCTGTAGTATAATAGCCGAAAGCACAGGCCTCGTTCTGACGTCGGCCGTGTACTTCTGTTAAATAGGTTATCATCAACCCTGCAGTAATACTTATTGTAGATAGAAGTTCCGCCAATCTGCGGCTCCCACAATATATCTTCGTCACTGGATTTCTGGACAATATAAGACTAACAGTCTTGGATGGCTACCTCGAGCACAAATATATAAGTTCTGAAATGGCGGATCAGTGAGCTGCTGTTCACCCTAGGTAATCCTTTACATGTTCTGCCACCGAAAAGCGTAATAATGCATAAAGGTCGGTATTACCTGGCAAATGAATCCTCAGAACATCACAAGGAATTCTGTCGTCATCCCGACGCACAGAGATTCACTGGGGAAAACTGCCATAGCAGTTACTTCGAAGATTCTCCCCGAAAAACAATGGACTCTTGGTCCCTTCAGAAAAACAGGACCTCCCGGCTTCCCGGAAGTATATCTCACTCCCGCTTAAAAAACCTTCCCATAGGCCTACGCCGAACTGTCAACCTCTGACCCTACAGGTCAAACACAATGAATGAATAAACAAGGGAAGACAACCCCTAATCAACCTGACATCGCAGGTAAAGACACAATTATACTTATGATACAAACATAAGCAAATAACTTGACAGATGACTCCGTCGAAAATGACAGCAACAGTAAGCTGTTGTTTCTAAATAAAATATTACCTCGTTTTGGCGAGGCGCGCTTACTTTAACCTAGACACTGGGTCCATCAGTTTAATTAGGGCGCATGTCCAAAATGAAAGAGCTTGCGGTCTGGAAAAATTTGTTTACTAACTATTTCAGTGTTATTTCTTTTAAATACAATTTTGCCTACTTTTGGTGAGGCGCGCTCCGTTCAACCTAGACAGGGTCCGTCGGTTATATTAGGAAGCATGTGACGGGGAGCCGCGCTAGCGTAGTGGTTACAACACCGCTCTGGCGACCGGGTGATTCAGGATCAAACCCGGGCGACGGCATTTGAGGATTTTTCGTCGACCGGGATTTGGACTGGATTAACTCGAGACCTGGCGAAGACATTTGAAAGAGTGTCGTCGACCAGGGATTGGCGGCTCCTGAGCCGACCCAGCTCTAATGGGTACCTCCGAAATCGGCGAGTATCTGCCTGAATGGCGAGGGACACCTGTCTCTGTACAATAAAAGGGATAAAAAGTTAGTTGCTTATCCTTTACAGGACGTGGCAATCAACCCCAGCTTTTATTGGCTGTTTGTGATTTTTCTGGGCAATTTTTTTCGTTCAGTAGTTTGCCATTGCTTTCTGAACGGTACGGCGCTTATACCATTGTTAAAAATCCACGCAAAGCGATTTGCTACCAAACCGCCTGCAGCAGGTTTCGAACCTGGTATATCTGGATTATGAAACTGCGTTCATATCCATTAGGCCACAGACGTAAAATCAATGTCAGGTTAGACATTAATAATAACCTGAGATTTCGCCTCGAGTATTAGCGGGCGTACGAAAAAAAAAAAAAAAGGAAGTATGTCGAATTTTAAAAAACCTTGCATTCTGTTTCAACATTTTGCTTTGTTTTCGCGGGGTGAAAGTTATTAAACCTAGACATAAGGTTCTTTGGTTATATGAGGGCGCATGTACAAGGATTAAAGACTTTACATGTTGAGTATAATATCTATCCGTTTTTTTAAATAAAATTTTGCCTCGTTTTGACGCGGTGCGCCAGGTCAACAGGTTAAACATAGACACGGGGTCCTTTGGATATATTTGGGCGCATTTTTTTAAAATGAATTAAGGCAGTTGTGCCCGTCAAAAATTATTAATTATTTTGGTTAAACTTTTATTTGCATTGTTTTTAAATTTACAAAACATGTACATTTTACAAACAAAAGAATATGAGAAAAGTACACGGTATATGGTGACTCGCGTGCACTCACACGTACTTTTTATGCATATACATAAACAAATTATATCAATTCAACTTAGAATAAATAAATTAAAAATAAGTAAATAAACATTTAAAAAACACAAACAAATATAAAGAAATTATAAAGACATTAAAACATTAATGAATACATTTAAAAAATCAATTAAAAATAACCACGTAGTGCATGTAAATTCCTGTAAAAAGCGGGGAAAGAAAAAAGGACAGGATGGACATTATTGGTACACATCCGTTTAATTTACAAAACATGTTAATTTTACACTTCAAAAAAGAAGTTTCTGTGAAAATAAAATGACACAATTAGCAGCTGTATGGAAATAAAAAACTTTCACTTCCTCGCACACACTTATTTACATAATCTTTCTTGCACAATGAAGTTATTTTTCCCCTGCTTTTACAAAATAGTAAACAAATTTATGATTTTCGGTATAATACATGTTCAGGTAAGCCCTTAAAAAAATAATCGCCAAATTATCAAACAATACGTGAACTAATTAAGGTTACCATGATAAAAACATTTTCAGGTAGTTTTCTGTCTACGGACATGATAAAAGGAAGGGTAATTTTTTTTTTAAAGTATATATACAAATAAATAAAACCGTAAATAAAATTTAAAACAAAATAAATAATTTTAGACAGAAATCAAATAAAAATACAGATTTTCATAAACGCTCTCTCTCTCTCACGCGTTTACATAAGATAAAAGTGTTGGGTGATGGAGTACCTCGTAACGTTGTGTGCGTGTGTGTGTGGGTGGGTAAGTGAGCTTGTGTGTGGAAATAGGGGTTAGGATAGTGACCGATTTATAAACTAAAAGGTTGGCTTTGGAATATTTGAGGGGCCAAGGATACTGGTGTTGGGTTACCGGGAACTAGGGGTAATGAATAGTTGGTTTTTCCGGTTCTTGGTTTGGAATATTTTCATGCATGGTTATTTTAATGAGCAGATGGTTTGAGTTTGTGTCTTGTAACACTTCCCAATTTGCATTGGCTAGGTTGTTGGTTGTCATACTTATAACTATTGCTGAATTTTTAGCATGTGAATTGATTCTAGTTGCTGTTCCATCGTTTAGTATTAGCAGGTCGTTGTTTTCTATAAAGTTAAGTAAGCGCTTTCCTGAGTTGTCTGCATGACGTCCACCGCAGGCATAATGATGAGAATTAAAATCGCCTACTATGAGCGCTCTGGAGCTAAGTCTGGTGCTTATGGCTGAAATACCTTCATCTTTAATTGTGCCATTCTTACCGTATATGTTTAAGATTTTTAGATTGTCTGGTTGACTTGCTATTGTGACCTAAATACTGTTTGTTGTTTCAAATATTTCACAATCTATAATTTTAATGTATCATGTACCAGGAATGCCACACCCCCTCGTTTGCTTTGTTTGCTATCGTGCCTGAGTATTTTAATACCCTTGCAACTATATCTACTATTGGGGTTTTAATGTGTCTCTTGTAGGGCATATATTGTGCTAGTTCCTTCGGTTTCTGCAAGCAGGGACCGTTCTCTATCGTTTGCATAAGGTGTTACTCTCTGTAGTGAACTGTTTATGTAATGTATGACTTTTTTGAATATCTGAATTTGTACAGACAGATCTGATACTCCTCCAACACTAGGTTTAAGTTACTGGTGGTTTTTGTCCCCATTGTTTTCATTTGGCGTCTTCTTGTTGTTTGTCACTATCCTTTTCTTTCGCTTCTCTGACTGTGTTTAATATCTGCCTTTCACTTTCTAATTTTTTGTAGTAGTATTTCATTTTCATCTTTCAGTTCTGACAATTTGGCCACATCCTTGGCAATTTGGAGCTGTACGACTTTCAATTCTTCCTGCAATGCTACCACACTTTTCATTGCAGTCGTATTTTCCAAGTATGTAGCAGAACTATCTGACCTACTTTTTAACCACTGTTTTGTAGCTTCTTTCTGGTTATTTCTTTCTTTAGACAGCTATGTCTTAATCGTTTTAACATCTTCTTGGATAATCTTAATTTTTGCTTTTACTTTCGTGTTTGTGCGTGTGGTGTTTTCTTTTATACTTTTAATCATCGTTATGAATAGTGTTTTTGTCATTATAGATTCTTAAATCTTGTTGTTACGCTGGACAGCTCTGGAACCTAGCGCTATGATTCCCCTTGCAATTAACACACTTTCTGTTCACTTGCATCGTCTTGGGAGTTTCCCTCCCTTCCATTGTTATTATTATCACCGGGGTTATTACATTCCCCTTTTTTGTTATTATCGGCAAACATTTCAAGCATGCCTAGGTATTTATCGCCACCACAGTGTCCTCATGGAAGAAAAATGGTCCAATCACACGGTTATGTGAGAAAGCACACCAAACGTTCATCTTGGGACTGTCGCGTACGTGCAAAAAAAAATAAATGCATGCTAATTTTCTTATCCCTATATATGGCGATAGTTTCTGTTAACTTTACCAGACAAAATGTCTTTGAGTTGTGTTGGTAATTATAGCAAAACGTTGTAAGATAGATAATGAATTTATTAAGGCTTATAACGGGGTAAATAATTTTTGGACACCAAATATATATATATATATATATATATATATATATATATATATATATATATATATATATATATATATATATATATATATATATATATATATATATATATATATATATATATATATATATATATATATATATATATATACAGAGAGACAGAGAGAGAGACGTGATGAGGCATGTCATACATGCTATTAATATGAGGTTGTACATGAGTCTGGCAACCTCATCATATAAAACAAATTTATACAAAAACCACAATTGCAAGAACATATGAATGCTTGGAGCAGGCTTCCACAAGGTAGCCAGCTGCAGTGGTAGCTCCATACTCCATAAGGAGAACCATAAGAAAATAATAATGATGGTATGTAAATCCTTATCGATGATGTCAATCATATTATTCTCTAGATCTTAAAAGAATATTTGTTTCTTTTAATCATTATTAGTATTGATTATAAATGGGATTTATTGGTATTACTTTGCAAAGGTTTTGATTAACTTTGTTGCTTCTTTTCACATGTTATTAACTCTAATTTAACCAACATAAACATTTCTATTTTATATTTGTAAATATTTTTTTTAAAGTTAGAATTTATACGTTGTGTTAATATCAGATTTTATTGAAGTTGTCAATTGTTTCATATTTGTTTAGTGCTAAAATAACAATTTCACTAAGGGGCATACGTTCTTCGAGCCAATTAATTTTGTCAGTCTGTCTCAACTCTGAGGTAGGGTGCCGGATAAACCAACCTTGCTTAGCTTTTACAAATCTCTTCAAGCTGTTGCAGTTGCCTTCTCATTATCCCTTAGAATCTTGCTATTCAGAAATACTCTATTTCCATCTACGAGTCTATTTTTTTCGCAGAAGCCTATCTGTGGCAGATTAACGACACTTTCATCTACACCGTTATCTACCTTCCCCTACTTACCACAATCTAGTTGTTGGGTCGTATAAATAGCTTGGAGATAGCATGTTTTGTTCCGTCACTGTCTAAAAATAGATACATAATTCTGCTGTCTTGAGTCTAGTAGCCAAATGTCTTCTATGTCATTAATGAGAATGAAATTGTGTGTTTCAGATGTCTTCCAAAACCCGAGGAGGTATGTACTGATAATTTGTTGTCGCTAGCTTCGCCGCCCCCCACCAATTACTTTCGCTGTTTCTCAGTCTTTTTTTCCTTCTTTCATTTCTAAATAATAAGTATATTTCCATGGTTACATATTCATGTCCAGTTATTCATACTTCTACCTGAGCTATCATTACTTATTTGTACTGTGAAATATATATATACTGAAGCACATTAAAAACGCACCACTATTATATATACTGATGCCGAGAAGAAGGGAAAAAAGTGTGGGAATGGATTTTCCCCGTGTTTGTCATGAGGTAGAGAGCGAATGGCTGCTGGAATGGAAAGTGCATGATTCAACCCACGGGTTTGTGTACAGACTACATGAAAACAATGAAAGTTACACGTGCAACACGATTCCCAACAGCTATAACCCTGAAAATGTGTACGTGTTGTGGCAGTATACTCGGTATAAAAAAGGCCGTTGAGACAAAACACCCAGTACATGTGCTTGAAATGCCACGACTATCTGAAAACGACCGCCAACGAGCCATTGGTATGTTGGAGACCGGAATGAGCTCGCGGGCCATTGCCAGAAGGATGAATTGCCACCACAGCACTATTGTACATCTCAATGAACGTTACGGAACCACTGGCAGTGCCCGGGATAGACTTCGGAGTGGCCAACCACGAGTTACTACCCCTGCGCAAGATCGTCATATTGTGCTGAGTCACCTAAGGAATCGTTCTCTCCCGGCAAGTCAAACAGCAAGAGCAATAGTGGGTAGACGTGGGCAAGTCTCTCGAATGACAGTCATACGACGACTCAGAGATACAGGCCTTACTGCAAGACGACCTTATGTTGGGCCAAACTTGACTCACAGACATCGTCAGCAGCGCCTGCAATGGGCAGAGCAACATGTCAGATGGACTAGACTGCAGTGGAATGCTGTCCTATTCACAGACGAGAGTAGATTCAACATATCCTTTGCTGATGGACGTATGCGGATTTGGCGACGGTGTGGAGAGCGCTTTGCAGATTGCTGTGTTCGTCAGAACAACCGATTTGGAGGTGGCAGTATTCACATTTGGGGAGGATTCAGTTTTCACCATCGCTTGCCTCTTCACGTCTTCCGTGGAAATATTAATGCTGTGACATATCGAGATGAGGTTCTGGATGCATTGGCTGCTCCTGCGTTCACAAATTATCCAGACTTGCAGCTTCTCCAGCAGGATAACGCACGTGCGCACACCGCATGCATTACCCAGCAATATCTATAGCAGCAGAACATTGTGACGATTGATTGGCCTGCCCTATCACCAGACATGTCCCCTATAGAACATCTGTGGGACGAGCTTGGACGCAGAGTCTGCAGGCAAGGTTCTCCAGCTAATCTGCAACAGCTCGAAGCTGCTCTTACACGTGAATAGGACTTGATTCCCCGGAATTTCCTTCAGAGACTTGTGCGTTCCATGCGGAGCCGCTGCCAAGCTTGTTTGCAAGCACACGGTGGACATACCAGATACTGAGGATAGTGTGAATGAATTTTTTTATTGGTTGCATTTTTGGTTTTCTCCCTTGCCTGCACAGAATGCAATGAATTTCATAACAATCGAATGTACAAATTAATGACCAGCATGGATTCATAGGAAAATGAATAAAGATTCCAAATATGTAAACTTGTAAACACTTATATTTACATTTCACACTCTGTTCCTGGATTATACTGGTGGTGTGTTTTTAATGTGCTTCAGTATATATATCTTGTAGAAAGTTCTCTTATAACAAGAGTAAAAATTCATATGTAAGGATTAGGGAGGGCATGGCGTAAAAGTGAGGGCCAAGTGAGGTTCTCGAAATGTAAATGGATGTTAACAGATGATTAGTGAATTGAGTGTCTTCACAAACACCCTAATCCCTTTTATTGACAACCTTAAAGGTATGAGAGACTACCATTTTAGGACATAGAGAAACTCACACAAACACGCACATATCCACACTATAACGCTTTTGATTTACTCTATTTGGACTAATTGGAGGGACGAAATAATGCTATATTCAGATATCGGAAATCAAAATTATTATCTTGAATTAGCGACATTATATATTTAATTATAACCCATCAGAGAATTCTTAATCTTCTTCGTACACTCCGGACTTCTCCTTTTAATATTTTGAAAAAAAGAAGTGGTCAGTTTGAGGCTATTTCTATCTCCATTGAGTTTTTTTTTCCCGGAATGGTACTGGTGACGACCACATATGCTTTCTCTGTTGCTCATAAGTTGGGTATCTTTGAAGCAAATGTTCAACAGTAATTTATCGGTGTGACGAAACGTCTGTACGTGTTATTTTTGTGGCTCTCTTACATCTTTAGCACTACGGCAGTATCATTTCTTCTTCATTTTCTCTCCGATCGCTTTTATTTGGCATAATTTGTATGCCCTTTCATTCATTATTTTACTCTCTATGCTGGATCTAGTAGGGTGAACTCTCTAACACTCCACACCCTTACGAAAGTATCGGCCACGGAGCTATCTTTAATTTTCACATGTTTGCTTTGAGCCGATCCCAGACAGAACTGTAATAACGCCATGTAATTTGACCGATCAGCGACTGTTAAGTTTTCGCTTCATTCGTCTGGCCACATTTGATAGAGACGGTCATCTCTTTTGATCCCTTTGAACGTGACGGTCCGTCAGTGGACTCAAGGTGGCTAGCGACTATTCCTATGTTTGCACAAGACGGGAGATAATGAGGTAATCGCTTCCGATGTACGTTCTGTATCGAGATTACAGATAAATCTGTTTGGAAACTCAAGATTTGCAGACGAAAGCATCGGGGCAGTATCAGTGCACAACATTTGTTTGTGAAGATAGCACAAGATGCCGGCGGAAGTCTGACTCAACGATATGAAGAGGTCACGCGTGGATATTAAATTTAATATTTTGAAACACGTGAGGGTATTTTTATAATTTGAAACGCCCCTACCCACGTAGTGCTGAACGAGATTCGATTGGATTGGTTGATTTGAGAGGCCGGAATATACATTGTATCTCATTGGAAAATTAGGCGGAAACACAGCTGGAATTGGAACTTGGAAATATAATGTAACGAAACCAAAGTCAGTACACAGACATCTTCGCAACTTCATACGAGCAACTTCCAGAAAGCCAGAAAGAAAAAGAGACATTGGACTTAGAAATTCCACAACTATAAGTGACAGATCGAGTATTGGGCAACTTGTTGAAACGGGATACATTTTTTGTTCCTAAAAATTTTTTTTTAAGTCCAGTTTTTGTGTGTGTGGTTTTTTTTTTATATTGGTCAAAAAATCATTATACTAATTTATCGTTTGAACGCAAACATATGCGTCTTTTAATAAGAATTCTAATAATTATAATAATATGTTTCAAAACAAAACTTGATGATTTGTGACATATTACTGAAAATGTCGATTTTGTGTATTTCATTGGTTTTTGTCACATAACTTTCTTTGCACCAAGATGAACTTTCTAAATCTGGGACTAATTACTGCATTTTCTGCACACATTTGTTCGTTTAAAATTTAAGAAAACATATTTTTCTAACATAAAATTCAAATTTACGATTAGTCCATTAATAATTTCTACATTAAAACTTTATCCATTAATATTTCCTTGTTCAGTTAGAAATACATATATAATTCACCAGAGCCCTTACCGTCTCGTTACACATTGTCGTGAGAGGGTTGAGATGTTATTAAAATATATGATATCCTGGACAAAAAGTTGTATCAGGTGATACCAGGATAGTGCCAGATAAGAGTCTGGTCTTATAAGTAATACCCTCTTCTCTGAAAAGAGTAAGGGTGTATAGATATCAAAGGTAGGGTCAAGCTGTATAAGTTTCCAGGTATGATGTTATTGTATTATCCTGGATCCCTATGGGCTCCCTCTCAAGATCATCCCTTGATTATTATATTATTATTATTATTGTTGACTCTGCTAGGGGATATTAACAAAATTATTTCCAACAAGAACATAAACTCAACTTTAATAAGTAAGTAAGTCTGCTGGTAAATATTTACAATTTATTTAGCCTATACCGTTTCTCTTTTCGGTCTGGAAAGTTTGAAATGAAATCAAATTTATTTACAACAATAAATCAATAAACATTGAAAATAATTAACAATCTTAAAAAGTCATTCACTTGGTGAAGGTTATCACCTGGATTAATTATCTCCTTTTAAAGAACTTTTATATGATACTAATGAGTGTTGTCACTATTTCTTGACTGTGAAGCAAGTAATGGGTAAATTTATGTCCACCCTTTTTATCATACACTGTAGGCTGTCTTTATTAGTATCTTGTTTGTTAATGTCGGGGTATAATCTGGATACGATGACTAGTGGCTTTGTTTTGCCACTTATCTGGTGTTTAGAGATCGTTCACACTCCTGCCATGGACGGACAAGTATTATGAATTCGTCCAGGCAGTGGAAGCTGGGTATCTGGCTCTGTTGACCACAAGAGCACTCGCACGACAGAGTCCAGCAGAGGTGGATGACTCTTTAAAGTTTGTGTAGTTTTCAGGATAAAACCTGAAACAAAAATAAACGTAACCCCTATATGGTCCATCACTATTCCATTATTACACAAGATGGAGATGATTGACAGTGTCAGACAATGTGCTAGCAGATGCACAGGATAATTTATACTAGTATTACCCACAGCCAGTTCACCGTGACTACACTTTCCTTCTAAATCCTTAGTTAGTTCCATTTGTCCATGCTACGCCTCCTTACAATGATTTGGTCTACTATAAAATACTAAGTAATACCTTGATTAATACATTAAAACAATTTCTATCATCCTTCCTTATGTTCCTGGTATGTGTCCCATTCCAACAAGAAATAATTCTTTAAATGCTTTTCCAAACCTACAGACACACTTTTGCCATCATTCGCAATTTATTTTGAATATACACAGTCTGGTAAGTCCTTCAGAAAATACACAATGGATACAGAAACACGTCTACACACTCCCTATCGCACACTGTAGTGAATTAATAGAAATACATATAATTATATATATATATATATATATATATATATATATATATATATATATATATATATATATATATATATATATATATATTCTTTCTTACCCTCAGGCACACACAGACGAGCTGTTAATGAGCACCTATGGTCTGCTCTTCAGATGGAGTTGGCAAAGGCACACTTCATTAACAATTTTACCGCTTCTTCTGCTCGCTGTGCTTTTCAAATCTTATGGCCTCAATTTAGCAAGGGCAAGGTCTATTTATACTAGCATATCCGGCGTATCGGAATGCAGGGGGCTAACGTGGTATTGCGAATCCCAAAATGAGGCATAATTTGTCTCTCTGTTCAATTATGAAAAACTATTTTCCCAATTATCTTTCTTATTTCTGGAGCGATTTTATTCATCCAAAGCTTAAATTATACCCTGAATTATTCTTTATCTATCTATCTAATAATCTTTCAGTATCCTATGTGCATTTTATTTTATGCGTACTTTAACCAGCTAAATTAGGGACTAACCTGATGTGTCGAGGCCTTTCCACTCGATATTTCTTTCTTAATAAACTACTTTTCAAGGAAGTCTTTACACTTACCTCTAAAGTAACATTCCTGTTGTTGAATTAGAGACCTCTTCCCAGTGGTACTTCTTTCCTACTTATGTAATTAAATGGCATCCTTCACTCGGTTGCACGGATTGAGACTCCATGTTAAGCCTAGTACGTTTCAGTAAACACACGAATAAGGAAGTCTTTCCACTGGCCAATGTATCATACAGTTCTTACAATGTATGGCACGCGGTGTGGTCAGAGTTACTCAGAATTATACAAAATGCCGTGTTGTGAAACAGACTAACTCACGACACACATACTGTCACATTTAATTTGAAAATGATATTTTAAGAACACATTTTCTTCTTTTCAGTACACTTTTCATTATAATTTATTTACTTATCAATATCAGAAATGTTTATTATCTATCTGGCGTCAGCCGCCTCGCTCAGTAGATACATTTCAGATAATTTCAATTGCAGTAAAAAAAAAAGATTTAATGATACTGTAAAAACAAAACCTACAAACCCTTTAAAACGCAATAGGGTTACGAGCGATGAACCTGTGAACACAGAAGGGGATAAACTACAGACATTAAGCAACTTCACAACAAACGACAGATAAATAACAGCCTGGAAGAACCAATACAAGAAAAACAACCAATGTAATATGCTATATAGAATAAAGAACACTATACACCCACATTATAACTAACGTGGGGTTAAACTAGGTATTCCAGTCTGTTCTGTACACACACCCATGAAAAGCTTCAAAGTCATAATTGGAATAGCCAGAGAGCCATAAATACCCTGCAAACAAGAACCTGCTTTGTTGCAACTAGGAACAAAATGTTTTATGATAGACGCATCCTACTGCTAAGAATATCGAGAAAATTATCATAGCACACTATCTGCTAACATTTAAAATAATTTATTTATCTGCTAACATACTTACTTACTTACTACTTAGTCCCGTTCCCTAACGACGTGGAGGTGTAGAGGTTTGGAAGAGGAGAACGCCAGAAACTAATCCTATCGGCTGTCTTCCTCCTGGCCTGGTTCCATTCTAGTCCTCGATCCTTCAAAGATTGTCTAATGTTGTCCTCCCAGCGGACTCTGGGTCGTCCTCGGGGTCTGGATCCTTGGCTCTTTGTTTCCCAGGCTTGTCGGGGTATCCGATCTTCTCCCATTCTGCAAACAATGCCAAAATTTACGGCCTTGACGTATCGTCTGGTTGCGTACCATGTCTCTTCTTGTTACTTCAACCACCTTCCTCAGATACCTCATTTCTGAGGTTTGGATCTGGCTTTTATGGGTTGTAGATTAGGTCTTGAGTACTTCGGTTTGCTCGGAATCCGCACTGGACCTCATCCAATTGTGGCTCAGCTAGGCGTCGGAGTCTCTGCTCTAGGATTCTAGAGTAGATTTTACCAGGGACACTGAGAAGGGATATGCCTCTATGGTTTCCACACTGTCGATTGTCACCCTTTTTGAAAATTGGTGTTATGATGGCAATCTCCCAATCCTTTGGTATGGTCTTGTTGTACCACGCTGCCTGTAAAACCTTTAAGAGTAATAGGTCGCCTGATGCTCCCATGAACTTAACCATTCCTGGTGTTATACCATCATGCCCTGCTGCTTTGCCCATCTTGATTTTCTCCAGTGCTGCCTTCAGTTCTTCCATCTTTATGTCATCTTCACCATCATTGGTTTTCTCTTCTGTGCTAGTGTTTATCATTTCTGATGCTTCACCATGCTCACCATCCAGGAGTTCTGAGAAATATTCTTTCCATCTTATCATTACGTCCTTCGGGGCAGTAAGCAATTTGCCTTGCTTGTCCTTTATAAATTTGAGAGGGCATTGTTTTTCCTTCCTCGTGTTCTTTAGGGTCTTATAGAACAATTTCTGGTTTTCTTGTGCATCTTTTTCTAGCTTTTCTCCAAATTCTTCCCAGGACTTCTGTTTTGCTGCTAGCACTTTGTTCTTTGCTTCTGTTCTGAGTGTCACATATTCTCTATATTTTTCCATTTGTCCTGTTGTGTTTTTAGCTCCTAAGTATTGTTTCCATGCCATTTTCTTCTCTCTTATTTTCTCTTTGACTTCCTCTGTCCACCAAGGTGTCCTCTTTCTCTTGTTCCCAAGTCGGACTTCACCGCATGCTTCTGCAGCAGCTGTCTTTATGATATCCTTGAATTTAATCCAGAGGGTTTCCAAGTCATCAGGTCGTTCTTCTGTGTTGCTCACCGCTGCAGCAATAAGCCCCTGATATCTGGTCTTAATTACTGGCTCTCTCAGCTTGTAGGTCCTAATACTCATTTCTCCTGCTCGTTTACTTGGTTTCTTGCGTGATATTGGGCCGTTCCTAACTGCTAACATGTCATGTATAAATACGAACAACAAAGAAATACACAAATAAGTTACTAAAAAGCACAAAATTCTCCACTGCCACCACTATCGCAAGAGACCATGCTAAAAATGGACCTACTCAGAGAGCTACACAATGCAGAAACATTTGATATTACCAAAACCAGACAAGCATATAACAGCTATATCTGCTAATGAGAACGATTAAGGATAATCAAAACATTAACAAAATAATATTTCCCACACCTTTTTCGCAAAAGTAACCATCAACAACGAAAGTCATAACTCAGCCACATGTAATGCCGATTCCTTTTTATAACCGTGATAGGCTATATCAGTAGTCGACAACCCAGAAACTGTGAGGATCTACTTTAGGAACACTAAGCTCTTACAAGATCTACCTTTGATAAATTTATATATGTTTTCAGGTTTCAGAGTATCTTGATTTTGGTATACGTCCAGCCTATATGTAACTTTTTTTCTCTGCCGCACGATGTGCTTTCTGCAACCCCATCAGCCAAATTGTGGAGAATGAAAACTAAATATTTTACCGAATGGTAAACTTCACTTCTGTGACGGAGTAGTCTCCTCTGCCCCGCAGTAGTGGTCCAACAATGGTCAAACCTGGAGTATAATGTTAAGGGTCTTCGAAGATATCAATCTTTGCTCAAGATTTCTCTGGCAGAGATAAAAATAGAAGATGATGCTTCTATTTAAGGGAGCGTCAGAGGATTTTAAAGAAAAGCAAGCATAACAACCGAGATCATCTAAGCTGTCATGGAATTATTATTCTCCCACCCCTTCTGTGAGATAATATATTTTCGTTCGTATTTCTGAACCCTCGGCTGATGGTGATTCAACAAAATCTTAATCTAATCGCTATATCTGGTTATGTATTTAGAACAATATGAGTCATTCGGATGCAAACATAAACGTCACTTAATAGTGATTAAACCAACAATAGCTTTACAGTTACAGATAAACAAACTTAATAATCACTTATAGTTTAGCAATGTAAAATAAATAAAGTGAAGCCCAGAAAAATAAACGAACGTATCTCGTGACATCTTCAAAGAAAGATTGCTTTCTACTTCTACAATTCATGAATAAAGTGAAATTTAAGAAGCTAACTTGAGGATTCTCACTGGGAATATTGTTAAATTATCTTTAAAACTAAGAAACACCACCCTTTTAAGTTCAGCTCAGGGAGGGCTAGTACGAAATGTACCTTGATTAAACATTTCTTTTTGCACTCGGTCACCTAATTATCTACAAAATAATGCCTTGGGATCTATCGGTAGATCAAGATCGACCGGTAGACGACACTTGGTCTTTGTCACTGGATTGCCTCCCCCTGCTTTGCAGTAGTGGTCCACTAATGGTCACAACGCAAGCGTATCTAAAAGTAGGTCGTCCAAGGTATCTATCTTCGTGCAAGATTACTCTTGGCAAAAATATAGATAGAAGATGAATGGCGATTCTACTTTAGAGGAGCCTTCACAAGAAATTCCCAGAAGTCAAGAACAAATAGGGACCTAAGACGCGTCAAAAGTGAGGAATGCAGTCAGCGACCCATAGCTGACTGCTTGCGTCAGGGTCAGCGAACCAGAGCTGACCAAGACCCTACTCCACCTCCAAGTGGTGGTCCTGGAAACAGGCTGCATCATTGCAGTCTGACTGGATGAGTAGAGATCGAAGTGGGAAGGCAAACCCGGTCCTAAAAAATGCCGTGCCGAAGTCGGATGTTGTCGGGCCGAAATGGTTTGGCCCCGTACAAGCCCCCGTTGGGGGAATATTGTATAAGTATATATATATATATATATATATATATATATATATATATATATATATATGTATGTATATATATATATATAAAGAAAAACTGGCTCATACGTTTGCTTTCGTACATTTAAACTGAATCAACTATTATTGTTTAGTTTAAAATAACATACAACAAATTTAATATCAATTAGTTCAACAAGTTAAAATAAGGATTAAGTGGGTGAAAGTTATAGTAAATCTTTCCTCATTGAGGTTTTGGTAGGGCTTTAATAATAATGTCCGTATTTTTGCTGTAGCCTGTTACTTAGCTCCAAATGAGTCCTGCAGCTGTGGTTTCCGTCACTTCTTTTTGCTCATGAGTACACTTCTCCACATAATTCGTCCACTGTAGGCGGTTGGTGGTGATACTCTTCTCTCACACAAGTGGTGTAGGAACTAGTGTCTTGTAACCACGAACTGTGACAAATTAGAAAGTAACAAATGCCTCAGTACATTTGTTCTCCGCAAACTAACAGGCCCATTGTCATGCGCTCCACCCACTAGTGTTAACCTCTCAGAAGAATTAAATTCCCGAGCACACAATGTAACTCAGGGAATATGATGCAAATTCACCAATATCCTTCTGGGTGTCAACCAGGAAATTGCGTCTGCAGTGCATGAATAATGATCTGCCTGAATTACAATTAAAAAGGTATATAAATCTCACAACATGATTCTATACACTTTAGGCACATGTGGTGTAATCATCACTCGTTACTCATCCTTACACCCGTCTGAGTTCTAGGGTCGCTCTGCTGTCCGGTTTCCCGCACGACTAGTCAGAAACAATCACCAGCTCTTGCTGTAGTGGTTCATGAATATATTATTTTCATATACTGAGGTTGCCAGTCTCATATATAACCACTTAGCAAGAAACCTGTAAAATTTACATTAGTAAATATTTTGTTTACACTTACCCCAACATTTTGGGAATACACACTTCTCCTGGCACAGATTAGAATGGACCCACAGCCCTGTAGTTAGATGCTGTTCGAATCACTGGTCTGGAAATATGAGTTAATTCCTCTGACGTCTTGTGTTCTGCGAATCCCTGGCCTGGGAAAACTGTTTGTATAAGTTCCTCTTATGACTTCTTGTGATACAATTCCCAAGTTTCCAGTCTTGTATTAAAATTGCGGGTTTACTTGTAAATTCCAAAGTTGCCCAATACTCGATCTGGTACTTATATCTGTGGAATGATAAGTCCTATCCTCTTTCCTCTGGCTTGTAGGAGGTGTTTAGTTGACGCTGCGATGCAGTCTGTCTGTGTCTCCGAGTTTGTTAGATTATATCGCACAATCTTTATTTTCAAATCCCAGCTGTGTTTCCGCCGAAAGTTCCAATCAAATCATAGTAGATTCTGGCGAACCAATGCAATCCATCTAGCACTGTTTGGGTGGAGAAGTTTATCATTACTCATCCCACGCGTATTTGACAATATTAAATTCAATATACACGCGTGGCCTCTTACAACAGTGATGTCAAATCGCTACAGAAGACTTACGGCGCACCTCTGTTTATCACCTTTATCTGCGTGCCTCCGCCAGACAGATGTCTGGTCAGACCGTATTGTCTTCTTTCATCGTATCACAAAACCAGCTTGTGTCAACATGACCAACAGCTTTCCAGTGGGGTCAAATGTTTGACGGACACGTTTCCACAGGTGGTCAGACAGATTATGCGATTAGCGGGTGACCGGTCTGACGACTGGGTATTGTTACGATAATACCACAGTTCAGCTGACGGAACGTAAACACGTCTGAGGAGTGGCAAACAAGATAAAGACAGCCCTATAGCAAATACTTTCATAGCAAATACTGCATAGGGGAGTGGCATGTTAGAGACTTCACCATGCTATGTCCAGTATTGAGCAAAATAGTGAAAATAACGAATGAAAATGCATGATTTATGCCAAATAAAAGCGATGAGTGAGAAAAATGAAGAAGAAAGGATACTGTCGGAGGGCTGAAGGTGTGAAAGATCACACAAAAGAGCGTTTTCGGATGTTTTGTCACAGTCTTTATGATATACACATATAAATGTTCGCTCATTCTGTGTTCAACCATACTCTAAATCCTAAGATCTTAATGTTATCCATTATGCACGCTTCGTATAGGTTCCGAGACACAAATCGTCTCAGTAGTTTCTAACAATATATGACAGTCGCAACCTGACTTACCTCTGTCATTCGTTAATTAATCGCATTTATCAGAAGCTTTTATAAATCTAGTATCATAATGAATGGATTCAGCATTCAAGTATTAAACATATTATCATATTCCACCGAAACATTCTCCAAACAGCCATTTGGATTGGCATACGTCTGCATACTCTGAAGACCACATTCAAATTCCTTTATCACCAATGTAAACATACAAACTTCTTTCTCTATCAACGGGCTATCCACTTTCTACCGACACATTATAATGTATGAAACTTCAATAAAATGTGCTATCAATTTCATTTACCAAATGAATCTCTTAACAATCATGTTGAACATTTTAAAGAATCAATAAACACAAATCTTACTTACTTAGTCGTTCCCCTTCTACCGTGAGGTGTAGAGGTTTGGAAGAGAGAGCGCCAGACTATCCTATCGGCTGTCTTCCTCCTGGCCTGGTTCCATTCTAGTCCTCGGTCCTTCAAAGATTGTCTAATGTTGTCCTCCCAGCGGACTCTGGGTCGTCCTCGGGGTCTGGATAATTGGCTCTTTGTTTCCCATGCTTGTCGTGGTATCCGATCTTCTCCCATTCTGCAGACATGGCCAAAACATCTTAATTGGGACTGTTCTACTTGGGTCTGCAGGGGGTAGGATTTAAAGCCTTGACGTATCGTCTGGTTGTGTACCATGTCTCTTCTTGTTACTTCAACCACCTTCCTCAGATACCTCATTTCTGAGGTTTGGATCTGGCTTTTATGGGTTGTAGTCATTGCCCATGACTCGCATCCATATGTCAAGACTGGGACATAGGTGGAGCGGTATACAGCCATCTTCGTTTTCTTACCAACCTCTCTCTTGCTGAGGAATCCTCGATTTATGGCCTGAAAAAGTCTCCCAGCTGCTGCTTTTCGAGTGGCCAACTCTTCTTTGATGCCTCCCTTTCGGTCTATGATAGCTCCGAGGTATTTAAAGTGGTCGACCTGCTCCAGGACCTGTTCTCTCAGCTTAATCTGATGTCTTCTTTCTTCTCGTGATATCACCATGGATTTTGTTTTAGAGCTGCTTATGACCATCCCTCTCTTCTCCAGCTCTTCCTTCCAGACTTGCAGGTTGGATTGGAGATGTGCCTCTGATTTAGCAATCAGGGCAACATCATCAGCAAATGCCAGCTCCGAAATATAACACAAAAATAAACACAAATCAAATATGTTAAAAATAATTTTAATTGCAGTAAATGAAATAGAGAAAGACATAGCAAAAAAGCTAAAACAAATAACTAAATCCCATTAAGTTCCCCTTGGAAAGGACACACATTGAGGAAACCTGTTGATAGCATTACAGGGCAGTTCTAGTTCTGGAATACCCACGGAAAGAGAGGCAGAGGTAGACCAAAAAACACGTGAAGAAGAGAACTAGATACAGAAGTGAAAATGATGAAGAAAACATAGAAATAACCGGAGCTGATAGCACGTGACAAGAGGACTTGGCATGTGTTTGTTGAAGGTCTATGCTCCTTGGTGAGCTAAAGGGTAATGATTCATTGATTAAGTCCCCCCAACGATTAAGTGTAAAGTGAGATATATTACAAACCTCAACGATTAAGTGTAAAGTGAGATATATTACAAACCTCAACGATTAAGTGTAAAGTGAGATATATTACAAACCTCAACGATTAAGTGTAAAGTGAGATATATTACAAACCTCAACGATTAAGTGTAAAGTGAGATATATTACAAACCTCAACGATTAAGTGTAAAGTGAGATATATTACAAACCTCAACGATTAAAGTGAGATATATAACAAACCTCAACGAGAAAGTAAGATATATTACAAACCTCAACGATTAAGTGTAAAGTGAGATATATTTACAAACCTCAACGATTAAGTGTAAAGTGATATATTACAAACCTCAACGATTAAGTAAAGTGAGATATATTACAAACCTCAACGATTAAGTGTAAAGTGAGATATATTACAAACCTCAACGATTAAGTGTAAAGTGAGATATATTACAAACCTCAACGATTAAGTGTAAAGTGAGATATATTACAAACCTCAACGATTAAGTGTAAAGTGAGATATATTACAAACCAGGGAAATGGATACTCTGTGTTCACTAGAAACTTTATGAAAGGCTATAAAAACAAACACCAGAAACTGTAGCCTGAAAGAAACAACAAAAGAAAGACAACAATTATATTATGATGTATTGAATAGAGAACACAATATACCCAAATTATAACCCATTTGGGGTGGGCCTGGGTATTGTAAGCATGAGAAATACCCCATGCCTTCTTCACGGGCCAAAAACAGCAGCAACATGATTGACAGCACAAATCCTCATTTTATTAATTGTCTTACTAAAACGGCATGTAATGAAGAGTGAAAAAATCCAATCAGCTTTTCAGGGAAGTACAGAAAAGGAGCGCATTGCAACAATAAAGCTAAATTATTCACCCATTAAAATGCACGAAATTTATTCGTGGCGCAGTGTCCATTTGACAATACGTCATGACAAGTTTGATTACAATGATTCAAGGAAGTTGAAGTAGGATAGACAGGAATGAAACGACCTTGGAAGAACGTGCTGCAGAAAGAGCAAAACAAAATATGTTTTGGCGGGTTAACTTGCTAGTTTTTAACATAACACTCATTTTATGTAAGTTCTAAATAAGACAAAAACCGAAATAGTCTCGTCTGACTAGGACAAGTCTATCATGTTAAGTTCGCTCTTCCACCAAATAAATGATTTCCTCTGATTTATGTGTGTTCTTGTTTTCAGGTTTTAAACATGAATCATCTCTAGAACCCCTGGAGATACGGCTCCGTTGTATGGCTGTAGAAATAATAGAGACCATAACTGAGGCCTTCTTAGATAAAACGGTGGCGGATGTGAGTCATTTCAATTTAATTTCTTCTATTTTATTACTTCTTTTTATTTTTCTTCTACTTATTCTTATACATTTAATTCTGCGTGGAAAACATTCATTACAAGGATTGATAAACATTACTAGGACTGATAAACATTACTAGGATTGATAAACATTACAAGGATTGATAAACATTACTTTCTTTGTTATGGTTGTTGTTGTTTTTTTTTAAATCATAAAATACTGCTTTCACTTGGGTATTGTCATGATATTGAAATCCATGAACCTGTTTCCAAATAATCAGGCGGACTTTAAGGATGCATTCGGGGCGTAGTCTTGCGGACTTTGGCCCAGCATTCCAGGTGTGGATTTCCTTTCCTTAAGACGGCCTCATTCGGTCTTGCTGCTGGCAAACTTTGTTAGTCGAGCAGGAATACCTTTTGCAGCCGTTTCTCACTTCTGGATAACAACGGGCCTTTTTAAATGTAATGGAAGTCTTATAGCAAATAGAGCCGTAGGGGTCGTCCACATCAGACGACACGCAGTGAGGGAGCAGGGGAGGTCCAAAGTTTTGTGACGAAGTGTGAGAATGGGGGGGGGGGTAAAAAAATTTCTTCTGTGATCTTTAGCCGCCGACTGTCATAGCAGTCAGTGGCCATCGCGCCTGGTGGCATCTTGTAGGTAGCAACAAACTGCTTCCACTTTGCTCAATCAGCGGCCATCCTTCGTAGAGTGACCCAGCTCTGGTTTATTCTTAGCATCTCAGCCTCCACAGGTCTCCGTCAAGTTATTTTTGGTGGGCCTCTCTTTCACTTTCCTTCAGTGGTCCATAGCATAGCTGTTCTTGTGATGGCATCAAAGTCTCTTCTGAGGACGTGGCCAACCCAACTCCAGCGTCTTGGTTACTCGGAGTAAACAGTTATTGGTTGGTGATGGCATTCGGCAAAAGATTCGGAGAATTTTCCTTAGGCAGATTGTGTGGAAAGAGGGCAATTTCTCTGTTACTCTCCAGCATTCTGCACCATAGAGAAGCACATAAAGTACACAGCTCTCATACAATCTTAATTTGGTGTTTGTACTATACTGAGAAGACTTCCAGATGTTGTTTAGACTTGGAAAGGCTGTTCTTGCTTTATTCATTCTGATCTTGATGTCTGTGCTTGTTCCGCCGCCTGGTGTTACTATGCATCCTAGGTATGTAAATGTGTATGTCTGTTCCAGCTTCTGGTTTCTTATTGTTGTGCACTCTTCTTCTTCTTCTTACTCGTTCATCCTGAAAAGGACGTTGGTTGCGTTGTGTCTGTTTACAGCGGAGCTGCGATATCTGCACCTTTCGGCCGACACATCCGACTTCAGCACGGCATTTTTGGGACCGGGTTTGCCTTCCCTCTTCGGTCCCTACTCTCTCAGCCAGATTGCAGTGATGCAGCCTGTTTCCAGGACCACCACGTGGAGGTGGAGTAGGGTCTTGGTCAGCTCTGGTTCGCTGACCCTGACGCAAGCAGTCAAGCTAAGGGTCACAGACTGCATTCTCTATTGCTGCATCTTTGGGTCCCGTTGTGCACTCAAGACTGCCCATATTGAGTGCCATGACATCTGTCTTCTTTAGATTAATGTTCAGAACCATCAGCTGAGTATACTTATTCAGTTATTCTGTTTATTTTTTTTTCTTGGATGTGAATGTGCGAGTAGTGCAGTGTCGCACTGTTGTCTGGCGCATCACCCAGTCTATGACTGTCAAAAATATAGTTGTTGATAAGGGGCATCCTTGTCGTACTCCTGTCTTCACCTCAAAAGTTAGGCTGCTCAACCCAACGCTGATTGTAAAGTTGGCACAGACGCTTTTTATGATGGAAACAATGCAGCTGGAAATTCCATAAGCCCTCAGTATTTTCCATAGGCTGTCCCTGTGTATGCAGTCAAAAGCCTTTTCAAAATCAGCAAAGTTATTTAAAAACATTGGACGTCACCCAAACAAATACGATTGAGTCTCACATCTTGCATTAAAGATGTCGGAACAAAGTAGATTTTGTAACTGTGAAAGGTTAGGACGTGAACAAAGGGACACAACCGTAGAATAGCGAGTAGATTACCGAAGAGTTCACGTTCAATTTGGGAGTTTTCGTTGTAGAAAATTATAGGTTTGGTTTGAAGCACTATCCTCATTGCACACAGACAACTCAATCAGTGCTCTGATCTCCTCCCTCAAATTACGCAAAGAGGATCTCAGCACAGTGCACGAATTCCGTAGCACCAGTGAGGATCCCAATGTCTGTATACATGAATCATACATTCTATAAAACTTTAGGGGCGCCTGTGCCTAACTCACGAGTAGAGTCGGCTGTCCATATATAGCTGGGTAGACACTACCTATTTTCGAACTCCGTAATTTCATCTCGAGATCCAAGCTCTCTAACCGCTCTGCTACTCGACACTTTAGGTCCAATATACCCAGCAGTTAATAGATTACAGACTGTCCACGACTTATGATGCACGTGACTTACGACTATGCATACTTGCAACGGTCATCCCTTTAATACTGTTATATTATTTTCGATTATTTGTCTACTCCCGACATTCCGTTGAAAGTTTCATTTATTTATTACATTGCAGTTCTGTACATGGCAGGTAAATATGTTATAATTTGTACATTGCATTATCTTATTATAAACAAAGAGTAAATTATTTTTTTTTAATTTAAATAAAAAAAAGACCTACACAAGCAAGCATTCAGACATGTTAAGTGTTAACTAAGGAGTGCACGGGATAGTGACAGCCGGGAAAGGGGTGCCATCGATCAGTATTTTGATAATCCTTACGGTTAAACGTGTACTTGCGAGTGTATTTCTTTACTGTAAAAAAGGGGGCGGGGGAGTACAAAATGTAGGACCAGCTCCAGGTGCCAAATACTTTAAGTACGCCCCTGTGTTAACATATCCTTATGGTTCTCATTGTAAATAGGGAATTTCTGACGTACGACCATTTCTACTTATGACAGTGTCGTCGAAACGAAATCCCGTCGTAAATCGAGGGCAGTCTGTATATATTTAGCTGCTTCTAACTGATATTTCTAATGTATATTTTATGGACTTCATTTTTGTTTGTTCGCTAAATGGTGAGAACAAAGTAGGTGAAACACATCTCGGTGTGTAACTCGCATATCATTCTGCTGTGACTAACATATAGTTTATCACATTGTATTTTTTTTTTCTTAACCAGCGGCACTTGGGCTTTCAGCCCTTCGGCCCAATGACATGTCATTGCGAGGCTGGGGAACCTGAGGACTTTCCTTCCAACCCGGTCAGGAGCTTCGCTCCTTCCCATCCACAGAGGGTTTATCACAGGAGCCGTTCAGGCTATTCAGTCAAATTTCCGGCCGTAAACATTTCTTCAAACTCCGACGCCCGGGTTTGAACCATGAACACCTGGTCGCCAGTACAACGCCGAAGCCATTACACCAGCGCGGCTCCCATCACATTGTATAAATGCTGTTTGTTTCCAAAAATATTTGAACAATGTCTTTATCTTTTATTTACACTTCTTTTCAATTAAATACTTTGGTGATTTCAATCTTCACCAATACATTAGCATATTTATACTTGTTATAATTTTAATAATTTGATGATAAACGTCTGTACCAATACATTTACAGGTGAAAATGGACATAATGCAACATCCTGGTCTGGTCAATATGATTCAGCCAAACCAAGCCACAATATTGTATGCAGTGCTTCCTGCCAATCTTGGGGGAAATCAGGACGTTCTTGAAACCTTGATAAACAATGAAAAAATGTCGATGTACAGGGAAATCCTTTACAAGTGCAAAGGACTCAGACTGGAGCTAGTGTGAAGGAGACATACGATACTACTAATATTTTTTTATTCACCCGTCATTCTTTTTTCTGACATGTGGACAAATATTCAACTAATAATGCTCTTTGTTTGACATATTTAGATGTATTTCCATCTCGCTGTGTATATGTATTTCCATTTCGCTGTGTATAAGCCACAGGAAAGATCGTGGAATTTATATAAACGAAAATTCTATTTAGTTCGCACACGAGGCTTTGTCCCAAATTGAATAGCTGTGGCAACGAGAACATGGCAGCTAAACATCTGCTGCAGAAGTGCCCAACAAATGAAGAACAGAGAAAATACAAATGGCCATCACCAGTACCTCACTTGGACAAAATCTACGGAGATACCAACAACCGCAGGCTAACCACCGCTTTCTTTCAACTAATTCAAGTTGACGTCTGAAAGTGTACGAAGAAGAATGATTTGAATTTAACATCGATTAACAAATCAATCTTTCAATTTTTTTTTTTTAACTTAAAATGTTTGCTACTTTCCTTTGTGAAGCACGCACTTTCAACCATTTACCGTACACATGGAACTGTTGGTTATATCAGGACGTTTTTCATTTAGTGTGCTATTTTATTGTGTTTATAATACGTTCTGTACTGTATTATTTCTCACGATTAGGTTTTTACTTATTGGTTAATAATAATAATTCAGTTTGTTGTGTTGTTCAGAAGCCTACTTGTATCTATACTGGCATGAATTTAATATTAGTTTGGGGTTTATTTATGTATTTTTTTCTACTGTTTTGTGTTATTTTTTTGTGATGACATAGCTTTGTTACTACTGTTACCGCTGTTAAGTTAATTACCAGTGTTCTTTCAGAGTGTGTATATATATATTATATATGTGTGTGTGTATATATATTTTTGTCATTCCTCCTGTTGTCTTTTAAATGGTTGGTTTTGTTTTGTGATATAATGTTTTGCTAATTTTTGTACTGCTTGTTGGGACTTAGTGCCCATTAAATTTTCTACATTTAGTTCTAATTTGCAGTTTGCACAGTAATCTTTTGTATGTGTTTGTTGTATTTCTTGCATTCCAGTAAGAAGTGTTTAATTGTATCAGTTTCATAACATTCTACACAGATGAGTTCCTCTATTCTAAAGTAGCCGTTTCCTAATCTGAGCCGGAGTAGTTTTTTATTTACCGGTATTTTTAGTTCGTCTTGTATTTGACATTTTTTTTTTAAGATGGTATACTCGTATAATACGCAGAACTCAACTAATTTGTACAAAATAGAATATTGACAACAATTAGATACCGAAGCTTAGTCACATTTTGTAAACAACCTTTTCTCACAACGTACTTTTATCTTTTTCTTGCGTGCTAGAAGTTAATGGTGTGCGAGGCTTTTTAACGTGCTTTAAAATGGGTGTCTGCCATCAATGGTATCTATACCTTGTAGCAGTATGGCAGCTTGCGTACCCTAACAACCCCAAGAGCTATGCCAGCGGGAGTTTTACTCCTGGTAGGTTCAGCCTAGCTGGACACGTCTGCGTGGGTGGGGATCAGAAAGCTGCTACCCTGGTCCTCCAGGTTGGGGGTTTTGGCACAGGGCTGACACCCCTGTCTGTGTAACAAATCTTAACCGTTACGGAAACAGCACTAAACGCAAAAACCTTGATGCGGGAAGGACATCTGGAGTCTGAGGCTCCTATGACTGTCAGTGGTGAAAGCCGAAAGGAAGCCATTGGCGTGAAAACGGATGCCCCGATCGCAAAACACGAAACGAGAATTGGATTCTGGAACGCCAGAACCATGAATAAGGCAGGAAAACTGTGGCAGATGTGAAGAAATACAGATTACATATCCTGGGAATAAGTGAGAGCAGATGGACCGGGACGGGGAGAAACAGTACTTTACCCCGGTAGAGAGGATGGTCAGCACAATGGAGGCGTAGCGATTATCCTAAATAATGGAATAAAAAGGTCATTACTGGAGAGGAAACCAATCAACAACAAACTGATACAAACAAGACTGAGAGGAAGATTAGCAAATAAATAAACAAACAACACAAAAAGGTATTTTATCAGGCACTCAGTCAGAAATAAAGAAACAGAAGACCAGATGACAGAAAAACAACAGAGGTGATAGGCTTACCGGGATTCGAACCAGGACCTTCCGAACGGCACCCACCGTGAGAAATAAAGAAGTAGAAGTGAAAGAAGAAACTGCAGAAGTAATTGCGTCTATAATTAGTCTGGGTCGTCCTATGGTACATATTCGGGTCACGTGGGGGGGTCGGGCTAGACCTCTGTCGGTGAAGCATTATTACAGTAATGCTTAGCTGGCAGAGTGGATAGTGTGGGTGCCGTTCGGAAGGTCCTGGTTCGAATCCCGGTAAGCCTATCACTTCTGTTGTTTTTCTGTTGTCTGGTCTTCTACTTCTTTATTTCTCACTGAGTGCCTGATAAAATACCTTTGTGTTGTTTGTTTATTTATTTACTGTTTACAGGCCTCAGGTTTCTCTGTGATAGGAATAAGAAGGGATAATTATTGAGTAGCAGGACTTAGTTATACGTCATGTGTGACACGGAAAGTCCGTGCGCTGACTTCTTCTTCTTCTTCCTCGTTCGTCCTGAAAAGGACGTTGGTTGCGTTGTGTCTGTTTACAGCGGAGCTGAGATTTCTGCGCCTTTCGGCCGGCACATCCGACTTCAGCACGGCAATTTTTGGGACCGGGTTTGCCTTCCCTCTTCGATCCCTACTCTCTCAGCCAGACTGCAGTGATGCAGCCTGTTTCCAGGACCACCACGTGGAGGTGGAGTAGGGTCTTGGTCAGCTCTGACTGAGTAGGGATCACTCTTCACTTGTCGTCAGCTGAGAACAGGTTAGGGTTAGACAAACCGTAACGACGAGCTACAAATTAGTGGCCAGCTCAGGTACCATGTTGTTTATGGTTCCGCTGCAGTTTCCAGAAGAAAAGAAGACTGATAGAAGATGTTTCCACAACAAATAATTTTTCATGTCGAGCTGTGTCCAGTATATCGCCAGCAGATATCGCCAGCAGTTTATTCTACAAGTGTTAGAACAGTGGTCCAGTGTCGGACGTGTAGGCAGTTTTTACAAAGAACAAGTTTGATGGCTAAGAATAAGTTCCCAGCACTGGTGGTGACCCAGACAATACTTCGAAGCCAGATTTAATAGATGGTAGACAGAAAACAAAGTAGACAGCAGAGATCACGAAATAATCAAAAATAGTTCCTGACCAGTGCAGTACGTGATGTAGAAATGTCAACATAGAAGTCTCATATGTTATATTTTCTTGATAATCAGGCTCGGAGATAGCCAAATTTGTGAATATGTTCATTGACAACAATTAAAGAACTTTTGGTGTCGGCTCTGAGTCGTCAAGTCATTTCAGACATTATAGTGTCTGATCATTTAATCTCATTCAGTAGACACAGGAGCAAGATAGGCCACAAATGTACGGCGCATACAATTATAGCCAACGTACATAAAGACAGGGACAAGTTACGATTTGATTTGTGCACGGGATACCCAGTTCAACCCCATATAGGTTATAATTTGGGTAAATAGTGTTCCCAAGATAGAGGCATTCACTACAAGACGAGAAAGTAAGAAAATGTGCAGATGTAGGAAGCGATCACCACCTAGTAGTAGCAAGACTGAAGGTGAAACTCTGAGCTGCTGGACCAATTGCAACTAAACAGAAAAGGTATAACATTATCAAACGCAAGGACCCCCTCCCCAGAAAAGCTTTTGTGATTGATGAAAAGAGACGATATCACATTGCCAATAGCCAGGAAAAGACAGCGACTTATAATGTTGACCAGAAATTCAACACCATTTCAACTATACTACTGGACAAAAGTTAAAGGCCGCCATTCAGTTTAGACAAGGTTTATATAATTTTTCCTGAGCAGGGTCGATTTTCCAAATGTCCGATAGCTTGAAATCTCTCAAGAAGTCTCTGAATGGTAGAGTGGGACACTGCTAAACGTCTTGCAACATGACGAACAGATTGACCATCCTGAATCCATGCCATGGCTCGACCACGGTCTACAGTGCTGAGACTTCTCTTTGGTGGCATGGCTAATGCAGTGATCATTTCGACCACTTGTCATACTGATTTATTGCATACCAACGGTAAACACTCTTTACCGATGATCATTTTCCACGTGCATTCAAATTCAACTCACTTTTTCACATTTTGAACTAGTGGGGCATGTTGCAAAAACCACGAGTTTTTGCAGCAACAATGGCAATTTTCACGTGCGGGTTAAAGTGACCCAGTTTTTGGACATTTAAAAAAAATTAACCTAGTGCACACAGAAATGTATACACATTTCTCTGAGCTCAGTTTTAATGACATTTTCACTTGTCTTTACAGTTTGCCAATCAATTATATAAACCTTATCTAAACTGAATGGCGGCCCTTAACTTTTGTCCAGTAATTTATATATATATATATATATATATATATATATATATATATATATATATATATATAATATATATATATATATATATATATATATATATATATATATATATATATATATATATATATATATATATATAAGGAAAGCAGCGAATCATGCTTGGGATTCCAGGAAAGAAAGAGACAAGATTGGATAACACCAGAAACGTTAAACACCATAGCGAAGAGAAAAGAAATGAAAAGAAAGAAAATAGAAGCAAAGTCTCCCAGGTTAAAGAAAATATATAGCGAACAGTACACTCCGCTGGACAAGGAAGTAAAACGTCAAACTCGAGCCAACAAATGGAAATTTCTGGACGATCTTGCAAGACAGGCAGAAGAGGCAGCACCGAGAAATGAACAAAGCACAGTATATAAAATAACTAAAACTATCAGCGGAAAACGGGGTGCAAACAAAATTACGTTAGCAAGAGACAAGCAAGGAAATCTCATCACCACAGCACAGGGGCAGGAAACAAGATGGGCAGAGCCCTTCAGAGAAACACTGAATAGGGAACCACCAGAGACGCAGCTAAATGTTCCTGAGGCTGAAAATGATCTTGACGCAAATACAGACATTCCACGAAGAGAAGAAATGATCACAGCTATCAAAGGGTTAATAAATGGAAAAGCGCCTGGTCACGACAATTTAAATGCTGAATTATTCAAGGCAGATCCTGAACTAGCAGAACTTTTAGAACCACTATTTGCACAAGACAGGAAAACAAAGACAACACCAACAGAGTGGCGTAAAGGAATAATTGTCAAATTGCCCAAGAAGGGCGACCTTGCAGACTGCAACAACTAGAGAGGAATTACTCTCCTCTCAGTTCCCAGTAAAATACTAGGCTGGATAATTATCCAGAGAATTTCAAAAGCAGTAGACCATAAAATGAGAAAAGAACAAGCAGGATTCAGAAAGAACAGAAGATGTGTAGATCATATATTGACCCTCAGTAACATTATAGAGCAGTGCTCGGAATGGCAGAGACATCTATACATTAACTTTGTTGTTTTTGAAATGGCTTTTGACAGCATACACAGGGACAGCTATGGAAAACACTGAGGGCTTATGGAATTCCCAGCTGCATTGTTTCCAACATAAAAAGCCTCTATGCTAACTTTACATGTATTGTTGGGTTCAGCAATCTAGCTTTTGAAGTAAGGACAGGAGTACGACAGGAATGCCCCTTATCAACAACTTTATTTTTGACAGTAATAGACTGGATAATGCGCCAGACAACAGATGGCAATCCAAGAGGAATTAGATGGAAAGCGTTTTCTACACTGGAAGATCTGGAATGTGCAGATGACATTGCACTACTCGCATATTCACATCAACACATCCAAGAAAAAACAGATATCCTGCATAAGTATAGCCAGCAGGTGGGTCTGAACATCAGTCTAAAGAAGACTTGGCCTTGTCAATTAAGTTTTATTATATTCAAGCTGTGATAATAATGATGCGTTCAATTTGGATTCAAAATGTTCTATTTCAAAACGCACACACACAAATTTAAAACACAGAAGCTTTTATGATGATTATTTTTCAGTACATTTTCAAACAGATTCCATGAATTAGAACAATTTTTGACAAACACTAAACAGTTCCATGATAGTGTGGGCAGTCCTGAGCCCATAACAGTGAAGAACCAGAAGCTGGAACAGACGGGCACATTTACATACCAAGGATGCATAGTAACACCAGACGGCGGAACAAGCAACGATATCAAGATCAGAATGAATAAAGCGAGAACAGCCTTTGCTAGTCTCAACAACATCTGGAAGTCTTCCCAGTACAGCACAAACACCAAATTAAGATTATATGAGAGCTGTGTACTTTCTGTGCTTCTCTGTGGTGCGGAATATTGGAGAGTAACAGAGATAGAAATGTCGAAATTTGTCTCCTTCCACTCAGTCTGCCTAAGGAAAAGTTTCCGAATCTTTTGGCCGAATACTATCACTAACCAAGAACTACTTACTCGGAGTAACCAAGAGGACATGCACACTGTCATAGTTGACAGACGCTGTAGTTGGGTTGGCCACGTTCTCAGACAAGACCCCGAATCCATCACAAGAACAGCTATGCTATGGACCCCCGAAGAAAAGCGAAAGAGAGGCCGACCAAAAACAACTTGGCAGAGAACTGTGGAGGCCGTGATGCAAATAATAAACCAGAGCTGGGTCACTGTACGAAGGATGGCTGCCGACCGAACAAAGTGGAAGCAGTTTGTAGCTGTCCTACAAGACAGTGACAGTCGGTGGCTAAGGATCAGAGAAGAAGAAAAAGGGCGTGCGGCTTCTTAATGTTTGATTCCTGTATACACACACTGAGAACTCGCTGGTGCTATAAAGTTTGTGTACTTTGCTGAGATCCTCCTTGTGTGATCTAACGGAGGAGATTGAAGCACTGATATAGTTGTCCGTGTGCAATGAAAATGGTCCTTAAAACCAACACCAAACACACATCTTCGCTTGTTACGATACTGTGGTTGCCTCTTCCCAGTTACAGTGGCATACTAAGGGGGGTCGCGGGGGAAGGGGGGGGGGGCGATTTGCCATAGGTGACAGGCGGAAGGGGGATGCCATCGGACACGATTATGACTATATTAAAAAAGGTAGGGATATTCCCACAGCAGATAATGCCGTAGGGCAGTGAAGTGTTAGAGACTTTACTGTGCTAGGTCCAGCATCGAGAAGTGGGGTGACCATTCACTTCATTGCTGCATTTTCCTACCATAACTCAAGAGCAAAGTCAGTTACCCATTTACAGCTGGGTAGACTGGAGCGTGACGATACAGTGAATCGAATCCGGCTCCATTGTCGCAAGAGACCAGCACTCTAACCACTCTGTCAATCGGACACTCACGACCATAGTATGCTGTTTAAAAATCTACTTGCAACCGTATTACATTTTCATGTGTGTTTTATAAGGGATACCAAAGAAACGACACGCC